>JAOWBP010001760.1:48503018-48535020 GCA_028571105.1 Tragopan temminckii | reverse complement strand
TCCCGTGGCTGACTCACTGCTCGCCCCAGGTGATCAATCAGAGGTTCAGGCCGTGATTCAGCAATTCCCATACAAGCTGAAAGTTTTGTTTTGAGTCTGTGCATGCAGAACAATAAGGATATTTTGTTCACGTTAACAATGCCATTTCATTTCTTTTGCCTATTCTTTTATAATTAGCTGTGTAACCTGTTTTCTGGCTTTAAAAAGTCAATGTTTCTTTGTTCTAGGCATGAAGGCTATAATAAGCCTGCAGCCAGTATGTACAAACTTAAAAGAATCTATTGGGCTTTAAAAAGTATTTTAGTATGGAAAGATATAGATTGGGATGGGGTGAAGAGTTTTTTTTTGTGACATTATCTGCTGCAGACTGCCCAGAATACTTCATAGGACTAAATATTGAATTCTATAATAATCATAAGTTAGGTCTTTGTGGCTTTTATGTTTATTTCCATCCATTTGTTTTCATTTCTTAGGCAATTGTGGTGCGAAAGGCAGAATAATGCAGAGCAAATTGCAGTCTACAGCTCACAGGGGGAAAGGAAGGAGTTGAAACCCAAAACATAAAGAAGTGTAAATAATACAATAATCAGCTGGAACAGAAATGCCAGGATCAATTGTCCTAAATTATTAATGCATCTAAAACCAGAAAGCTTCATCTAGTACTGTTGTGGTGTCAGATGTCAAGACTTTCTGGTTTGTAGGACACGATTGAATTAGATAAATCCCCAAGTCTTTTTCTTGATTTTACTTCCTACCTCAAAAAGGAGAACAATCTAATGCCTTTTGATATAAATGGGCATCCAAGATGCAAACTAAAAAGTTATTGGAGGCTACTTTTTTCTGCCATCATTTTGTTTAGAAATTTATTTGCTTCTCAGGAAAAGCAGTGACTGACTTAGTGTACAAAATTACAGTCAACTCTGTCTTAAATTTAGCCTGCATTTGTCTGTATGAGTTTTTTCAGGAAACTGAGGAAGTGAAACTTAAGTTGTCTAATGTTTTCTTCCATAATGTACCTTTAAAAAATACTTCTCTCTTTCACCTTGTTGTATGGAGAATTAGGCCCTTGTATAGAAGATTAGTTAGCACAGATGCGTTGCCCTAATCTAAATCGAATATTTTGGAACAAAATGGCAGTGCTTGAAGTATCTGCTGATTATTTGAAGGATTTTTTCAATAGTGAAGGAAGTTCATCACTTCATGATGAATTAGCTTTAATTGTATCCTGTGCACAGAAATGAGTTTCAGCACCAGATTTGACCATGGCATGGTGAGTGCCTTACAAGCTCTATTTTTCAGAGTGATACCCCATACTTACTAAATTTCCAGTTAGTCACCAAAAAACAAAGTATCAAGTTCCTCACTTTTGTATATTTTGACTTAAAAGACAGAGAAAGGCGGACTATCTTACTCTTCAGATCTTTTGATATTCTACAGTTTTACTGGGACTGTCTGGGTTTGAGTTAGCTTTCTTCATATCAGTCTATATGATACTTTGTCTAAAACAATGTAAATAAAATGCTAGGCTTTTGACTCTTGGAAAGCAGAGTTTGTACAGCATCAAGGCTTTCTCTCCAACCTCTAGGTCAGTAGGCTGGGAGTGGGCAAGAAATGAGAGAAGATACATCTAAGACAGCTAGCTGATCTGAAGTGGCCAAAGTGATATTTAATATTCCAATAATATCCCTGTTTAATGTCTTTATTGAAGACCTAGATGAGGGGATTGAATGCACCCTCAGTAAACTGCAGATGATACCAAGTTAGGAGGAAGTGTCCATCTACCTAGAAAGACCCTACAGAAGGATCTGGGTAAGCTGGATCTCTGGGCTGAGGCCAAGGGAATGAAGTTCAACAAGACCAAGTGCTGGGTCCTGCACTTTGGCCACAACCACTCCAGGCAGTACTACAGGCTTGGGGCAGAGTGGCTGGAATACTGCACAGAGAAAAAGGACCTGGAGGTGTTGGTCAGTGCTTAACTGAACGTGAGCAAGCAGTGTGCCTAAGCAGTCAAGAAGGCCAATGGAATCCTGGCTAACATCATAAATAGTGTAGTCAGCAGGAGCAGAGAAGTGATTGTCCCTCTGTGATCAATACTGGTGAGGCCACGTCCTAAGTGCTGTGTTCAGTTTTGGGCACTTCACTACAAGAAAGACATTGAGGCCCTGGAGAATGTCCAGAAAAGGGCAAAAAAGCTGTTGAGGGGACTGGAGCACAAGTCTTTTGAGGAGAGGCTGAGGGAACTGGGATTGTTTAGTCTGCAGAAGAGGAGGCTCAGGTGAGTTGTTATTGCCCTCCACAACTACTGAAAGGAGGTTGTGGTGAGGTGGGAGTCAACCTATTCTCCTGTATAACTAGTTTTAGAATGAGAAGGAATGGCCTCAAGTTGCACCAGGGGAGGTTCATTTCAGGTATTAGGAAAAATTTCTTCTGCAAAGGAGAGGTCATATGCTGGAATGGGCTGACCAAGAGGTGACTGAGTCACCAACCCTGAAGGTGATCAAGTAGATGTGGGACATGGTTCAGTGGGCAGTATTCGTGGTAGGTGGACAGTTGGACTAGATGATCTCAGAGGTCTTTTCCAACCTTTGTGATACTGTGATTCCATTATATTCTCCTAGCATGTGACGTGATATGCTCAATAGTAAAAGTTCAGGAAAAAGAGGAAGAATGCGACACAGGTTTGACTATGGCATTTGCCTAGCTGCATGTGATTTGGCCCTACTTTCCAGGAACCTGCCTGCCTATGGGTGATAGTGACTAAATTCCTCTTGTTGCTTTGCCTTCATATACAGCTTTTGCTTTTCCTTTAAAACTGTTGTTATCTTGATCCATTGATCTTTTCACCTTCCTTCTAGGGGGAGGGATGGGGTGAGAGTTAAGGTGGATGTTTGGCTGTTGTCTGGGGTTAACTCACCACAACTCCACTGGAAGTTATGGATGAAATAAAACCTTAAAGCATTTGATAAAAGAAGTTTGCACCTTAAGGTATTTGGCAGAAGAATTTAGGAGTATGGCTTCAATATTCTTTAAAAAATTGAGAATCAAATGGGAAGCAAAGCTGACAAGAATGAAGCATAACAGCAATCGTAAGTTTAGTTTTAATTTGTCTTTTCATGCATTCATTAGCCAAAATATTTTAATATCACAAATCACTCATGCATTAATCTAATATTTGAACATCCTTTAAATCCTGTAGGTCCTGTGTCTTGTGCATACAATTCTATCTGTCTCATCTATTCTACCATTACCTGACTGCTAAAAATTTTTGAATGGATCCATATTGCTTCATTTAAGTTCTAGCAGGCAAAACGAGCTCTATTCCTCTACATTCCCATAAGGTTTACATACTTTAAGCTGTTAGCAGGAATTATCAGAACAAAGATTTTATTTTCCAAAGAGGGACTCTAACTACAATAAAATTTCTTTTGAAAGAAAATCTGAGTGAAAATTTTTAAATATTCAGTAAGTTTCTAGAAGGGAGGATTACTCTAACTACAGAATGAATTTGTCTTTGTCTTGCTGAACACAAGAGACAAAGGGGTTAAGACCGGTATTTGGCACATTGAAAGACTAATCATGTGCTCGAACCCCAGTCTGAACTGAGATGAATTACTAAACAAGTGGTTTGTTAGGTGATTGAATATTACCTGCAAAGCACTGCTCATCTCCTTGAGGCGCATCTATGGTTAACTGAATTGAGCCAATTAGACTGACTGTCTCTTCAATGAGTTGTGACCTATCAATGGTAATAGCTTATTATGATGATAAATGAACCTATCTCTCAAACTGAAGCCTGAGTATACACTTCAGCAGTTTTCCTGAATCACAAGGCCATTACCTCTCAACTTCAGATTGACAGAAGCATCAGCAATGAGAGTAAATAGTATGCATGAGTAGACACGGGTGATTGTTGAACCCAAATGAATATATTTACTTATATATTATTCTTGGTAAAATTGTTTTGTTTGTTTTAATGGACCTGCTTGAACACTCCATATTTGCTAGAAGTACCTAACATTTCTCACAATATGTGCAATATCACTCCTGTCTCCTGAGATGGCTGGATGAATTTCTGATTGGTATCTACTTGCCTTTTCAGTCTCAGGGGCACTCTATATTGTGATGTAGGAGAATACTTTCTTTTTCTAATTGAAGAGTTTGTTTTGCCTTTTCAATCCTATCAATTTGCTATCCAGAAGTAATTTCCTCATATGAAAGTTAGAGGGACTGTAACACTACCAATATTTTTCATTAATTTCTTACATAGTTTCGAAATCTTCAAATGTCATGAAATATCTAGAATGGTTGTGGATCACTTCTTTGTTTTGTTTAACTCTTTTTGGGGACAGAAATTTTTTCCACAATGAAGGCAGTTGTTTCAACAATTTTCTATACAAGTTTTCTTCTGTTGTTTTTGTGTATTTGTTTGATTGATTTATAGTTAAGAATTTCAATCTATTTTTATTCATTTAAAATAACAATGCCCGGTCATATATAGTTTCAATTTACCATCCAAAAACAAGATCTTGGTTATAGATCAAATTTTTAGTTAATTTCCCAAGAGAAATGCTTTTATAAATTTTTGAACTATATTTTGCTAATGAACCAGATAGCTACAGTCTGCTCTGAAAGCATGGCCTAGAGTGAGGACTTCATTGAATGAAGACTTGAAGCTATGCAACTAGCCAGAAAGCAAAAGAATACAATCTATATCCATCCTCCCTCTCTAATGTGTATTTAATAGGACAAACTATCTGCAATTCTAAGTTTGCTTTGCCATGAACTGGATGACACCATTAATATTGCAGCATATTAATACATATAAATACTTTGAATAGTATATATAGTTTTCCATCAGTATTTTATTTCCCACGCTCCAGAAAGCCATAGTATAATATTTACTTTACATTAAGGGGATTGTTTTTTTTTTTTGTTGTTTTGTTTTGTTTTTTGTTTTTTAAAAGTAAGGTTATCAAGATCTGTTATATTAAAGGAACATTTTCTTCTTACATGTTTTGAATAAAATTAGACAGTACACAGCTATGCATACGTCTGGTTATTTAAAATGTTTGCCATGTTGAAAGAACAGATAAAACCCAGAGAAGTGAAATGAAAAACAAAATGAGTAGTAGATCAGTATCCTGAAGTCATTAGCTATGGAAAACAATATTTCCTAATTTAATAAACCAAAACGGTCTAAACTAATAAGACAGGTGGAATTAAACTGTGTTTTTGTTGTGTTTTTTTTTTAATTTGCAAAGTAGATTTGTGACAACAGATGTCCTTAAAGCTAATCAAATAAATAGAAATGTTGTTTAGTCAGCTGTGTCTTATTACTTAAGTATTTGAGTTAATTCTGTTTAGTCTACTGTGGTGAAACATCCTTTTGAGGATGAACTTTCTACAGATTTACTGCTGTGGTTCATGTGATGCTATGTACAATCCAGTGAATTACTCCTCTCTTTCATAGATGATGTGGTAGTTCAGCTTAGGTAGATGCACAAAAATACAGTTTTGTCAGTCTCTTGTGTCCTTAGTTTTATGTCATACATAAAACACATATGCATTTGAATACAAATAGCTTTCTACATTTGCCTCAACTATCCAACAGAAATATGAATGTATGACACAAAGCGTTCAAGAGAATAAAACTAGCCACATGAGATTAAAGATACTTAGAAAGTTACAGATATGAGGATGATCAAGGCAACCTTTCTTAAGCAAACTTCAAGATTTTACATGAAAGCTAGCTTGGAATTCTTCATTCAAATACTCACTCGGAGATTTTCTACCAAACATTTTCAAATTTTCTTTTAGAAAAATTGCAGTGAGATACTTTTTTCATAATTTGACTAGTGACTGCCATATCAATTCTTCTGAACCTTTCAAACACTAATGTAGATTTTCTGAGGTACTGCAGCATGCATTTGAGGATCTGTAGTTTGTATGTTTTCTTTTGTTACTGGAAAGAGATTAGTAGCAGTTGAAAATTATTAATATTTTGTAGCAAGCCCAGGAACTCAAAAATCTATTCTTCCCAATGTGACTGTGATCAAATAGATAACCTAATCTGCGAATCATCAAACTCATTACCAAACCTTTACAGAACAATATAGGAAAAAAAATAAATATCTCTTTGTCTGCAAAATTCAAGGAGATAAATTGCATCTGAAAGACTTAAAAGAGTCAAAAGAGTTCAGATTCCAAGTCTCAGAGATATCCTGACCATCCCCGCAGTGAGATGCAATTCCAAATTAAGTAGGAGTATATCCACTGTTTCATAGCAGTCTAATCAAACTCTGAAATCTTTATGAAAATGTGTGCTAAAACACATTTGCTATTGCATTTCAGAATTATAAATCTAATGGTTTTGTGCAAGTTCCAGACAAAAAGTATGTTTACATTAGAAAAGCATTTCCACATTTTCAATGTAAGCTTTAGTAAAAGCAAAAATCCAAAAATTCTTATGAAGTTCACACATTTTAGTGTGAAGAATGAAGAATTTTTCCCTTCAGTTATATGTATTTTGTCTCATTTTTCTATACTTTTGGACAACTGTCTGTATACCTTGCTCATTGCCATTGAGAGTATGGCTCTAGGCATATATGAAAAATGTAGCTTTACTTATTTTTTTTATAAATCATTATTTAGCTCCTTTGTCTACTTTCTTTCTGATGCCATGAACAAAGTTAGTTTTGAGGAATATGATAATTCTGTGATGTATTGTAAGTTTATTCTGATCACATACTGTATGTTCTAAAAGGTAAATGCTTTTGTTTCCCTTTATCAGATTATAATTCTTTCAAGCTGTCTTCCAGTATTTTAGAAGGCTAAATGCTGTAGGTTTTGTTTAGAAAATGGTTGTTAAATGATAAATGAAATGTGCTACCACAGGTGAAACTTATATTTTCCTGAATGCTGCTAAAAATTAAAAAGTTCTAGAAATCTGTAGGTTTTTTTTTTGTTTTCTTCCAAAGATTCCTGTTTTTTACCAGAAAATGCATTTAAATTGTTGTGTAGGTTTCCCTTATGTAACTTGGATATTCAATTCATTTAAACAGATTTCTGTATAAAAGATATGCAGAACTTGTAGCTGTGTTCTGCTGTTTTACTCGTGTTTACAGAAGACAAGTTAAACAGATTTTTGACCTTACCTACTAAACTCCTTCTGATATTTTCACACCACAAATACAATTTCATATTCAAATGACAAAATCTTCACAAAGCTGAAAAATCATCTATAAGATTCTCTATTTATGTACCTAATATTTTTTCTGTGATGATAGGGGAGATCAATAGTAAAAATACGTCTAGTGACTATAGTCACCCATGTCTTCAAAAATGAAGTTCCAGCCTTCCAGAAGTTGAATGCTTTTTAGTTAGCTCACCTTTCATAATTACTAAAGCATATATGTTACTGCTGCAGCATTTCATAAAGCACTGAAAGTATGAGTTATTTACCAAAATGTGTTCACTTTGCCTGAAGAATATAGTAAATTTAAGCTTCTAATCCAAAGCAGGATTTAGTCTAGGCAGGTAGTGACTGACACTTTACAATAAGTGAATGTTAATTAATGCTTCATTAATGAAAAATGATCTATCATAATGAGTATTGCTGTCTATGCTGAATTATGATAAAATACTTATGAAGGGGTAAATGACATCCATTGTAAAACCTAATATATATCATTATGTACGTAATTATGGTCAGTATTAAAACAATGAATACCAAATGAATGAGTAATAGGAGGGACACTAAAGCTAAATTTTATCATTCATGGTGGTAAAAATACGTAATTTTTATCACAGATTTATATAATAACATGTATGTATGCAAGTTGACTGTAATGTGGGACCATCTGGAAAATTTGAACAGTGCAGCGAAAAGTTCTCAACTACTGCATTAAAAGGACTTTTTAATTTTTTTTTAAATGCAGAATGTTGAAAGTTCAAAGGAGGTAGTTTGAATACTGCCCCGTAGGCCATAAATCTTCTTTTCTTTTGTATACAAAGCAACTTAAATAGAATTCCCAGCAATATGACAGTGGCAATTAAGCATCCATTTTATTGTTGGTGTGCTCTATTATTCTGACTGTGTGAACAAAAGCATGAATAGTAAGAGACATGAGCTTCCCTAATAAGTAGTACATCACCTTGGGACAGCATTCAATGTCTTGTTAAGAGCAGAGATAAAAGCATTCAGTAAGCCAGCTCCAGCTATGAGTAACTGGTGTGTTCAATGAGCTCCTCAAAGTTCCCAAGATTGTAACTGTTGTCCGTAGCCCTAATTTGCCATTGTAAGCTTTCTGAGAATATGTAACAGGTTCTCTTAATTAATTTATTCATTCCTTGTTAGTTTTTATGCCATTTCTCCACAAGAAGACTTAGATAGCTACATGCTGTAGAGATAATTGTGTTGTTAATGACTGAACCTAACATCACATGTTCACACTGAGTTCTTGTGTTTAGGGAGGAGAAAGGGAAAATGTGGAGTTCATGGGAGAACTGTATCTAGGAACACTGGATGCATATTTGTGTAATATCTGATTCTGATTTAGATAGCTAAGAAAAAAATAAAGTGATTATTAGGTAGTTTCAAAAGGTTTCTTTTTTTTTATTTATTTGTTTTTGTGTTTATTTTGGGTTTGTTTTGTTAAAGTAACTAAAGTGAAAATTCTCCCATTTTATCTCAGTCTGTATCAGGTATATAGTTACAGATTTTTGATCCAAATCTATATTAAGTTATCTGTTCTGTGGATCTGTGTTAGGTATTCTACAGTGGCTCTGTGGAAGAATTTTAACCTGCAGAGCATTTCATATGAAACAGGAACACAGTGTGTAATAAAGCAGTAAACTGCAAACAGAAGAGGAATTTGTCCTGAGAGGGAGATCATAGATTTAGGAAGGGATATAATAGATTCTTGCAAAGTAATTTTATTTGGTTCTTCGGGGAATACAGAGGGAGAGAGATGGCAATATATTATCTTCTGAGTATTTTTTTTATTATTATTATGACCGTGAGGCACTGCAAGAAAGGTTTATATGTCCAGTTCTTGGCACAAAATAATGAACCTTCTGTATGTTTCAGAGAAAAAGACAAAGTCTGAAAAAGCAACATATCATAGAATCATAGAATTACTTTGGTTTGAAGGAATCATCTAATCCCCTCCTGTGGGTAGAGTTACCATCAAGTAGATCAAGCTGCCCAGGGCCCCACCCAATGTGGCCTTGAATGCCTCCAGGGATGAGGCACCCACATCTTCTCCAGGGCTTCACCACACTCTGAGTAAAATATTCCTCCTAACATCTAATCTAAATCTTTCCTCTTTTAGTTTAAAGCTATTCTCTCTTGTTCTATCACTACCAAAATGTGTAAAAAAGTCTGTCTGCCTTCTGTTTATAATCTCCCTTTAAGTACTGGGATGCTCCAGTGAGGTCTCCCAGTAGCCGCCTCTTCTCCGAGCTAAACAAGCCCAGCTCTCAACCATTCTTCTTAGGAGAGGTGCTCCAGCCCTTTGGTCATTTTCGTAGACTCGTCTGAACCCTCTCCAACAATTCTACATCTTTCTTGCACTGGGAACCCCCAGAACTGGATGCTGTACCCCAGATGGGGCCTCACAAGAGCAGACTAGAGGGGAGCAATCACCTCCCTCTCTCTGCTGGCCATCCCTCTTTTGATGAAACCCATGTTACTGTTGGCCTTTCAAGCTGCAAGCATACACTGCTGGCACATGTCCAGCTTTTTTTATCTGCGAGGACTTCCAGATCTTTCTCTGCAGGGCTGTTTGCAAGGAGTTCTCCCAGTCTGTGCTTATGTCTAGGATTGCCCCAACCCAAGTGCAAGACTGCACTTGGTTTTTATTGAACATCATCAGGTTCTCATGGGTGTACTTTTTCAGCCTGTCCAGGTCCGTTTGGATGGCATCCCTTCCTTCTATTTTGTCAACTGTTGTCAACATTAAGCTTGCTGAGGGTACACTCAATCTCATTATTCAGGTAAAGATGTTGAAGAGTAAATGCCAAGGAAAATATTCTTAAGAAGCATGTAAGGGCATGGTGGCACTTGATTTCTTACTCTCCTAACCTCATTTTCTGTCCTGGTTACCTCTGAACTGATGGTGGTGTCTCTGTATTTAAAAGGCTTCTGTTATCCTAGCTGTACATTCAAGTCTTTATCATGTGAACATCCAGCAAGAAACGTGGGACTCATTTGGGGTACAATCTGAGTCTGTAACAGCCTACTCTGTATTACTCTCTACCAGTGTTATTTGATTTCAAAAATATTTTCTCTTGCCTCAGTTTTTTTGTTTTTGTTTTGTTTTTTGTTTGTTTGTTTGTTTGTTTTTTTGGAGTGATAAAACAGTGCCTTTTTTAGGTTGTAATGGTGCTTTACTCTAACCATTTACACTGGCAAATCTGGATAAGTTGCCTAGACGCAAAATCAACTGTAAAGAAATGTAATTATTTTCCTTGAATTCAAAGCACAAATTACTGTATTTGTTTCTCATCTTCTTGTTTAAGCTGCAGCTTTGCTCTCTGTTACATCATATGCTGATCAGAAGGAAAGAAGATATTTTGAGATTACAACATAGGAAAAACCTTTTAAATGTCTCTTTTTTGGAGGAAGAGGAGTTATTTCTGCCTTCACTTTATAGTCTTCTGCTAAATAGTTAAAACATTTACGTTAGCAGTGATTAGAATCTATATGTCCTAGGAGTTAATGCATTTTATAATTTTGCTGTCATAAAGACTTCAAGAAATTTTCAATTTCTCTGAGTCGGATTAGTATCAAAGTAAGCAAAGAAACAAAGCATTGTTATTGCTTCTCTAGTTTATCTAGTTAATGTATCACATACTAACTTTTTGTGTTGGATTATATAAAAAGCAGTGGGCCTTGGAAACAGATCTGAGTTAGCTAAAAAAAGACTGAAGAAGGGGAAGTAATAAATCAAATCAAGTAGGATCGCAGGAGGATGCAGAAAAGAATAAATAACATAACTACTTTCTGAGACACAGTCTGGCTTTTCGTGAGTTCATGTAACAGAAATAGCGGTAAAAAAAAATAAAAATAAATAAAAATAAAACTTTTCTCACTTCTATTGCAGAAATGTGATGAATATTGCATTCTCTCAAACCAGCTCTTTTCTGACTGAGAACTTCAGTTTTGTAGGATGGTTAATTATAAAATAAATAAATAAATAATTTGATTGTGAATACAGTATTTTATTTGTCAGGTTCTCATGTGCAGCAATGTTCTCAGTACTTCTTTAGAGATGCACCATTTCATGACATTTTGCACGCTATCAGCACTGGTAATGAGGAAGAGAAGAGAGACACTGTTCCCTGATTTCTTTTTTTAGGCCTTAAATGTCTTCTTGGGACAGGAAAGAGTGAAGCAGCATGTGTACTCAAAACAGAGCTGAGATTTTTGTTCTTAAGTGTATACTAAATCTTAAACTATTCTGCTTTGGTATTGTCTTCTTCATTCTTGTAGGCACCAGAGATTACAGCTAGCCAGTCTTCAGTTGGTGAACGTTATTCCACTGCTGTTTCTTGTATAGTGGGATCCAGACTAAAACATATAGATGCCTAAACATATATTCCTTGTTGAAATATCTAGTTTTACATGTGTATACATACGTTAGGTGACTTACTAAGCCTTTTAGATGTAAATACACTGCAAAACTGAAAACAAACTCCTCCATAGTAGAAGTTACTGCTAGAGCACTATAATCAGTTATAAAGACCTTATAGATATGCTCAAAGGGAATTGTGGAGTTCTGGTACATTTTCTATGATTTTGGGAGGCAAGTAAGTGAATAGCTGTCCTGTGCAAAAATACAAGACAGAGGAACCTTACCAAGTTAATCACTTCAGAGTTCCTCCTCCTTTCCAAAAATGAGCAGTTAGGAGATTAGTGCTATGAAAACAATCTGACCCAAGAGATGCTTGTGCTGTAGGGACTGAGGATTAAGTACAGCTCCAAGAGTCAATTCACTTAATAACTTCTCATGTCTGAAGTTACATTATCCACTTTTCTATCTTTTATAGAATCCAGCTAAGCTAGATCAATATCCTGAGTAAATGTGGCTTTCTATTTTGGGATGACATTTTTCTACTTGGCAGGATATTATCTTCATACAACATGTGTACAATATGGTACTAATTTATGTTAGACTGGGAAAAGTTGTCTTAAATTTTGCGTAGTGTATTAAGACTTCTAACTATTACTTTAGACATTTTTAAATGTTCTTAAAACATCAAACACCTCCTCGTTTTACTGTAAAATGATACTGAATAGAGGAAGTAGGTAGGAAAAAAGCAGGGTCTAGAGTAGTTTCTGTATTGAATTAAAGGACTAGTGTCATTTACATCATGAGCTTCTCATTCCAGCAGGCTGATGCTGGTGTAATAAAACACTGATTTTGCCAAAACTGTGCGCATAAACTACTGTATTCAGCCATAGGATGGCATTTGGATGGAATGGCTTTTGAATACAGATTGCTAATGAGAAAAACTATTTGCAAATTAGTCCTTGAGATACTTTGTCAAAAATATTATTCATGTGGGTGCTTTAAAAACACACCTGAATTAGCAAATCAAGCACTGTCAGGGACCTGTTCTGTAGAGTTGAGGCCATTGATATGAGCATACTGTTGACACCCTATACTGTTGTATTAGTAGTAACTATTTAAAGAATAAACTAGTAGTGTAATTAATAAAATTATTTCTTTACACTACTTTTTTCTTCCATCTTCCAGAAGGGAATTGTCCCATCCAAACTATAATTTGAGAATGTATCCTAACCCATACTGCCTCACAAATTATTTCCAGGAGAATTTAGGATAATGTCAGTACCTGTTTTAATGATTTTTAAGTATAGCAATTGACCTTCACTGCTCAGACCCACCTTCTGGCAATGTTTACTTTTCTTTTGTGAATGTTGCTGAAGAGTATCAAGCCACTTACACCTCATCATTATGTTCTCCAGCATTTCCACCACTGAGAATTCTCATTAGTATGTGAATATTTCAAACTGACAAAATACTTACATCCTGCTTGAGTTAAGCTACATACTGTAGTCAAATAATTGTGCCTGAAAAGTGTGCTACCTAAGAAGTATAACCTTATTTTTTATTTTATTTTGGGTTACTCTCAATACACTGTTTTCTCATTCAGAAAAATACTCTTTAGAAGACCAGTTTTTTTAACCTGTTGATATTTAGAGACTACTTTTGGTATTATTTCCCTAAATACCGGCCTCTATGCTCATATTTTGAAATTCTCCAGAATTAAGCAGAACTGCAGTTGTGATTAGAAAAAATCTGAATTGCATTAATTGTTTGGGAAGATGACTATCACCAGTGAAAACACTTTTAAGCAGTTTAAACAATTCAGATTTGCTTGCTCATTGTGGAGATTATCAAATGAACTTCCTAAATGTGGAAGCTTTGTCAAAGAATTAGTTCTATTCTGGTGTGTTCAGTTCACAAGTCAGTCTTGTTGGCTTCTCATCAAGGGAAGAGACAAGTATCCCGAAGGGAATGCAAGTTTCCCAAAGGGGAATGCATAGCTCTAACTCACTCATGCTTGAGTGTCGGTATACTATCTCCTTTTCCACTGATACTAGAGGGTTAACAGTATTGTTAGGTCTCTAAAAGTAAATTAGGCACCTAACATCAGCTCGGGTTAGGTTGCCTTCAATTCCCACTTTGACTTTAAAGTATTTCTCTTTCACTAATATTCTAAAGCACTGACAGAAAGTAGATAAAAGTGACCAAAACTGTATTCCATTAATGAGAAGTACCTTAGTTTCTCATTTCTTCTGCTGTCACCAATGTGATGTAAATGTTCCAAACTAATTTTAAGTGATCTGTGTTAGGTGTTAATAACTGAAATGCTGAAATGCTTCCGATCTTCAAGTTAACCCAGGTATCTCTAAATACAATAAGTCATTATTTTTTGTACAGTTTTACACCAACTTGATGCCTTGTATCACTGAAAAATTAAGAATCATAGAATGGTTTGATTTGGAAGGGATCTTTAAGATAATCCAGTTCCAACCTCCCTGCTATAGGCAGGAACACTTCTTGCTAGACCTGGTTGCTCAAAGCCCCATCCAACCTGGACTTGATTGCTTCCAGGGAAGGGGCATCCACAACCTCTTTGGGTAACCTGTTCCAGTGTCTCACCATGTTCACAGTAAATAATTTCTTCCTAATATCCTGATCTAAATCTACTTTCATCCAGTTTAAAGCCATTGTCCCTCATCCTGTCACTACATACTCTTATAAGAAATCTCTCTCCAGCTTTTCTGTATGCTTCCTTCAGGTACAGGCAGGCCACTAAAAATCACCTGCAATCCTTTTATAGGCTGAAGCCCCAGCTCTCTCAGCTTATCCTTGCAGGGGAGGTACTCCACCCCTCTGATCATCTTTGTGGCCCTTCCCTGGACCCTCTCCAACAGCTTGATGTCCTTGTGTTGGAGGCCCCAGAACTGGATGTAGTACTCCAGGTGGGGTCTCACGAGAGCAGAACAGAGGGGCAGAATCACCTCTCTCAATCTGCTGGTCACACTTCTCGTGTTGCAGTTCAGGATACGGTTGGCCTTCTGGGCTGCAAACACATATTGCTGGCTCATGTTGAGTCTTTCATCAGCTGACTCCCCCAAATCCTTCTCCTTTGGGCTGTCATCCTGTACCTACATAGATTCCTAGTAAAACTTAGTTACTTAACTTCTTTAAGAACTAACATAAATTAAATATGCTGAAACCTGCATAAACATTTGTGCCACCCAAGGCAGTGTAAGAATAGAAGTAGTTCATGTCACAAACTCTATAATGTTCTGAGGACTTGCCCTTGTTGAGCAGAGATTTTTCTTTTCCTAGAGATCTGCAAATGTTACTGCACTGTGGAGGCATCTGTAATACTTACTGAAGTAGCCAAATTATATAAATATACAACATTCAGTTGTATACCCACTTGATATGGAAATTTAGCTTCCTGCATTGGCTTCAGTGAGATTTGAGATCTCTGGAAGATCACTTATTGGTGGCTGGAATGCTGAAGAAATAAGTATTGAATCTGATTTTTTTATTATGAACGAAATGCAGGATTTTAAAAACCATAGGCTTCAATTTTACCATTTTGTTGATCAGAATATTTCAAAATGGAACATTTACACCGAGCAAATGTCAGACCCTGATTCTTTCTGAGCACCAGTGTTTGTGCAAATTGCTGTGCAAGTGATGTTACATTTTACTATAGAAATGAAGTATTATGGGGAAAAAAAAATCTAAGTTAAAACTTTCATTATCAATTGAGAATGCATGGGAATTTTATATGCAAGACTGTGAAATCTCCCCAGATAAGCTTATAGAGAGAGATAATTTCCTGTAAATGAGTTTGTTAGTGGTATACAAATAAATGCTTAAAGTTCTATGTGCAAAGTTTTTTACAAGAATGTGACAGCGTCAAAGATAAAAAATGCACAAGTGTTCGCACAAGCTGTTCTGCATGTCACACAGATGCTGTATATTTTTTTGAGTTTGTTTCCCAAGTGCAGCATACTTAAATTTTATAGGCTTAATAATTCTAATAATCTGATGTCCTGCAGATGTTTTATTTTTGTAGATTTAATGCATAGCATACTACTCCCCACTGTTTCCCATTCCATTCTTTCTTCTACCTACCAATAAATCATTTAAATGTTTTGAACTTTATCTACACTCAGACTTAACTCATGAAATATATTGACTACAAAATTCTTAACATACTTAACAGACTTGATACAGTGCAATACTGGAAAGATCTACTTTTCCACGTTTTAAGTAATAGTAGCTCTTAGAATCATAGAATCATAGAATGGCCAAGGTTGGAAAAGACCTCTGAGATCATCCACTCCATCTGTGGCACATCTACATATTTCCTGAATGCCTCTACAGTCGGTGACTCCACCACCTTCCTGGACAGGCTGTTCCAGTGCCTGACTACTCTTTTGAAGAAGTTGTTTTTCCTAACATCCAACCTGAATTTCCCCTAGTGTATCTTGAGGCCATTCCCTCTAGACCTATCGCTAGTTACCTGAGAGAAGAGGCCTACCCCCACCTCACCACAACCTCCCTCCAGGTAGTTATAGAGAGGCATAAGATCTCCCTGAGCATCTTTTTCTCCAGACTGAACAATCCCAGCTCCCTCAGCTGCTCCTCATAAGGCCTGTGCTCCAGACTTCTCACCAGCTTTGTTGCCTCTTGCTAACTTGCTCTGGATACTAACTCTTCAGAGACTGTTAGCATAATCTCCAGCTCTTCAGATATCAGAGATATCAAGTTGGCACTTCATGTTACAAAAAAATACTGATCTCCTGTTTGCAGAAATGTTCAGAGATCAAGTTCATGGAACTACATCAGATTCTCTTTGCAGAAAATCTGCAATATTTGACTCTGAAATGTCTATGAAAAAATAAGCTGTAGTTAGGCAAAAGAATGGTCTGTCTAGCCTGGTAAGTGGTCTCCAACAGTGACCAATACTGGATATGTATGGAATAATATTAGCAAGCAAGCACTCATCAGTGCGGTCCAATATACAGCAATTTGCAGAAATTTCCTAAGCTAGAGACGAGTTCTGTTATAATCTTGGGTAGGAGAATGAAGTGCATTTCGTTGTGTATATGTTTGTTTTGTTCATAACTGATTTACTTTCATTCTTAAACTGTAATTGGTAGTTAATGTTAGAGGTCATGAAATAATAATGGATGGTCCAGAAAAACCAGGTGGGATGAGACAGGTGAAGAAAAGGGATTCCTACATCAGTAAAGGGGATGATGCCTATGGAGGACTGAAAGGCATGTTGAAACTAATCTCTGTCTATTCTAACTTTTCAATAACAGTGAATCTATGAAATTTTATTGTCAGCATTGGGAAGGGGAATTTGTCCTTTGACCAAGTAAAATGTGGATGATCTGGAACACATTGCTGATTCAAGAACTTCCAGCCTGTAGATAGATGTTGTGACGAATTAACTCCCTAACTATATAATTAAGTTCCTATATTAGTATTATTTAAATATACATTAACATTTGAGAAAGAGTTTATGGTGTGTTCCTACTGTGACTAGAAACTTGTATAACTTTGTATAGGTCACAGTCCTCATCTAACATATTCTAAACAGCATTAAGTTAAGCTCAACATTTTAAATCATTTTTCTCCTAATGCTATAGTGAAGTAATAGCTCTTTTATCCACATTTTATCTTCCAGTTAATTGTTACTTCAGTCTACACCATTTGCATTAAATCTAGGGCAACATGAAACCCTGCTAAATATTAAAGAGTTTGAGATTGAGGCAGAGAATTTACATTGTCAGTCAAGACTTGTTTTATTAGGATCTAGCAGCTGGGCTTACATTAGAAGTGAGCAGAAAGCATACATTGCCAACAAAAATAAGGAAGAAAAAACACATTCAACTAAATGAAATTTATGTTGGAATATAAATCATATTAATCACACTCAGAAGACCTTGTATTTATATATTATATATGAACCATGTACAAGGATATTGACTCGTTGTGAAATTTGTGGCTAATGGTTACATCAAAAATTCAAAAGATATTGAAGGGAAGTCAAGGTTGATATCCTGTCTCAAATGTAAAGTGAAGATTGTTTTTCCAACCTATCTGTTGAAATTCAGGATAAAAACTTTAAGAAACTTTACTGAAATAAAGTATATAGTAGTGAATAATAAGAATTCCTAAATTCTATTAAATTCAAAATTGAGGCACTGCTATTTAGTTTTAATGATCTCAGAGCATGTAGTGAAGTTCTATTCTGGTACTTTACTGTTTTAGGTTGCAAAATTGCAGTTATTCTTTGATTCTTTGTTGCTTGTAACATTGAAAGTGATAACGATTTCATCATTCTTCTGGTCTTCAGCGCACATAAGATACTGTCATTCTGCATTCTCCATTCTCCAAGGATCTAAGTGAGAAAAAATTAATCAGTTGTTAGAAACTGAACTTATCTTGAGAGAAATAGATAACTTAAAGTGATTGCTCTGCTTTTCGTAATACTTAATTATTTAAATATTACGGCTAATATATGTTAAACATATTTGTCCTGACATTACAGTAGGAAATACTCTCATCTTTACAGAATTAATATATATGAATTTTTACTGGCATCAAGAGGAATATCTTGTCAGACATTTTGAGGCACCTACTTCATAGAGAGCATCTCAAACATGAATATACTCCATGTATTCATAAAAACACACACACATTTCCCCTCATGCACATATTTATTCTTCTCTCAGATGAGATTGTTATTGTGTCAAATGTTTTTGTAATATTCTACATCTGTTTCTTATTTTCTATCAAAACACTGTTTCAGTTCCAGCATTATAAAGGATCTTCAATCTTTATTAGTGGGTATTGATGTATCCATCAATTTTCAACTGGAGATAGCCCAAAGCAAAGTAAGACTTAAAGAAAACAGGAAGAACTGAGCCTACTTAATGAAAAATATACATAAATAAAATTTATATGAACTGAAGCAAAAGTGTTAAGTAGCTAACAGGCAGCTGCTATATGGAGGAAAGAAACTTGTTTTTGTCACGTGCATGATGAATAGGACAAAAAAGGATGAGCTGAAATAACAGCAACAAGGGAGAGGTGACACAACTTTTGGCCAATAAAAATTAATAATTCAAATACATGGAGGAGTTACTGAAGTTTCATCACGGATGTGTTTGAGAATGTTTACAGAGGTACATATTTGTCTACATATTAATACATTTCATAGGAATCTACTGAGCTTTCACTTCTACACCTCGTATTTTCCTGATACTAGCAGATTTGACAGTTCCAAATGTATAATCTCATACCCCTACTGAAAAAGGAATTGTTGGTCAAGATCTGCTGCACTAAATCAGCACCACTTTTGGCATCAAGTTTACACAAGAAATGAACTTCAGGATCCTTAAGACTTTCAAAATTCTGTTAGGAGACAAATGTAATATACCATATATATCAAGCTAAGAATTTGCCATTAGTTCAACTAGTGTTTAATGAAGGTTTAAATGATCTAATTAATATAGATAAGCATTATTAATAGTACAGTTAGATTTTTTGTAAGAGAAAGCTTGCTTTCTGATATCTACTTGAGGACCTATGCTGAAACATTCTGTTCCTGATGGAATGTACCCCATTCAGAGGACTTATGCTGGAACAGTTCTAGAAGAACTGCAGCCTTGGGAAGGAGTTCATGAAAGACTGAATCCCAGGGGAGGTATCGCATTCTGAAGCAAGGGAAAAGTATGAGGAAGGATGAAGCTTTAGGAACTGATTGCAAGAACCATTTTCATTGTGTGGCTCAGGGGAGGAGGTAAGAGTCATGACAATAAATTAAAGTAACTGTCATGGTTTTGTTACCATGATAGTAACTTTCCCCGAGTTGGGTTTGTTTTGCCTGTGAGCAATATCTCTATCCTTATCTTGATCCAAGAACTTTTTCATCTTATTTTATCCCTGTTCTGCTAAAAAGGGGCAGTAAGAAGACAACTGGATGGACAGCTGGCAGGCAGGTAATGTTAATACATCAAAGTCTTCCAAACTCAGACAATGCCTTCAGTCCTAATATTCATGTTGGTAGCATTTACATCACCAGTCTTTCAAGACTGAGCATCATATCTATCCATCATTGTTAATACTTTAGGTGATCACTTTTAGCCAAGCTCTTCTACCTGAACATCATTAAACATCCAATGGTGTGTTCTTGCTTTTAGGTAGGATCAAGAAAAGAACTGCAGTCCACCACCAAATTTCTGTTTTTCAGTTAGTTATCTGTTGCAACACAGTATCTCCCTCCTAGTGTTGGTTGTTTTTTCAGGACCTATGTGTATATTTTCTTTCATTTAAATTTGCCAGTGGTCTTTTCTGCATCATAATTATATTTTGGTCCAAGATCTTGAATCAGGGCATTGTCTAAAAAATGACAGATCTATCCTTCCTTCTTTCATATGCACAATGAATGAACTTAGAAATATCTATTTGCAAGAAGGCAGTGACCAAGGAGGAAGCTGCCTGTCATCAAAAGTGTGAAGTATCCGTATTTATAATAACAGCAGCCAGGTAAAATACATTTAGTGCAATTTTAATGTAAGTCAAGAAATTTCTTTTTGAACAGTCCATAAAACTGAAAGAGTAAAAAATGTGTTAGCATTCATAGAGAAAGTGAATTGGTCTGTGATAGCTAATAAGGTCTAATATATCCTCTGGAAAAATACAAAAGTTAGTGTTGAATTAAGATGATTAATGTAAATATGCAGAAGATAAATAAAGAAGATAAATAAAAAAAAAAAAATCACACCATTTTATTTTCATTGCTGTATGTGAATTCTTAGTCTGTATTCATCCTATACATACATTATGATAATGTCAGATTTCTTTTGCAACACTAGACTGTGCATTTATTCTCATCTAAGATATGAGGATTATATTACTTTTTAGATGCCTCCGATATTTTCAGAAGATTAAAATAGAGTACATATAGGGCAATGTTATCACATAGTTTTCATGCTCAATTTGTTGTGCAGTGTATTCTGTAGCCAAAGGAAAAGAAATTTGTAAAGTGTATTTATGAAGAGAATAGGAAGCTTTCTTTGAAATATATAACAGTTGCTTAAATCCACTTTACACCTTTTGCAAGAATATTTACAAAATACCACATGATGAAGTGCAGAAAGACAACAGGCCTGAGAACATTTAATCTCAGCAGAACTTTTACCTACTTGCATAAAACAAAATTCTTGTTTTAGTAGTCACATTCATACTCTCTATTTTAATATACCTCATGGTTTATGACTTCCATGGAGTTTATGTCAACTTAAGACTGATGTTGATACTTTCAGCAGCTTAACCTGGGACTTTTTCTACTAGAAGACAAAGTACATAATTTGTTAGAAAAGATATTCCTTCTAGTCTGGAAATTGAAGATAATGAACCTATAGGAACAGCTGACAATAAGCGCCAACCTGAATTGTCTTCCTGTAAAACAACATAATTTTTCTGATCAAGTAAGGGAGACATTTATTATGTTTTTCCTTTTTTAAGGAAATAAAACCTTAACTAATATAGTGTTAAAAATAGCACACATGACTGTGAAAACCACAAAGATCATAGAGCTAGATTATCCTCATTGCGACAAATGGATTTTCTTTTATTTTTTGGCCAATTTCCATTAAGGCAAATTGAATTGATGGAATAACTTATTTTCAGGAGGGTTCATGAAGAAATGCCATTTTTCCTTTCTCACTTAGGAACCAGCTCACTTGTCTACTGCCTTTCTTTTTTCTCTTTCATCTGAATGGCTTGATTGTTCACCCTCCCGCCAGCCTTCTAAGAATAAATATCTTTTCTTTATAGAAGATGTTATGTAAGAAATACAAATAATCCAAACTTTATGAAAAAAAAAAAAAAAAAAAAAAAAAAAAACCAAAAACCTGCAAATATTTTCAGAGAACCTTAGGATGATTTGGGGGAAAAAAAAACTTGTTTTTTTCTTGGATTTAAAAAAAGCAGCACAATTTTGTAGTTTTCAAAGATTAATGTTTATCAACTTTGTGAGTATATATGCAATGTTAGTATATGTGAATACTTTGCCTCAAGAAAGAATAATATGCTGATTACCATGTTTGGTGATAGCAAGTGCGTAGTTATTTTCTTGATAAAATAAATAACAAATGACAGATTTTAACAACACTAAATCTTTTCAATTCTGTTTTAAAGCATGTTTAGTAATTAAGTGCTGTCTGTACTGTTCAGAAAAATATTTGCTCGGGGAGTAAAACAGTATTAAAATTCATAGCTTTTGTGTGATACTTACATATATTTAGTTACTATTAACTCGCATGAATCATGCATTTCTACTAACATCAAATGCAAGTTTTTCCTCTAAAAGAAAACAGATATTTTTCAAAATTTTGTTAGTTTGTCATGAATGAGCTTAGCAGAAGAAAGGCTGCAAAGCTAACAAGCCAGTAAAGTGGCAATGAATTTAATCAAGAGAAAGCATTGGCTCCATAGTCAAAGTAATTCAATACATCCTGACAGAAAATAGAGCATTTTCAGGAAAAATCACAGGAGTTCTGATTCACTGCTTTGTTTTCCATGCTTTGAAAAATCAAATCAAAATACAAGGAGGTTTTTTTCTTCTTTTATGATTAGTGTAAGTGAGTTATAGGACATAAAGACATGTTTATACAGATCTATATCATTGTTTAATACTCAACTGTTTATTTTTACTGCTTTTATTTTTGATATGTGATCCGTAGAGGTCTCCGTGATATTCAGTGAAATACTAAATAAAAATGTATTATTGTTGTGTTACTATATCAAAAGATAAGCCACCTCTGAGAGAGGAGAGAATTGGCTTTGCATATCCCTGCACTTTGTTAGAAATAAAAGAATTCAAAATATTGATATATTTACACACCACTTCATTCAAAATCTCCCACTTCCAAAGTTAAAAACACTGACAGATATTAAAAATAGTATATCCTTTCTGCCAGAATAATTTTGCAAAACTGATACTGCAGTTGCACGACTCTTTTGTACTTGAAATATTATGATATGTTTCAATTTCTTATTGTATCCATAAGTGCTAGTTATGTCATACGTTGCTTTGAATTATTTGTGCAGCCATCATAGTGGTATAGTATTGCTCATCGTAATGTTGCAAAACAGTTAAGTAGAAGGAGGTAGGAAAATCCCTTTTGGTTAGAAAACTGGCTAAAAATTAAGGCGTTTTTTATTATCTTTTAAAATAACATTCCTAAGCTATATTCCTTGATGCTTTGCAAACACAGAAACAAAAGACTCCGAGAACACTTAGAGCCTTTGTATAACCAAGAGATAGTATTTAAATATTTCTCGCTGCTAGTTGCATTGCTTGAGTTTTTTCAGTAGCAAGTCAACATTTTAGGAAATATTCATGGATTTTAAGTCATCATGTTGTTGCGTGTACTCAACAATACTAGGTACGAATGCTGATTACTCGTTAATGCAATAGCAAGACTGAGGAAAGTATTTTTACTAAGGTTAGCTTCTAATTTGGTCTTGAACACTTGCTCTTGTGTTGTACTCCTGCATTTTTTTTGTGTGTGCGTGTGTGTATTTAGTGATCATTGCATGCTGGAATTTTGTTGCCATAGAAATATGAGCTTTCTTTAGTTTTGCAAAAGTATGCAAATTCTTGTACTTGGTTAAATATTCATGGAGGAGTACAGCCAGAAATAGGAGGGTAAGGGTTGGTCCCTACATCTTAATGGAATTGAACATCGATGTAAACGTTCTCATTAGTATTTTATTTTAGTATTACAAGAAGAAATTTATTGATTTGTCTACTGTAATTATGGTGTGTCCCTTTGGAAGACTATGAAACTGGAAGGTGAACATTTAATCATTTAAACATTTAAAATTAAGAATTACTTTTAGTTATGAGACTGACAACTATAAGACCAGCAGTAAACAGTCTTAATTTAGAAACATTTGATGGGGATATATTATTTAAAAACATCCCTATCACTGATTGTCTGAAACATCTACACAGTGAAAGAACAAGGAGGATTTTTGTCCAGACCTATACCTTTAAACCTTCCCTGCTAAATTAATGCTTATTAAGATTAGAATAGCTGTTGTAAAACTCAAGCCATCAACTGGTGAGTTTAAATTAGCATTTTTTTTTTCTCTGCAGTTTAACTGTTTTCAGATAGGGGGAAAAATCTGCAATTTTAATGAAGTACCTGGTACATTTAAAAATATATATCCCTTAATGATAATAGTCGGGGGCAGACACTCATCCGCACTGCGAGACTTCCAAAGCTAAGTCTTGTTACCCCAGTAGTAGGCATGGGTAGTAAGTGTGCATGAAATATAGTTACCATGTCACTACCAGAACAATATGTACTCTCCTTTATATTTTTGAACCCTTGATCAAGTTACAGCAGCTTGGGGAATAGTGATTGGGAAGGCACAATCACCAAACAATATTTGATCATATGGAAAGCAAAGGAGGAATAAGAAAATAAGTAACTTTTCTAAGGTTATATAATATGGTTACTATGGTTAAGTAGCTGTTAAAAAAAAAGACCACATATTACACATTTTTGAAGGCTTGTCAATAGGAAAGTTGATTTTAGACCCCAGGAATGTTCTGTTTCCCCTCTTTTAGGGACAGGAAATGACAAGTGTTCAAGAAATCTTTGAATGTTGTACTAAAGAACATGGTTTAGTGGGGAAATACTGGTGATAGGAGGATGGTTGGACTGGATGATCTTGAAGGTCTTTTCCAACTTTGGTAATTCCATGACACCTGGGAATGTTGGTAGGGATTTGAGAATTCATAGGGTAAATGTCTACATTCATAAGCACCTTTCAGGAAATAGTATATAACCTGGATGTACAAGTCTTTAAATCACGGTTTCATTATTTTTTTCAGTACTAATTTCAGAAGGAGCAAGTTTTCAACAGAAAAACTGTCTTCTTTAAGAACTGAGATTCTGTTGATTTTTCCTTTCAGGAAAATGGTATCACTAAATGTTTTTATATTCTGCACTAAACACAGTGAATTGTTGAATGTTATATAGATGTCTATTTTTTCTTTGCTTCCAAATAATGTAGTCTAGTTCATCTAAGGAGGAAGAGACCCAGAGTTAGTACATGGTAATACTAATTAAGTATCTCAGTAAAAGTGAGACTGGGCTAAGCTTATCAGTATAATTTAGAAATCCACAAAGAAGAGGCTTCCTCTTTAATTAGTTAATCTTTTCAATTGAAATTATTACCATTATTATTATTATTATTATTATTATTATTATTATTATAGCAGATACATAGAACTGAAGAATTGTGTATGATTTTAGTTGAGCTGTATTGCATGTCACAAACCATTTAAAGCAGGAAGGGCCTGGAATTATCATGAGATTTTACAGTCACGATGACAATGACAAGACAACAAAAATTGTGCAATGCTCATTCTAGACCAAGAAGCAAAAAGCAGCAAGACAAAAACTCAAAAAGCTTTTGATTTTCTGATTACTCTTGATTTATTAGAGTTCTTGAAAAAAAAAAAAAAAAAAAAGGGATGACTTATGGAACAGATGTTGGAATACACTACCTTTACCTTTCAGCGTCCTTTCTCTACTTACCTTTCAGTTATTTTTGAATCTGAATGTATCATATTTCTCTGATGGGAACCAGGGAATTCTTTCTACTGCTAGTGAACATCAGGAAGCACTTCTTTATTGTGCAGATGATGGAGCACTTTCACTTTCAAAAGCCATCTGGATATGCTCCTAGACAACCTGCTCTGCGTGGCCCTGCTTGGGCAGGGAGATGGACAAGATGGACCCAGAGGTCTCTTGCGTTGACCTGTTAATTCTGTGATTCTATGAGAGTCAAAGGGAACATAAAAGAAAAAAAAAAAGAAGAGGCTGTATCATATTATTTATACAATTCCAGAAAAGAATGAGTTGGAAATCTTCTTTTAATGTTTTTTGTCTTTTTTTTTCATTTTTCTTTTTAAGCTAAGCCACAACTGTACTATCATTCAAATGGAACATGATTATTTTGCTCCTTGCTTCATCAGAAATACTACTATAGTGCTTCGGAAGGCCCTTATATCCTATATAAATTCAAGTTTGTCTAAGAGGGGAGTGTCTACTTAATCTCTAATTGGATTTTGAGTAGAACTAAACCTACAGTCTTTACTGAAAGCTACTACTAACTAAATGAATAAAACTTTGATGCTTTCTAGGTAGTTATTTCACTGGAATTACTTTCTAGACCCTGCCTTCCTTCACTCTATGACCAACATGAAGACCAGATCAGCAAAACACAATTAAATACCATAAATTTACAGCAGACTCTTGTTCCTAAAGAAGGTAATAATCCAGATTAACAGTGGAATATTGCATGAAACATAAGTGAATTAAATTAGCAAAAGCAGCCTTTTGGCCATTTCCTGCAGTTTGTGGGCTGGTTAAAAAAAAACACATATGCATTTGGAGCCATCTGTTATGATGGTAAACTGTGAATTCACCACTTTGTCAAATTATATCATAGTGACACAGATACCAATCAATTTTGGACTAAATTGGCTGAAAAAGAAAAAAAGAAAGAAAAGCTAGGAGATATCTTTCTTTTATTCTAAAGTATTTCCTACATACAGTCAGACCTGGTGTTCTGGTAGCAAATATCTCTATATTTGCTGAAATCTGTGTCATAAAATAAATGTGTACCTAAAGAGTTAGTGAAGGTGAAAGAGTCCAAATAAACTTTGACATTTTACTGTAGCTCTGTATCGTGGAAATCCAAGAAGGCTAGTAGGGAATGTTAAACTCAATGTTATATGATTTTTTTTTTTACCTCCAAGCACTGCATCTAGGGGTAGATATTGCCACCAAGAATATGATACAGACACAGGAAGACTAAGCATTTGTGTAATTTCTTAGAACAATGACAGAAAGCAAAAGAACATTCAGTGATATATCAGGAATTTTTTAAATCTGTTTTGAGGATGCTCTCTAGGGTAAAAGAATGTTCCCTCTCCTAACCTTGATTTACTATCGGCAACTTGCTGTGGGACTCCTTGGTTTTGTATTGAGTGGTACATATATTAGCATTCTCCACACTAAATGTTTTGCCCATTAATGTTTGTAAACTTTTTTCTTTTACTCTCTGCTAATTTTTTTTCCTGGTAGCATTTGTTCACTTGGCATAGTTCTAATGCCTATCTATCAGATATTTTAATAGCAGTCAGAGTCTGTCTTTGGGCAAAAAAAGCATATCACTACTCTATCTATGTATTACAGATGTATAGGTCTAATAAAAATATTAACTTTCTTTGCAATGCTTGTCTCTCTAGTAGGAATTTCCTTAACTGTACTTCTGATAGAAAGAGTAACAGTGAGAATGGAAAATATTGTCCAACTTCTTAATATTTGTTGTGTCTATTATTTCCCTCATTTCTAATGTCTGGCTTTGTGTAAGTCTAAATCTAGCTTAATGTATTTTTGCTTTTGAAGGCATGATGTTACCTTGGATTAGGCCAGAGAGCAAGGCCCCTTTAAGCTATATCTGTTGATACACAAATGAAACTACTTTAGATATAAAAAAGGTATTTGGTTTTAGTAACAAACTTATGTAACCATTTACTCATCTTTGAAATGTATTTTATTTCTTCACATTATTTTTTAACTATAAATACAAAGTGAATTGGTTTGAAAGTCCTCCATTGGTATTTCACTGCGTGTAAAAACGTTTTATGTTTTGAATGTTACATGCATGGTCTACTGTTGCCTTAGTGACATTCTGGAGTGAATCTCTTCCAGCGTCGATGGCAAGTTCTGCAATCTGTTTGAAGATGGAATTTTCAGTTTTCTGCTTCTAGTTTAGAAACTGCATTTAATTCCAGAGAAATAACTATTTAGAGTCAAGCTGTATACTTGTGTCTCTTCCCATCAGGAATTTGTGACAATTGCAATTTCTTTAGTAATAGATTTCTTTAAGCAGTATGTTTTCTAGGGACTAGCATAATGTATTAAGAGGACAAAAAAACTTTCGCGAAACAGGTGATGCAGACTAGTAGTAACAACTTTCTTGAGTTATTCAAACAGAAAGGGGTTGAAAAGGTTGTGTTCTTCCAGGCATCTGATACCATTCTTTTATTATGGAAAGAATCACCTTTTTTTCTTCAGTTTTATCATCTGTTGAAATCTGTATGTAGTTTCCACAAATGTCAGTTGCCTACTTTACATAGGTTCTGTGTACTTCTACTAAATATGTTAGATTTTTTTTCCACAGTTAGCTAGCCAGATTATCTTAGTTAATGTTTTGTTATTTGTAATTAATGAGTTAGCTGGAGTTGTACTACTCTGTATTTGAATCAGGCCAATGTGAATTACTTTTATCAACACAGTTAAGAAGCTGTATATCTTGTCTTACATTCTGCCATCTGCTATGCCTCTCTGGATCTTAGGAAACAAGAATATTTTGATGGCCAGATTTATAATCTCTGCAACACTGAGCGTATGTATTGTCATTCACTGTTCTTACATGCTTCAGCATACCTACTAATCCTTTGTTGTATACTCATAAATATATATATATATACATATATATCTCCTGACTACTATTATTAAATAATTTTTATATTTAACAAAATGATGCTTAGATTTGATGTCTACTTTTGAGCAAAGCATCAGATTTTAGAACATCAGTGTTTGAAGATAAAATGTTTTTCAGAAAAAAGTAAGTGATGTTACTGAGGACAAGATCTGGATGTCTAGCTTATTGAGAATCTGATGCATTTAAAAGAAATGTTAGTGTGACAGGCTTTCTTCAAACTAGTATCAGCTTGTCTACACATTTTTAACAGACTTTTTGTCCAAAGTTTGCACTGATGGCTTTTCTATCTGAATGTATTATAAAACACAGAGTCTTTCCTTTCAGTTTTTTCTTTTTTTTTCCAAATGACCTATCAATTCTCTGTGTTGTATTATTTATTTACTAAGCAAAAGGTTCTGTAGTTGAGAAAAACTATATCAGTCTTGGTACCAATTTATAGGTTTTTATAGGTTTTCTGAAACCAGAAAATATTTTTTCACATATTATCACTTTCTTGAATTCTTGTAGTTAGTCTGAATTTGAAACAGAAATGATTAAATTCTGTGAAAGTTATTCTTTTAAAGTGTTTGTCTAACGTTCAAAGCAATTCCGAAAACTTCTTGCAGTATTTCAAATAAACTTTCTCTTAGAATTATAAAACAGTGTTTCGTCTTCAACATAGGAAAAAAAATGTTTTAAAAGATGTGTCTGAGGAGTAACTTTGTGAAAGCAGAGTACAATTGCAGAGTCCTAACCAGTCTGGACATTATATGGTTAAACATCCAAGTTTTGAATTATGAATTGGAGTTAATTTTCTGCCTCAGACGCAGTTCATGGATTTTTCTACCTTAAAGAATATTTTGAAATTAGTTGATTCCCATTTCTTAAATGCTGAGAGGTGTTTTTCTTGTTAAATTAGAAACACTATAAAATGACACTGAATTAAGTCAATGACTTTCACTGCTTTCTGTTACTACATGCAAACCATCTAGAATGATGAAAACATGTCCTTAGGAATAATCAGATTTATTCTCTTCATAGAAGACTCATGCTATTGCTCTTTTGTCAGCAGTATGCAATGGAAGGACAGAAGAATCCCTGTGATTTTGAACTAAAGTATGGGGTAGTTGCATTTAAAAAAAAAAAAAACAATAAAACATAGCCCTTGCAACCTCTGATTTACTAAAACGCTTCCCAACAATAAACAAAAAGGCACTGTTTTTATACTGAACACTGCCAAGTCTGCAATTGTTTATTTGCAGCCTAAAACTAATTTACAATTTCCATTTTTTCATGACAAAGCTACTGTCAGCACCCTGATTTTGAGCGCTAAAAGAGTATAGGAAAATTATAGTATGACTTGAAATAGTCTGGTTAATGACCTCTTGCTCTGAAAGATCAATTGAACTGATGTGAAAGACTGTAACATACTTTTAAAGTAAATTCATTTGACTCCAAGAGGAAAAATTCTTACTTTTATGTTACAGTTCATCCTAAAAAAAAAACATAACTAGATTTATTTCTTCTTTGGCAGTTTGCCCCACCAGCAGAACTGAAGTTATTGTATCCTTTAAAGGTGGCTTAGGTTGCTGATGTAGAGGGTCAGACTAAACAAGAACTATATATCTGAAATGTACTGAAAACCTAATGTCAGTATCAGGTGGAAATCTGCATAGATTTCAGGTCTCTTTCTGATTACTTTGTTAGTCAGCGTGTAAAAGTAATTTTGCGTTCTTCAGTAGACACAGAAGAAAAGTGTCTGAGCGTGATTTAGAGATCCTGAGCAAGAAGGGAATGGTCCATATAGCTGTAATCTGTAGGTGTCTGCCTATGGTTTTTTGCACCAAAAGTCTATTTCCTGAAAATGCTGTCACTAAAATGAATTTGCCCTCAAACAGTTAAAGCCTTTTAATTAATTAATTAATTAATTGCATTTTTTTTCATCTTTTTGTCCTTCCTAGGTAACAGCAGTTGGAGGGCTTCTGAAATTCACAGTCTCCTATGATTTCACAAAGCAAGAAGAGGCAGCTCAATTGATGATCCAACCTGATGTCATCATAGAGGTAGTCATTGCATTTTCAGCCACCAAAGGAAAAAAATATAAGACAGAAAGAAGGAAAGAAAAAAAAATTGCCTTCTCCTTCAGATGTTCAAAGTGAAGCCTATTGATTGAGAGCCACCACAGAACTGCAGGGTTCTTGTAACTTAAGCTTAATTATTGTATCAGAAAATCATGATGTTTTAAAGAATTAAAACCTCCTGCATCCAAAGGGCTGCCTATCAATACTGCAGTAGTTTATAAAACTATATTCCATGTGACTGACTGGCTGAGATAATACTTCTATGTTCTTTCAACAGACCTGTTCTGTGAAGCTCATAATTGCATGAGTTTATTTGCATTGACTTTCTGAATAATCAGGCAAGCCCATTTTGGTTTATGAAAGAATAATATTATTCCTGATGTTCATTATTCTTATAAAAATATGTATTATTTAATAAAACCTTTACTTCCGTTGATTGCAATAATAGAGCTTTTTTATAATTTATTTCATATATAAAAATCTCTTATGTCTCTCTCTAGGGAGGAGGTGATTTGAGAATCAGCACTCTAAAAGGCAGAATTCACCTGCAGCCTTCTGAAGTGCATACTGAAGAAATTGTGCTGAAACCAGAATCTTTCTCTTTGCATGGCACTGATGTTCCAGTTAGCAGGAGAGAGTTCATGACCATCTTTGCAAACATAAAGAGGATCCTCATAAGAGCCACGTACAGCTATGGGATGAATGCCATCTACAGGTGAATGGGGGAAATGTGTCAGTGTTACAGGCAGTTTCTCAAAATACTTGATTTTTCTCTCTTCAGAGAAAAAAACAGGCCTTTAAAACAGGCTTCAATTTATTATCATTAAACCCATAACATTTACTCACGTGTTCAGTACCTTTTTTCATTTTGGGTATCAGCTGTGTAAGAAAGTGAAATCACAGGGACTGTTAAGATGTGAATGACAAACAGGTCCATAAATGTGATTATTTTGTAAATACTATAATTCTCGTGTGTATGGTAAATCATGGAATGCAGTGACGACATGTCCAAGTGAGAAATTATATATTGTTTATATATTGTTTTCCCTATTTGGTAATCACAGAAGGCCGCGTTAACAGTGGACTAGAGAATAATATTCTAAACTTCTAAACTGGCCAAGCAGCTAGAGGGGAGTTTTGGGCTTTTTTAACGAGTACCACATGCAGAACTGGTTAATCCCAAAGCCTTTCCTTTGATTTATGTCAGACTGCTGCCTGGACTGCTTAAAACCATGATTGCATGTGAATTCTTTTAAGCCTTATGAAAAAATGAAACGTCATAAGAAACTGCATAGTTGTTCTATCTCAGTGGCTACAGTGTGGTTGAACCTATAAAGCTCATATTGCATTTAAAATTTTGATGAGTGCACATGCAAAATTCTTGTAAGTGCAACATTGCAGGTTGGCTGAAAGACCTGATACTGTGTAATTGCACTCTTGTCTAAACATTAATAATTAAGTGGCATAAATAATACTTTTTAAAAGATGTGCAACAAAATTGATTGTGCAGTAGCTTTCTACTTACAAGTCATGAGACCTGAAATGCTCTTTAATGCAGACATCACTTGATTCTGTGGCATGAGGCAAGTTGAAAAGGAGGAAGTTGATAGCATTTTAGTGGATATTTGTTGAAAGAATAGATACAGTTCTTGCCACTGTGGAATATTTTAAGCAATCCAATAACCATTTAAATGCTTAGGTGACTAAATACATCCTAAATTGAAAGGCAGTTTTTGTTAATAGTATGTAGCTTTCTTATTTGAA
>JAOWBP010001760.1:48471296-48487806 GCA_028571105.1 Tragopan temminckii | reverse complement strand
AAGTACATAGGTAATATATATTTTGAGGTTTTTGTCTGCTTGCAGACTTCTTTTCTTTGAACTTCATTTTCATATTACGTATAGGGCAGAGATTTCCATGTTACAGATGTGGAAAGAGACCTAATGTGGGGTCTTAGAATAGACCAATGATGGATTTGGAAGTAGAACTTTTGGTATCTTGACTTCCAGTCCTTAATGTGATTGATTTGTCTCTGTATACTTTGTGGCAGAGAATTTTTTTTTTTAAGCTATTTCCATTTATTTTAACTAACACTTCACAAAAAAAGCCAGAAATGGAAGGAGGAAAAATCCATTCATCATGGGATGCCACATGAAGGAAATCTGTGCAGTTTTTTGTTATTATTTATAGGGAAGGCATTCTAATTGAAAAAACTCATGCTCTTAGAAGTAGGAATACAATGCTGCTTGTTCTTTTTATTTTGAAGTAGAATGGAAACTGTGTAAGAAATATGTATGTGAAGTTCATTCATTTTTTTCCAGTACCTTTTGTTATCTACATAATGTAAATGCGAGTTCCTCAAAACAATGGCGTATTTGACTTAAATGGAAAAACCCTCAAAGCGCTCATACTCTAAAATGTTTTTTTCCTCAAAGAACTGGCAGTTTTGTGAGAAAAATCTCACTTTATATCTCTTTGTATTCCCCAACTTTCGTAAGATGTTCCTCTTACAAATATCCTCTCTCTTTTTCTATAAATTAAGACATTCTTTTTATGTGCCGAAGAAATATTTTACACGGCTATGCCTATGGGCTTGTGTGTGTATGTGTGTGTGTATATATATATGGTTACTTTACAGCCAACTTTTAATAGATTCTCTGCCTAATACAGACACTGGAGATGGTTAGTTGTTGGTTAATTATGTACATATTTATATAATTCTATATTTATTCCAGGTTAATTATGTATATACTTCTGTGTTTATTCCTTCTATTCACTAAATGAATATTTTGTTTTACAGTTAAGCCTGAATTCTTTCAGTGCTTGCTTTGTGGGATGGCCTCATGGTCATGTGGATGTTTCAATTTTTAGAAGCAAGATGACTGAGTAGGCAGTAGTGTAAATAGAGACTGAAAGGAGGTGTTGAAAAGAATTTCCATGTTGACATGTACTCTTCTATGAACTGAACAAAAAGTTACAGAAATGGTTCTTGAGCCTCAGATGGCAGAGGAAATAGTTCTTCAAAAATCCTGTTCCGTATTTAGACTCCATTATATTAAAGAGTGTGTCTATTGCTACAAGCTGTACTGTGTGTAGGAACCCAGGAGGAATAGCCGGAACCTGAGCCCTGAAACTGATGGAATAGGATGTCACAGACAGCGACAGATAAGTGACAGCATTAAGATTTTTAGAAACATTTTGTAAAGCTCTCGTATAGTTGATGACGTCTTCAGTAACACCATTTTAAATGTTGCTGTGTTCATAGCCTTGTCAATTTAAGTTATCAAACATCAGAACTTTCAAGATAAATTATAAAAACGTGATGTACGCCATAAATACCACATACAGTGAAGGGCAACAAAGCTAGTGAAGGGTTTGGAGCCTTCTTATGATGAGTGACTTGACGGAACTGGGGTTGTTTAGTCTGGCGATAAGATTTGGGAAACAGAATCACTTTCTCCAACTACCTGAAAGGAGGTTGTGTTAAGGTGAGGATTTGCTACCAGGTAGCTAGTGACAGGACAAGAGGTAATGGCCTTAAGTTGCACAACAGGAAGTTCAGTTTGGATAATAAGAAAAATTTCTTCTCAGGCACAGTGGTGATGCATGGAAGCAGGCTGCCAGGGAGAAGGTGGAGTCACTGTCCCTGGAGGTTTTTGAGAAATGTGTAGATGGGGCACTGAGGGGCATAGTTGATTCAGTGGGCGTGGTGGTGGACTAGATGATCTTAGGGGTCTTTTCTAACCTTAATGATTCTATGATTCTCTGTACCTTTTAGTTGTCTTTGTTTGCAGAATTGTCACATGGGGGTGACTACACATTTGATTCAGCTGTAGTGAACCCAGGAGACTGGGAGATAGCCACGTCTGAGACACAAACAGAATGTACCTATAGCCTTCATGATAGCTAATTCAACCTTTGCTTGAAACAATCTGTCTCAAGAATACATGTTGCCTGTAGTATCCGGATCTCTGTAAAGCTGATGATGCCTGTGACAAAATAATACTGTCTCTATTCACGAAGAAGTGCATCAAATGTGAGCATTTTTCCTCAGCCCAACCTTGCTAGACACAGATGGAAGCATTTATAATGCAACTGATCAGATTCTGTGGTGCTACGGAGTACAACCAAGGGAAGGGTAGTATGGAAATATAGTCTTTGCAGAATGAGGGCAAATTTTTGTGTTTAACAGAATAGTTATAGTGTGTATGTTGCTACTTTTGCTATTAAAAGCAAAAGTTTTAATAAATATTAATCACTCCCTGCCTTTCTCCCCTCTAAAAAAGCAGACAATATAATGGCTTTACTATATCGTGTAATGGTAGACTGACTGAATGTAAAACCAACTAGAGGAACAGGAGGGGAATCAGAAAAAGATTAATGTTAAACCTTTAAGTGTTCCGAGCAGAAGTTTGTAAGAGTGCCTGAGGACATGAAGCCATGTTTTTAGCATTGAGTTTTTAATATCAAGTATGCTTGAAATGAAAGATTCAGTTCTTGTACGATTATCTTGGGAGTTCTGTTTCTCTGAGGAAGCTGCAATATTTGTCCTGTAGATTACTCTTTTGTTTCAAATTTGTTTCAAATAAGACCATAAGTACTCAAGTCCAGCCTGTATATAGAGATTATAATCCTGTGTGGCACAGCAAAAGATTGTTTGTTCTTTCCCTCCCACTTGCTTGAGATCAACTGAATAGTATAAAGCCAGTAGAATTTAGTTAAAACAGATGCGCTGAAACACAGGCTGAAAGAATAAAGTTGGAAAAAAAAACCTAAACACCAAAAACCCACAAACCACCATCACTGCCAAACAGCATCAAACTAATAAAAGCAAAATCAAACAAGCCTCTGAAATATTAATGTTCATCCCACTAAAATCAGTGGAAAAACAGAATTCTGCTATTTGACAGCAAGGGTACTTTTCTTTGACCTCAACTGTATTGACTGTACAATTGAGGCATTACTTAAGAAAAGACAAAGCCTGTCAATATCACTTTACTGGGAGAAAATACAACTATGGAAAACCTGTCTACCAACCTATTTGCACTATGTTACTAAAATATTTGAATATCCAGGTGAGGAGAAATCTGTGAGGAATATTTGTGAGTAGTTCTATGGGAGTTAAGTGGTTGTCAGAAGATGACCCCAGGTGTTGTTTCAGAATATGAAGTATTAATTGAAATATGTATATCTGTTATCTTTCCAATAAGTGGATGACTACAACTTTCTATGAAGTTAATAATAGTATGGCATTTTAGCTCTATTTTTTTTAACAACTGGATAGGTAGTGCATAAATAGGGGGGGGACATTTCCAAGCAGAGATATAAAATTTATAGGCTGGAAAACGTGATGCTGCTCCTTACTATGGTGCGATATCCCCATAATTGGTTCTGGTACACTAATAACAACCAAAGGGCTGTAGTAAGTTTCAGAGTTCTTTGCCTTAGATTTTGTCTAGCAGCAGTTGAATGCACTGCAAATGTCCCAAATTAACTGTTTATATATATGTAATAGAAGAACATATGTTTTTTTATACCAGTTACACTGATTGGAATTGTGTACAATCCTGAAGTAACCAGCACTTTGGTTGTATGAAAAAGGGACTACGTGGGTATAAGGATCAGTGTATCAAGTTTACAAACAAAAAATTCAGACATAAACCACATTAAGATGGTTACTTTGTGCTCAGCTTTTACTCAGATTAATTACCTAACACAAACATTGGAAATTCATATTTAATTGTAGATTAAGTATATGTTTATAGCATCCTTCTCTTTAACAACGCTTTCTAGTAGTCATATCACTGTGGAAAAGGTCCAGTCTTTTAGAGGGTTTTGATGTGTATATTCTCTGCAGAATTATTTTTCGACTCCTTTGTGTAACACTTCAAAGAAAGTAAAGACTAATGAGTAATAGTTTACTATTATATTGCTTAGAGATTCAAATGTAGTTTTTGTAAGCACTTGAAATTTTAAATATATAGCATTAGGAAATTCTTCAAGAAAGAAGAGGCTTGGCAATTATTGGTAATGTTAGAAATTTTAGTTTGAGATTTTATAATAGTGTTGTTAGAACAGTTCTCTTAGAATTCAACACTACAATTTAACAAGAGGATAGATTATATTTGTGTGTGATAAGAACTGAGATGTATGCAGATGCAACTCCACACCGTACTTTCAAAGTAACTGATTCCACAGTGTCTATAGCTCACCTGGAAGCCTTTTCTGCAGAAAATTGCAATGAAGAAAACCCTCTGTCTATGACACTGTAGAAATCATACTTATTCAACCTTGCAATTTTATTTTTTATTTTGAAGCAATGGCTTTTGTCATAGCAGATATTATTTTCTGTGTATAAGGAGTAGGTTGTCTTCACTGGTCTTTCCTCTGCATTTTGGGTACACCAAATGCCTAAACATGGTAGGTTTCCTGAATATTATTTTATTTTTTTCTATTATAATACAGTTTCTCTCATCTTACCCATAGGGATTTTGAATTTTTATCTATTCTTTTGAAAAAGGCTGTGTCTATTTCCTTGTTCTCTCTATCCTTAAAAGAAGATTCTTGGCTGAATTACCTTCCCTGTTTCATGTATTAAATCTTACAAATTCTACGTAAGTTGAGAGCTACATTTCATTGCTACTTGTCTTTGGGGTCAAGGTCTTTACTGTGGTGCTCAGTAACAGGGCAAGAGACAATGGGCAAAAACTAGAACAAGGGAAGTTCAATATAAACATGTGAGAGAACTTCCTTACTTTGCAGGTAATAGCACTGAAACAAACTGCCTAGAGGGGTTGTGGAGTCTCCTTCTCTGGAGATACTGAAAACCCACCTGGATGCTTGCCTGCCTACTGTAAGAAACTACTTTAAGAAACTTGCTTTTTGCAGAGGGTTTGGACTTGATCTCCAGAGGTCCTTTTCAACTCCAATGATTCTGTCATCTGCAAATTCTTTTTTTCTACTTACCATAGGTCTCAGTACGTATTCTCATTCCTCTCTACTTCCAGTTTTTCACTGATCAAGAGGCAATTTTTCTTCAGTTACACATTCTCTTCATAGTTGGACTGTATGGAATGGATAACCAAATGTATTACTTGGAAAGCATTAATAAGTGTTTTCGTCAGGCAGTTCTGTTGTGTAGATTCATAGATGACCATTACAGGCAGTTAAATCTGTTGCTTTTCTAACTGATCTAACTCTGATATTTTTTTGCTTGCGCGTGTGCTCATACTTCCATCTTTGCCATGCCAGTAAATAATTCAGAGAACTCTGGAGGTTCTTCAGTAATCATAGTATTTGCAGAAATGTTCAAAGCCGATAGCAACTTAATATGGCAAAATTTACATTGCAAACTTTTATTTTTGCAGGGGTATTTACTGTCAACCAACTATATGCTGTTAATACTGCTGCTAAAAGTCTCATTGTGTAATGTAGAACTGTGCGTGTCAATATGTAGTTTATGTGAACTCAAAAAGCATAGAAAATAACGTCCCAAAGAATGGAGTAATCTGTCACCTGGAATGACTGCAATTAGTATCTGTCTATCAGAAGATTTATACAAAAGTTTGTTGCTATAGGGAAAGTGTGGGGCACCTGAGAACTTTCTTTTGCATTTTTAACTTTCAAAACAGTGAGACTAGCTAAAGGAAAACACAAGATATGTATATTTGTCTGAAACTTTTGAAAAAAACCAATCCATTAGCTCTTCATCTGAGAGGCCATTGCTAAAATCTTTAATTATTCAAATATTCAAATACATATTAATATTGTAATGGTGACAGTAGTATCACTGAAGCTAGTTAAAAATCCTGCTGGAAGACCTGAAGGATCCCTTTCCTTGATGTGTTACCCTATGCATTTTTGCAACAATGTACAAGGATTCATCTGTATGTAGTCCTGATTAATTGACTGTAAAGATGTGATATCTGTGACAGCTCTGAGTCTACTCTCATAAAGAAGAGTAGGCTTTCCACTAATGCAGAGAAGTACTAAGAGAAACTGATGTAATTTAATTTTCATGAATGTTGAAGTAAATGTGTATAGGAATGTTCAAGCTGACATAATCTAAGCCAGATGTCTTTGGCAGTCACAAGCAGGAGTAGTATACCAGGGTGCACATTTTGTCACTAATTCTGAACTGTAGTACGTACACCCTGGTTTGCTGACAACCATCAGCTTAGACCTTTTTTGATCTAACTATTCAGTCACAGTTGAATTTAGGGGACAAAAATCTATTTAAGAAAGTTATTAGGCTGCTGTGCTTTTTTTCTCTGGAACATTATGGCTTTTAAATATATTTTCAATATTTATTAAAACATACTGAAATAATGAAGTCATTTCAGAAAGTGTAATGCTACTGTGGCTACATATATATACACACAAACATACGAGGCAGTATATCATCTATACTTTATAGAAATCATAATTATGTAAATATGCTACTCCAATATCTTGTAGCCCACTTGTACCAAAGCTTATGTCAAAGTAATATAGTACACAATGACTATTTCAACATGCCAGAATAAAAGGAAATAGTTAAACTAACACACAACCTTCAAAATATTTCTGGGGGTCTTATACGTAACTGAGGAGTTCTTTAATGTAAAAGAAATGTCAATCTGTATTACAGTACAATATGCATTAAATGCAAATTAAGTTCTTTTTAGTAATATTTCTGTTATTTTGCCACTTCGTGCCTCAGAGTACTGACTGTGTGGAAATGAAATCAAGCCAATGTGTTCTATTCAGTGGGATGTTTAGAGGCTACATTTGAGTTGTGTAAAACGTGTTTTACACTCTTCAGTACTGTAGTTAGTGAAGACTTAGATCTTTCTCACTGTTTTTTTACAAGCATTGAAATTGAATGGATCAAAAATTTAAGGCCTTACAATGTTATCTGAGGTGACAAAATTCTTATTTTATTAAGAAATCATTTAATGTAACCTGGATTTCAGTAATGCAGGCATGTAAAATGTTGAATGTAAATATTGCGTGCAGTTGAAGGGTGGGTTTTAAGACCAGCATGGATGGGAAATCATGTTTAGCCAACCTGATAGCATTCAACATAGCATGACTGACTTGGTGGATGAAGAGGGAGCAGTGTGTGATGTTTATCTTAACTTTTTTAAGGCTTTTGCTGTCTCTATAACATCAAATAAAATTTAAATTATTTTCATCTGATTCCTTAGGGCAAAAGTAAATACAAGAAGTCTTTTACGTGTGGCAAGATCAATTTTTTCATTTGTGCTTTCATAACTCATTTTGGGTTTTTTAAGTGTAGATGATCAGTAGATGTATGTCACTTACTAAACTTCATAACATGACTTCAATGACCAGAGCAAACATTTCAGCCTTTCTGTTTAAGTTGATAATGTGGAGACTTAAAGGTATTATCTAATTCTGACTCTGCAGCATGGTTTCAAGAAGGCTGGTTGTATGACTTGTTGTTTTGTTTCTGTGGTTTGTTCTCTTTTGTTTTTTGGTGGTTTTTCTTTTTTGCCTTACATAAAATAATAGCTTTGCCAAGAAAAAAGTCGAGAGTATAATTTGCCTGGAGGCTTCAGTTTCCAAAGCTCTCTTCTACCATTGAGAAAATTCTCATTTTGTTTTTTTTCATTTTTATTCAGTGTCCTAGTCTTTTTTTTACTCACCTTGTTAAGTGGGAGGGAACTAGGAAGACTAATCATCTTCACTTATATTTTTCCTGTACTGTTTATCATAATGGTTTTCTTTGACAGCTGTAGGAAAAATAAATTAATTATAAAACTAGGAGATGATTGATATATCTTCCACAGTATAACATGGGCATAAGCCAATAACAGCTTTTTCACACCATTTCCAGTATCTTTTATTTTGCTATTAACATCAGAGAAGTCATTAGAGGTTTTTTGAGCTGTAGAAATGCAAGATAATATAACTATGTAATCAATGACACTTACTCAGGTGCCTCTGTGAGGCTACCTTTGTTATCGAGCTTCTTTAGCTTGGGGTTATTTTATTCTGTGTCTCTTATGTTGAAGTTGAATATGTGGTAGGGTGTGTGTAATGTTACACAGTATGATGAGAGAAAATCACCTGAAGGTAAAAGCAAACCATCTCCACCACTAAACATCTGAAACTACATTTCTACTTCCTTTTGAAGAAAAAAAGAAAAAAAACCCACACAAAAAGAAGGATGACTACATAATAGTACTGTAATATACAATATCTTAAGGCAACAGACAAACAGACATAAGTGGGGACTGAAGTTTTTTGACTTTGTTTTCTTCTGGATAAACGGGCTTAGTGTCATGTTTTCTTCAGTCTGTGAGCTCTGTTGTGTCTGGGAAGCTATTTCTTCTAATTGGACTTATTTTCCAGTTGTATAAAACTCTTCATCTGCATTGTGGATAGAGTGCGTTAAGTTATTCCCTGCAGTGCACTGCTGGAAACTGTTCTTTGCTGCAGCATCTTGTTTTGTCCCAGTTTCTTTTCCCCACTGTGTTCCCACACGCAATCATAGCTTTGTGCTGCAGCAGACAAGTATCTCTTTTTCCAGTGATAAATCTTAGATCATCAGAAATTGACATACTCTCTTTTGTCTTCTTAGTACAAGTTCAGTGGCAAAGAGCTTTGCTTGATTGCATGAACATTTCAAAGTATAGACTAGGAAGATTGGCTGGAAAAGTTTGACGTATTTAGGCAGGCTGTTTTATTTGCTTCTTTGAAGAGAATAGGGGTATTTTGAGAAGACTGAAGGAAATACATGGTGCCAAATATTGGTCTGTTCAGAAAAGAGGAGTATGTACATCTTAAAGGAGCTTTCTTTGAAGATGAAAAACGCTTTCTCAGTTCTAATGTTATAATAAGACACAAAGAAATCTCAAAGCTGCTAAGCTTAAGTTTGACTTCTGTCTTGGAAGTGTGCTTAAAACACTATTAAAAAAAAAAAACAAACAAGTTTAAATTATCATTTTTCTAGTGTGCAGGGACTGCTTTAATTTACATTAATTTTTCTCTCAGAAAAATGCAGTGTTGATCTGATTGTGTAAAAAATAATCTAGGTATTGAACAATATTGCATGCAGAATTTCAGTGGCCACCCATTATCTCTCAAGAAGATAAGTTAGTCTTCTTTCAGCCTCTAATATTGCAATGGTTTTTCCCAATCTTCCCCGCTCAGCTCCTTCCTTCAACTTTGAGCAGTTGCCTGCTGCAGTCTACCATCTGCTGTTACTGATGGTTCCTTGTTGCTCACTCTAGGCAGCTGCTACTTTCTCTGTGCTGTGGAGTAAGTCTAACGGACTTTATAATCTCAATTGTGGTTCTTCTTTCCTTTGTCCTGACAGCGTCCTTCTAGTGAGATGTATCCCACCAGTTATGGTATAAGTGTAGGATGTTGTCTTTAGATTTATCATTCTCCATGGGTTATGTGTAGGGAAGTAAAAATAAATTAAAAAAAAAAAAAAAAAGTCAGTCAGAACTGATAAATAGTAGAAAGACTACCGTATAAAGTAATTATTTCATTTACATCTCGTACTTCTCCGTTGTTGTAGCTGTTCCTTGACACACTTTAAAGATAGATTGCCCCAGTGAACATTCCCACTCAATAATGAACCAGTAATCACCATTCAGCAGTTGAAGTTATAGTTAGTGTCCATGATCTCCCCACTCCTTATGTCCCCTTTCAGCATGGGAAACCTGTTAGGACTTGCAGTTTGCTCTGAAGGTCAATCGAATAGGGCTGTTTGGGAGGGGAGTGAGAATGAGATAGAAGCTAATAGCTGATAGACTTTATAAAAATGTCTTGTACCTGCTACTTGTGTATCACATGCTTCTTCTGATTCAAGTATCCACTATTATTTTCTCTTTAAAGTAGATGTTCAGGTCTACTTTGATCCAGAAATCATTAAATAAAACTGGCATTGTAGCTAACAATAAGGTAACAAACTCTATTTAAATATTTAAGATTGACAATGCAAACTCATGTTCATCAGAGTTTATAGGCAAAAATCATCTGTCTATTCCTCCTTATTTACTGCTGTTCAGTTTAACAATTTTTAAGTGTTTCTGTTGACATTGCGTGCTATGCTTATCAGTAGTTTGGTAAGAACTGAAGTTTCATTTTGTTTGTAGACTCTGACTATCCTTGTTTGATATACCATTTTAAAGAAGTTGATTAGTTTTTGTGGTATTTTCCTTCCATAGATAATTATGTCAACACTAGAAAAACTGGCCTACAGGCTTCTGTGCGTAATAGCTCCATGGCATATGTTGCATGCTTATAGATCTAAGTCAAAAGCAGAAAGATGGTCATACCTATCCATTCACAACCAGATGTTGAACCCAAGTTGTTCAAGCCTAGTTACTGTCTATTTACACACCAGTCTTTTCCACCTCTTTTCTCCTTTCAATTTCTAGGATTTGGGAATTTTTTTAAAGGTAGAAAGAAATGTGGTATATATATATATATTTTAAAGTGACATAAAGGAGGGAAAAGACTGATACAGCTAGCAGTTAAAATGATTAGAATTTATCTGCTTGCACTTGATCTGCACAAAATAGAGAATGTCTTTTTGATTCAGATGTATTTTACCCAATCTTTATGCTAGAGCAAGTGTTTACTGAAGATATTTGGCAATAAAGAAGGAAGATCTGTCTGTAACTGTAGTAGATCAGGATTTGAAAGTATTTCACAGATGGCTGCCTATAGAATTCAAGATGAGATGGATAACTAAATAAAATTTTAAAAGAACAATTGATAAAATGCACAATATATATATATAGTATTTGTATTACATTATTAGTGTCATAACTAAATGAAATGAGGTGTTCTGAACTTTCCTGTCTACTCCTTGGTGGCTATGGTTGAATAGACAGTACATATACAGCATCATAAGCATTCCTATTTTTATATCAAATTCAAAGAGCCTATTTTAAGATTTAAGGACAACCAATGTTTTAATCTTCTGTTTCTGGAGTTTCATGCCTGTTTTGTTGAAGCATTATTAATTGATAGAAAAAAATATGGAAAACATTGTTTTCTCTGTTCCATCAAGTTTGCACATCAAGCATACTTTAAAAACAAGCCTTATTTTGGCCTATGTAAAGCACTATGTTCCAGAACTTGTATAGAGCTTAGCTTCACTTTTCAGGTTGATGGGGGGAGCTTTTGCTTTATTCACCACTACGTGCTACATTCCCCTAAAACATCTAAGAAAACCTGCAAACTGGCACAAAGAAAAAATGATATAGGAATCAACTGTATGGTTTGTGTATTCCTTCCCTAATAGGTAGAGTAGAATTTCTATTCTCCCTGTTCTGGTTTTGATTGTGTCTCGGGTAGGTTAATGTCATCAGTGACTTCAATCTGAGCTTTGTTGTAAGGGAGTCTCTTTCCTGCACTGGATAGGTCACAGGATAACTAAGCTAGTTAATAAAATAGATCTGAGTTTTCTCTCTAAAGAATCTATAAATAACAATAAACATTTTGAGGGATGTTCATTGGAAATAGCCAGCTCTCAATAATTTACAATTTAAGAAACAATATGGCAGTGGAGAACTCCTTTTAGGTAAATGTCCATTTTACAACAGTTAAAAATTACATAAATATTGCCTGAGACTTGATGTTTAAAAATGGCATCTCATGGTAGGAAATACTAATTTAAAGGAAAGAAAATATAAATTCCGCTTCCCACTCAGGGTAAAATGAATTGTCTCACATCCCAAAAGGTCAACCTGATGCAGAAAATTTCCCTTCGGTTCCTTCGAGAAAAGCTGTAGGCCCAAATATTAGTACTATTTTTTCATCTTTATAACAAACTATTTGAAAAAAGTTCAAATTGGCAGTTGATAACTGTGAATTTAAACTTGTTAAAATTAATCATCAGTATAGGGCCTGAGTGCTGGCTGTGGTGTTGGAGCACTTTGGACATCTCTTGCTCTCTCCCTGCCAGATTCATTCCTGTGAGGAATTTCTGCAGGGAGTGGAATGTGACACACATGACACAGTCTCTTTAGTGAAGCATCTAATGCTGGTTTAGGTGCCTGTGTGTATATTGACTATGCACAAGGTTTTGTGGTACGCGTGGACTGTGTTGCGCTGCTTTTTAAAGATGTTGCCTGCAAGTCTATTTTTGTTCTGAATGATGAGCTTCTTAAGTACACTACCATTATCTATGCCTCTTAAATTAAAATTGCGTTAAAATTTAGAACATGTATATTATCTGTGTATAGGCATACTACGTGTATATTTTTATAACTCTGTGAATAATGGAGGCTTTTTTGCTTGTTCTTTCTCAGCTGTTCCATTGTTTTTTAGAAAGAATTTTCTTGCTGTCACATGTTGCAATTTGCTTCACGTAGTATCATCGGGTTCTTTTTAGCAGGACCCCTTTTGAGGAAATAAACTACTCAACTCCAAACCAAATGCCAGACTGTGTTAAAACTAAGTGATTACTAGCTTTTAGGCTATTAGCTTTATGCAGTCTAAAAGAGAATGATGAGGCTGTAAGTCAACAAAGGACGTTTCACAGCTATTAACTCATCTACTCTCCTTATGCTTACACTGTTTTTTCCATGTATCCCTGTTGCAGAAGGCAGCAAATATCACTGATTGTATTGAATAAAGATGCAAAAACAACCGTATAGATTTTCAAATGTGGTGAAATTGGCCTGGAATCTGTACAAAATCAATAGAATTTAAACTATTGATTGACTGAACAGACTGCACAGGTTAGTAACTAATTGGTTGCTTTGAACAAGCAGTAGGTTTAATATGGTTTTAAAGTGAGTTGTGAGTCACTAACTCAGTGTCAGAGGACAGCTGTACCATGACCATCCAAGCTTGGTAATTAAATGGCATACAGGTTAATTGCAGACTGGAGACTGCAGTTAAAGTATTGGAAGGAGTCCGCTGAATAGTGCTCTTTGTCTGTGGATGAGAAAATCATTATAAAGAGAGCTTTATCATTGTATAGTAATTGCAAATTCAGTTTTTATTGAAGCCTTATTTTAAGGTTATAATAATGCAATAAGTTTATAAATTGAAAGTATTTTGTAAGACCAATGTAAACTGTCACCAAATACACCTGAAGTTTATCCTCATAATTTTTTTTGTTGCTTTGGTTTAATATCCGGCAATGGCAAGTTATGCTTTTCAGGATGCAAAACTGATTAATTTCATGTGAAAAGGTTAATGTATACATTCAAACCATCATGTTAGTCTGTCTTCATGAATCAATTTTATCATAGCTCAATGGTTTTGATTAGTGTTTATTGGAAGTGAGAGTAAGCCATGTTAATGATGGTTCTTCACATGGATTATAATTTTATAGCTTATTGCCACCCAGAACTCACTTCAGCAGAGTACTCAGATGTGTATAAGTGCTGTGCTGAATGAAAATTATATCACACAGCATGTACACTTGGAAAAAATAACAACAATACTTCTATAAAAGACGTGAAGTTGCATATGTTATCCTCTTCTTGAGGAAAGAATGGCAGGAAGCAAAATGTACATGGCAGATGTTATTCCTGTTGCTGCATTAATTACTCAGTTCATTTGATACTAAGGGTAACCATGAGGTCTTAAGCAGTACGGTAGCATAGTGTAACACAAGTGATGTAGTCTGTGAGGTAAAAGCTTTTTCATGGAGATGCAAGCAGAAAGAAAGCTTTCATAAGTAGTTTGTTTACAGTGATTTGAAGTCTAGTTGGGTAAGCAGTCATGATAATTACTTGATGAAAAAAATATTTGGAAGGTTTTTTATATGTTTCTGTACTTTCTTTTCTCCTCTGGCATCCTGCTGCTCAAGGATACAACCAGAGGGCACCAATTTGAATTTTAGAAGGGAGTGAGAAAGAAATCACCAATGTAATGGCTTTAATCTGAGTTTTGGATTCAAAGCTGAAGTTGCCTGGTGGTTTTTGTTCTTCTCTGCTTCTAAGGTTGTTGAAAACAGAGCCTTTTGATTTGATGCAATAACAGGTGTTATGTTTGTGATTTTACGGCTTTGTGTTTGTTGCTTTTGTTGATGATTTTGTTTCATTTTGTTTGCAGGATTGTTTCCCGCGGTGCTGAACTTAGCTACTAATGCTCTCATCACAACCAATGCTACCTGTGGAGAAAAGGGTCGGGAAATGTACTGCAAACTTGTTGAGCATGTTCCTGGACAGCCTGCAAGGAACCCTCAGTGCCGTATTTGTGATCAAAGGAGTAGGCTCCCACATCGTAAGTGTGCACTGTTTTCATTTATTTCTTTTAAATACAATTTTTTTCACAATAGTTTCAAATACTCAGCAGACAAAGCTGTTTGTCACTGGCCTAATTACTATAAAATGACTCTCGTTCTTCCTGAGAATGCTTGTTTCTTCTACTAGTGTTTCCAAAATCTGTTACGTGTACTCTAACTGAATCTTTTAAGAGAAGCAGTGGAGTTCAGAGCTAGGACAACTAAGTATCTTTAAGTATCTACAAATATTTTTGAACTCTTCTGCTGTATGCTGACCATTAATGAAAAAGATTACTGTCCTCTGTATACCTGCATGCTGAATTTGAAATTTCAGCCTGCAACATCTGAAATCTGAGCTAGAGGAGGAGGGGAAGGGCTCAACTTCATTTAAGTTTTATTGTGTTTTGAGGTTTTCTTTCTTAGCTTGATGCTGATTAACTTTCACTGAGCCATCAAATAGGAGATAAGCAATTAAACTGAGCAATTTTTCATTATCTTAAGTTTTAATATGAAAATTGATCAGTACAATCATAGCTTTTTTTTCTTAAGGCTATCAGCAAAGTAATTTTTCACATAAATTTATCATCAGATCCAGAGATGCATGTTATTAATTATTATTAGTTTGGTAGATTGAAATAAGAGAACTTCATTCTTGATTATACAAGTCATATTAGTGTAATTTCACACGGGCTTGCAGTGAGACTTCAGTAGAACTAACTTTGTCGGATTTTTCTGAGTATCTCAGCCAATAAATGGAGTGGATTATTCCCAAAACTCTTATTTCTAGAAGACAAAAGTTTTTTACTGTCTTGTTTCTGCACTTGGCTATTCCTTTTCTGTCTTCCTCCACTTTGATTGTGTTGTCTAGAACTAAGCAAACTGCAGTTCTTGCAGTTCTCTCTTGATGTTTTCATTTTGTTAAAATTCACCTGAGCTTTTACCAGCACTGCAGAGCGATTCAGGTTTTCTTCCAAATAAGCAGATCATATTCCAATTTATACATCTAACTTAGATAAGTCACCATTTTAATAGTTTGATACCACTGAGAGACATTTAGCTAGTTGGCCATTTTTGTCTCTAAATATTCTCCTGCTAAATGGTTACCTATTTGCTTCCCATCTTGTATTTGTAAAGCTAATTACAATTGCCCCAGCATAAACAACTACTTTTGTCTGAACACAGTTACGTTGCAGCATACTCTTTTCCCACGAGATTGTTGTTCAAATTTTGTCGTCTTTAATTGTAGTGAATGCTGCCTTCTCTGGGAAGATCAGACAATTGAATTGCAGCATTCGAATGACATATCACAGTAGTGGGTGTCACTCAGTAGATTTATGGTGTTTTGGTAGCATTTTAGCTGGTAGAAGCACCATGCAATAGGTACTGTCCTTTTTTTTTTTTCTTTATAGAAGTGCATATGGACATGGATGCACATCATTCGTACCCCATTTGAATAATGTGATTCTTCTCATTCATACCTTCTTCTAAACTTGAGTCTGTCTGAATTCAGAGAGACTCTTTTTTTGCTGCCACCATCATCTCATATTATGGTTTTTAAATGTTCATTTGGCAGAAGGAAGTGCTGTATTTAAACAGAGATAGCTTGCTAATAGGAGAACCATGTAATATAACCAGACTTTAAATGATCTCCCTGGGATGTGCAAGTCTGGAGTGTCTCCCCTTAATTACTGTTTGAGGAAATGAACACAAATTCCCTGGTTAATCACATGTGAGCCCATATTAAAGAATAGAGTTTGGGCTCATTCTGAATTCCCTCCCTTTGTCATCCACCAGAGAGGCTGGTCCTTGAACTGCATTTGCAATCCAGTTCATTTTGAAAATACTGTGTTGTTTTCCCTTCCTTTTAAAATAGATAAAATATGCTAGCAATTAATCAGCATTTTCAAATTAATTGATTAAACTTTCATAATGATAATTACAGTTAATTGTTTTTCATCTCCCGACTGTTCTTCTCATTATCTTTATTATCAATTTCTCCTGAAGAGACTTGCATCAAAATTTCCAATTGGACAGTTTGTCACAACCACTCAGATTCACTGAGTTTGATTTACAGATGGATTTTGCTAGTTCTCATTTAAAGCTAAGGTTTTTGAGTATGA
>JAOWBP010001760.1:48419676-48471196 GCA_028571105.1 Tragopan temminckii | reverse complement strand
CACGAAGATAATCAGAAGGCTGGAGCACCTCTCCTATGAAGCAAGGTTAAAGGAGCAAGATTTGTTCAGCTTAGAAAAGCCTTAAGGAAGATGGCATTGCAGCCTTTCAGTATTTAAAAGGAGTTTATAAACAGGAAGAAAAGTGACTTATTATGCAGTCTTATAGCAATTGGAAAAGGGGAAATGGTTTAAAACAAAAAATGGGGAAGTTTAAATGTTTGAATGAATTTTTTTATTCAGAAGTTGGTGCGATATTGAAACAGGTTGCCCAGGGAGGTTGTGGATACTCCATCCCTGGAGGTGTTCAAGGCCAGACTGGACGGAATCCAGGGCAGCCTGAGCTAGTGGTTGCCTACCCTGCCCATGGCAAAGGGGTTCGAGTTAGGTGATCTTTAAGATCCCTTTCAACCCAACCCATTGTTTGATTCTATGACATTTAGAGAGAACTTCTTTTGTTCCAATTTGTGTCCAGTGCTTCTTGTTATGGCACTGGGCACCACTCAAAATAGCCAGGCTCCATCATCTTTGCAGTCTCCCTTCAGGTATTTTAACACATTAATTAAGTCTACCCTGGGCCTCCTCTAGGCTGAAGTGTCCCAGATACTCTACCCCCTTGTCCAGCCTGTTAATGAAGATACTGAGCAAGACTGGACCCAGTATTGACCCTTGGGATATTATGTATGGCCTCCACCTAGACTTTCTGCCACTGACTACTCTCTGGGTTCAGTTTTTGATCCATCTCACAGTCTGCTCATCCATCCCATACCTCAATAGCTTTTCTCTGAGTACCTTATTGGGGGCAAAGGCCTTATTGAGGTCCAGGAAGATATCCATTAATCTGGTGATCACCTTCCCAGGAATCAAGGTGAAGTTGACTGGGCTGTTGTTCCCCTGGGTCTTCTTTGTCATTCTTAAAGATAGGAGTGACATTTGCTTTCCTCAGTCTTGGACCCAATTGCCATGATCAGGCAAAGGATATAGAGTGGCCTCACAATCACGTCTGCCAGTTTCCTCAGCACTCACTCTCATGGGTGAATTCTCTCAAGGCCTATGAACTTATGAAAATACAATTTGCTCAAGTACTCCCTGACCTGATCCTCTCCCATACGAGGTACATCTTCCTTCATCCAGCCTTTCATCCTGGGCTCTGAGACCTGGGATTCCCAAAGGCCAGTCTTCCTGGTAAAGACTAAGGGAAAGAAGGCATTCAGTACCTCTACCTTTTCAATGTCCTGGGTAACAAGGTCTCCTGTTTTCTTCAGGAGAGGGCTCACACTTCCCCTAGTCTTTCATTCGTCACTGCAGTACTTGTAGAAGCTCTTTTAGTCGCCCTTGATGTCTCTGGCCAGATTCAATTCCGAGCTTTCTTTTTCCTAACTTGATCCCTGGCTGCTTAAACAGTGTCTTTGCACTCCGTCCAGGATACCTATTGTTGCTTCCATCTTCTTTTTTGTGTTTAAGTTTGGCCAAGAACACCTTGTTGGTCCATGCAGGCCTCGTGGCACTTCTGCCTGACTTTCTCTTTGTTGAGATGAGCTGCTTCTCAGCTTATTTTATCAAGAATTCCAACTGTGATTAACATAGTCATAGTGGGACTGGAATTATGTGTTAGTATGTTTCTCACAAAGTATTTTCTGATAGAAATAGACAAAGCTGAACAAGTAACACTACATACTGAGTTCAGCTTAGGAATGAAAAGAGAGAAATCAAGAACTAATGTTCATCTGCTGCTCTACTAGGAAAACATTTAAATAACCCTCACTTTTCCCAATCAGAAATTGTTAGCTGCAGCCAAGAGGAAAATGGGTTGAAAAGAATTGTAGGGTACATAGAGACAGTGTTCCATGTAAACAAAAGAATCAGGAAAAGAAGTCCTGTTAATATAGCCAGAACATAACATTCTTTTGTCTGTGAGGTAAACTCAATTTCTCAGATTTCTGATAAGATTTCTCATTATTAATTTGTAATAAAAGGAAGGTTTCTTTGGTATCTGCAGAAAATCTATAATGAAATGTTAAAGTAAATTGTGACTTACTTAGTACAGCCACAGCAGAGTATAAGTATCCCTATTATCTGCATCATAGTTTTTCACAGTAAGCTATTCAAAGGAGTAAATCATAAATGCTGAAAATACAATGTGACTAACTCAACTCTCTTTTCATAGACAAGAGCCAGGAAAATATTTACTTCTACTAAAAATTGTTGTGTTGGTATAGGTCATACAATGTCTGTTTGCTCCAGAATCTGTTTGAGCCTTCTGAAGTGGTTTTATAAAGCAAATGTTTTTCTCCTCTCCAAAAATTTCTGTGTGTTCTGCTCTCACTATTCACTGCTTAGCAAGTCCTGTTCACATGTAATGCTCATAATAAATAGACCTGGCTAAAGGCCTTTCTCTAAAGAGTGCTAGAGGTTAGAAACAAGAATTCTCCAGAACTCTTTCTAACTTCACAAAAAATGATCCTCGGGTTCACTGTATCTTGACATAAAGGTAAAAGATCACCTGCTTGTTCCCATAAATCTACTGATTCAGTTACAACACTTAAATATATTTTAAATTCTATCATTGCAAGAAAAAGATCTAGAAACTTTCATTTTAGTGAAAGGCTGAATATTCCCTTTGCTTCTAAAGCAATGCAGTGCTCAATCACAGTAAAAAAAAAATAAAAATACTGGAACATTTTATTTTATTCAAAACATGGAAACAATATGGAAGTTAATAAAAAATTAATATTCTTATATATAACACATTCATGATTGTTCAATCTTATTTCACAAATAAGATTATTTTCTTTTTGTCCTGAAGAAATGTGTATGAGTTGCTTCTATGCAGGCTAACATAAGGCTTCTTGTCTGACCTAGGGTAGATGCACTTCAGTGCTGATTGTTGCTTAAAATACTGAGCTGCAAGCATAGCCTGGGTTTGTAGACATCCATCATTGTCCCGCATAAAAAGATGAACCCCCTGTTTAGAAAGAGAGGATATTTCCAATGTTTCCCAGTCCTTGGAGGAGATGTATTCTGCCTTGGAAACCTGCGTTTCTTCAGTTTGCTACTTTCTCTGTCCAGTAGATGACTAGGAAATTATTATTTCCTTCACACTGGTCATTACATGTTTATATCTTGGCACATTGTTTAAGAAATTGTCAGGCTACCGAAATGCACCCAAAAGAAATTGTAGATGGCCAAGGAACTGAGTTTCTCAGGTCATACTGTGCCTTGAGTCACCAGAAGTTAATCACTACAAAAGACAGGCTGTCATTTGGTAGCCAGGAGTCTTCTTTACAGTGTTATTGCTTTGCCAATGCTTGCTAAGACAAATACCATCAGCCTGAAGCTGAGATTTCAAGCAGGCATAAGTGGACCCCCAAAAGACAGTGCGATATCAGTGCTACATCTTGCGTTACTCTTTCTTGTTCCAAATTACATGACTAGAGTGATCTGGAAAAGAACATGTACTTCTCAGGAGAGGAAGGAATTCCAACACAAGCAAATGCTCTGTGCTTCTGCAGTGATGTAAAAGTGCCTCGAGAGAGAAACCAGACATAACTTGCTCTTCAGGCACTGATACCTCAAAGCACATCTCTCTTTCCCATGTCCTTGGAAACCCTGCAACAGGGAGGCAAGTCTTTCAGGAGTTTCTGCTGATTGGTGGAAACCTGTACACGTTCTAGCAGTTTGTTAGTGTGGAATTAGAGACCTTAGGGAATATGATAAAAAGAGCAAGGTAGTATGTCCTGAGTCTAGGCTGCTGGTTCCGAATAGCAGCAAGGTCTCCAGGGAAAATTGGGAAAAGTGTGGAAAGCATCCCACAAACAGATTTTTGAACTTGCTGCATGTGCGGGCAGCCATTCACTATGTCCTACATTATATGCTGAATAAAATTAATCTTTTCCTTCAACTTTTACAGGACCTGGTCTTCTCTGAGTATGTACAACAGTAGGATGATACATATAGTTGTGATAAGGACTTGGAAGTAGTCGTGCTTTGACAGAAATCATTCTCAACTGCAGAAAATCCAACTAGAATATGGATAAGCAACATGTATGTTCCATTGTGCTGAGGAACATGTTTTACAAGTAAGGGTACAGCAGAAAGTTATCAACTAGGGTACAAATACTCTTTCCTTAATCTAGCCAGCCTAGTTAATATGCTGCCTGTTATAATGAGAAGAAAGAAAGACATCTAACAGCTTCAGGACAGGAGGAGAGACAGAAAAGATGGAGAAAAGACTCCAGGGTCAATTAAGGAAAGTGGAAGAAGTATAAGTGCAGAGGATGTTATGGATAATATTTTCCTCATGGAACCAAATCAGCAAGCAGCAGGTGAGCAAAAGTGTTAGAAATGCTTAATCTTACTGGAACTATGAGAGTGAAAAAGATAACTCATTTGCCTTCTATAGCTCATAAAGTGTTATTGGTATTATTATAATACTTTATAAACACTATATAACCCTCTTTGCACAGGGTTATAAAGTGTATGTCATCAAATCAATATCACTATCAGCCGTGGTAGACCATAAAACTTTGTATTTAGGTCACTCCGAAAGTAATGCCTCCTCTTTCATTATGTTGGCCCATAACATCAGGAGAAGATGTTGGCAGTATGGCAGTAGAGAGTTAACCTTCTTGCCAGTATTCTATTACATTTTGTTGCTGTGCGACAGATGGCAGCAGAGGGACAGTTTGACAAAATGGCCTCTGACATGGAAGTGTGGGTGAAGCAAAGGCGTGCAATTAAATTCCTCCATGCAGAAAAAAAATTCCATTGACATTCATCTGCAGTTCAAGAAAGATAGGAAACTTTTAGAAAGAGTCTAGCAGAAAAGCACACATATGATGAAGGGCCTGGAGTATCTCCCTTATGAGGAAGGGCTGAGAGACCTGAGACAGTTCAACCTGGAGAGTAGAAGACTGAGGGAAAGAAACTTATCAATGCTTATAAATATCTCACTGGCAGGAAACAGGTGATGAGTCCATTCTCTTTGTTGTGCCACCCAACAACAAGAGGCAATGCGCACAAGCTGGAACACAGAAAGTTCCATATGAACACGAGGAAAATCTTTTTTAATTTGAGGATTACAGGGCACCTGAACAAGCTGATGAGAGAGGCTGTGGAGTCTCCTCTGGAGGTATTCAAAGCCTACCTGGGCACTTTCCTTTGTAACCTACTGCAGGGAATCTGCTTTAGCAGAAATGTTGGTGTAGACAATCTCCTGAGTTCCTTCTAACCCCTACAATTCTGTGATTCTGTAATAGCAAATGAGTACTAAATGTTAACAATAGAAGTAAGAATTGCTATGCAACTAATCTTGGTACAGAAGGGTGAGAAAGACTTGCTTGTTTGGCATTCCAAAAATCCTGGCATCACAAACATGGATGATGTGTCTAATGCTAGTGTTATGTGACTGTGAGAGCACAGTGTATAGTGAACAGCCATCTCTTCTTTCAGTTAGTTATACTAGCCATGGATCCTTTTCCATGGATGTTGGAAGGAATGTATACCTACCTAAAGCCCAGAACAGCTGGGCACATTTCCCTATTAAACCTGATAATGTTGTCTTAGGTTTCACTTTGGGGGACAGAAATAACTGAGCCCAGCGTTATCTCCTGAAGATGGACTTGGGTGTACTGAGACTAGTAGCTCACTGTTGATCACTCCAGAATTTGGAAAAGGAAATGGTACCGTCAGTAAACGTTAGTGTTGGTGTTCCTCTCAGCCAGGACTGTGAAGTCACATCAAGTTATGATATGCAGAGTTATCTCAGAAATTCAAAGTGTGAATGTGAATGAATGTGTCACCAAAATATTCTTGCTAGGACAGTCATTGAAGTAGCTCTAGAAGAACACTGTAAATGTAGGCATAGGCTTTTGTGTTTCAGTTGTTTAAGTGCAACACTAGTTACAAAATAAATCAACTTTTTGATAAAAAGTGTCAGAAGGCAGCAGTAGGATGTGCCACAGTGTGGGTGAGATATTAGCTCATGACAGAAACTGAGTTGAAATGCATATAAAGCATGAGGGAACTAATATTTCTTAAAAACATGTTTCAGGCTAAAAGGAATCTAGTACCTGGTAACTGAAAAAAAAATTAAGCATCTTTTGTTCAGACCAGAACTGCAACAATTTTCCAAGCAAACCATGATAGCTCAAGTGATATATAGAAAATGATATAATTCCATGCTTGATATGTTAACTAGAATTAAGAAAGGAATATTTGAAAGTTTTGAACTAGTAGGCTGGAACAAGAACAATCACTTACTAAGCATATTAATTTTTTCATCCTGAGCAAGGAATCTTGAAAACGACGGCGGTTTGTCAAAATAATTAAAGTCCATTTGCTTTTCAGATATGAATATATACATATCTTGTCAAAGTAATCCTCTCTTACTACTCAGATACCCAAATGTTCATATCTATATTTTCTAAATCACAGTTTTTCTTTACCCATTATTAGACAAGGCAAAAAATATTTAAAAAAATAATAAAAAATAACTGCTTTATTCATGCTGGTTATAACTGCCAGTGTTGGTCACACTGATCTTACTAAGAGAGTTGTATTCCTGGTATCAGGTTCACATGTATCACAGGGATAAATTAAAGCTGAATTTTCTGTATTTTTGACTGCTAATTTCTTTATGGTATACTTTCATTTATGTTATCAACCACTCAGGTTATTGGTTTATAAAATGTAGTAGGCCTGGTGATTTTGGGTATTACACCATTATCAGGCTTATTTTGTAATTTCTTTATAGCTGTGGATAGTTATCTACATGTATTTTTCACAGATTTTTCATTTACTTCACTGGTAACAACAGTGTCAGTTAATCAAAAAAGATTTTTTTTTGCTATCTTTTGCAAATCCCCTGTGGATTCTGCTGTGACACTGCTGTACAGATCAAGAGTTTTAGTTTAGTATTTTAACAACCCTGCACACAAAGCCCTCCGCAAACCCTGATGTCAAACCATACTAAAGAAAACTGTGAAACTAGTTAATTGTACTGAGGCACAGTTGGTCTATGCTCAGGTCACAGGAAGAGGAAAGTATTTCTCAGTTCTTGTCAAGGTTCTGAGTGCAGCCTGCTCTCAGCACAAGCTCTAATGTGACTTGGCCACACAACTGTGTGACCTTTGTGAGCTGTGAAGCAACTCTCCTAGTTACTGCACAAGAAAGAAATAAGCAAGGTTGAATGATTTCCCAGTAAATCTCTGATTCCTTCTCAGTTTTTTTTTATTTACGAGATTTATGTCATTTATTTGTTAATGAGATTTAGGCTGCCTGAATAGCTCTTACTGAGGGCTAAATCTAGGACAGACTACAGTAGAAGTATTCAGCAGCAGGTATTGATAGTATACGGCAAACACAATGTATTCTACAGTAATTTACTGTGGTGTTAAATACACACATTCAGAGAAAATCCCTCAAAGATCTGAGCTATTAAAAATATGCTTTGCCAAAATTCAGGATTTCTTTCTCTTTTCCTATCTCTTGTTCATCTTACTCATCCTCATTCATTAGTCCTCCATGATAAAGACTGTCTCTTGTTAAAGCTATACTTTTTACTGCCTTCAGTCTTCATGCTGGAAGACACTATTCTCAGTGATGTAAATGGGTTCATGTCCATATGGTTTGATTCAAGTATTTTGGTGCAGGATTTCCATTCATTCCAGCATGACATAATGCCAGGAGGGCACCGCAACTCAAGGACTGCTTCATCATTGTCTTCATCACAATATGAGCCTTCTGTTCCACAGTTGTGACCTACTTATAACCCTTGACAAGGGGACACAAGGCTTCCTGGGTCATCCTTTATACTGAGATGAGCCAACTCAGGTCACTGTCCTACTGTATGCAGACTCTGAAAGCTTATGCATGCTATATCATTGTCAGGGAGCAGCAAGAGGGTGATGCTCTGCAAGGCAAACCTGAAGCTGAGGACAGCATCAAGGCAGAGGGCAGTGATCTCACTGACAAGAGCATGTGAGTGAGGGGAGCAGAAAAAGCCTGGTAACAGTAGTCACACAGTCTAATAATTGCCAAATAGGTCTGTAGTGGCAAGATATGGCACTAGAGACATCACAGAGAGCTGTTAGAGAGGGTCCAGAGGAGAGCCACGAAGATGATCAGGGGACTGGAGCACCTCCCCTACGAAGACAAGCTGAGGGAGCTGGGCTTGTTCAGCCTGGAGAAAAGAAGGCTGCAGGGTGACCTCATTGCAGCCTTTCAGTACCTAAAAGGAGCCTACATAGAGGAGGGAAATCAACTCTTTGAAAGGGTTGATAACAGCAGGACAAGGGGAAATGGTTTTAAGTTGAGGGAGGGAAGATTTCGGTGGGGTGTTAGGGGGAAGTTCTTTACAGAGAGAGTGGTGAGGTACTGGAACAGGCTGCCCAGAGAGGTTGTGGATGCCCTGTTCCTGGAGATGTTCAAGGCCAGATTGGATGGGGCCCTGGGCAGCCTGGTCTAGTATTAAATGGGGAGATTGCTGACCCTGCATGTGGCAGGGGAGTTGGAGATTCATGATCCTTGAGGTCGCTTCCAACCCTGGCCATTCTGTGATTCTGTGATTCTGTGATTCTGTGATATGTCTGGGAAAGTCAAGTGTTTGGCCCAAGGAGATATACACAAGCATACCTCCAGCATGTCTCAAGCAAAGAACCAGGATAAGAGCCTGAGCTTTAGCCCTGCTCCCAACAGAATTGAGAAAGGCTCCCAGGGAGACTTCTCACAGTTCTCCTCAAGGATTCTGCCAAGTTAAATCCAATCCTTCTTCCAGGAAGCCAAATTCTCAGGATGAATGAGGATGCTTGTAGTTCCAACAGTGTCTAGCTGCCCTGGTATTTAATTATTTTGCCTGTTTTGGAGTGTGAATGTATTTTATGCTAACTTGGGAGTTAGGAAGACACACTAACTGGACAGTGTTGTATGTGTATGAATACCCTGCAGAACAGTACATCTTAAGTATCATTTCAATATTCTCTACCATAACTATAGGGAATCAGTAATCTTCTCTCATAAGTTTGAGATAGAGCCTAATTTATGTTTTAACATATTCAGGTTTTTTATTTATATTTAACCATCTGATCTGGGAGACTTTAAGTGATTTCATAAAAAATAGATTAATCTTGACAAATTCCTGGTGAGATTTTGTTACATTTATGTATACTTTTGTTTTACTCATGCATTAAAACATAAAACTATGAGACAGTTGTCTAAACTACTCAGCTCCTTAAAGTTTGGAAATACAAGAAATTTTCAAAGATCTTTTCAGTTTTTTCCATTTCTGTCAGGAAAACTTTCCATCAACAGCATTACAAGAGCTCTTAATAATATGGATAGTTTTTATATTTACAAACATTAATGGATGTGATTTTCATTAAAGGCAGTATTTAACAAGCAGCAAGCAAGTGTATATAGACACTGTTCTGAAAGTAATGTTCTTTATTTATTTCCATGGATGCTAGAGCAGATTTAAAAAGCATGATAACAGTGTTTGATACAGCTACTTCGCAGTTATAAAACACTGTTCTGCAGCATAGTCACCACCATTACTTACGCATTTTCACCACCAATGTACAAGAGGAGTCTTCATGCCACATTCGTTAATATCTGCATGGTCGTCCATAACGTGGCTTGTCTTTCAATGTCGCTGTCCCCACTGCTGAAACACTCCACCCACTGCCTCATTGTGTTCACATCCACTGTTTGGTCTCTATAAACGTTCAGCAAGTGTCAATGAATGTCAATGGGTGCCATTTTTTCTGCACAGAGGAATTCAGGTAAGCACCTTTGCTTCATATGCACTTCCTCGTCAGATACCATTTTGTCAGACTACCTCTCTGCTACCATCAGTTGCTCAGCAGCAAAATGAAACAGAATACTGGCAAGAAGGTTCACCCTGTGCTGCCATACCACCAAATCTTCTTCTGATGTTGTAGGCCAACATAATAAGAGGCATTACTTTTGTCACAGACCTTGTATATCATCAGAAAATTAAAACCATATATAGCAACTGTTAGAAGCATGTTTCTATATATACACTTAAAATTGTCATTTAAGTGTTATATTGAATATTAAAGCACAATGCATGGTTTTAATAATCATTTCAGATGTATTTTAAGATTTTATTGTCTAATATTCCAGAGACAGAAACAGTTTATGTCAAATACCTCATTATCCATTCGTAAAAAAGAACTATTTTATAAAAGCTGTAATTGGATAAAAAAATATAAAATACAAGTTTTGAAACAAGTTATAAAGGGAATGGTTTGCACTACATTAATTCTAATCCACCAAGGAGACTTATTTTTTTTTACATTTCAATTTATGCAAGTCTTTTTATTTTTCTTCAAGATCATTAAAAGTATCATATTCTTTTAATAACAATAAGCATGCCATTCAAATGTGATAAAAATCACAGACAGAAATGCTGATTGGATGAGATGCTCTATTAGTCAAACCTTCTGCCTGATGCAGCAGTTTTGCCAGCATAAGATCAGGTCAGCCATGGCTTTTTCCAGGTTCTTGATTTTTCAGCTCTTGTCTCCAGGTGTCTCTGAACTGAAAGTCTACCAGTTTTTGTGCCCGATGTCTCACCGAGTCCAGTGTCATCTGCAAATCTGCTTTGATTAATGAATTAAACGTTATAAGACAGTTTCAATCTATTGGTTATTTTCCTACCAGATGCTTTCTGCTCTTCTGAACATATAGTTACCAGCCTTACATAAAACAAACCTAGGAATGTATATATATATTTTTTAATCTTAGCCAAGCTGTCAAGCTAAGTCTTGATGAGACATGATCTGTAAGACATTCAGTTTCTTGCTGGTAAAGATAGAAAAAGATCAACAGTTTCATTAACATAGTTCTTTTCCATGTGCCTGTTTCTTCCTATGTTTTATTGGGTCTGGATAGCTGGAACATGCAAATTATGCTACCATACTCTGTGAAATGTTCTGCAGAAAACAGCCAGGTGTAACTATAATGAACATATTTAGAGCTCATGTCATAGACTAACTTTATTTCATTAAAATCGTTTTCCAGCCACAAGTAATACTGTGTAGTTATCAATAAAGATTCTATGATTATATAATCCTAAATTTATTATTTTTTTTTTTGTGCTAGAGAAATATGCCTTCTGTATCTACATCAGTAACTCTTCACATCTTAACTGAAAATGATCTAATGCCAACAACATACTTACAAATTCACAATGTTTTACTATTTTATGAAGTACTGTTTGCTGTACTTTTTTTCTCTAACTTACTAGTGTAAGCGTAATTTCAAAAGCAAATCAAAGAGTTTATTAAACAAATTATTCCAGATAAAAGTCTTTCAGTTTAAAAAAAGATAAGAGTTAATGCCTCTATTTTTCAGGGTATAAATTGGTAATAGTCTACTGAAGTGATCCTTGCTCTTAGATTGCTGCATCAACTTAATTTTGGTGGTCTTTGAATGTGATGTCACTGTGAAGAGAAATATCACTTAAGCAACCTTATAATGCTAAAAAGCCTGTAGCTGAAATGTGTAGAAGGAAACAGAAAGGGCACTGTCTGGAATTTTTATTTGTCAGATATCGCCCATCTGTTTCTCTCCCTACCTTCATGTTTTGCAGCATTTTTTTTTTTTTTTTTTTTTTTAGGATGACAAGTCAGTATAATACTACACAATTGGTTTAATCTTCTGTTTTATTATCATTATTTAATTTTTATTTTTTTATAATTCATTAACAGCTGGCAGGAAAACATAAAACCCACAGTGATGATTCAGCCAAACCATCCTCATCTCCTTTATATGAGAGGCAAAGTTATACTTCAGGGCAAAATTAGTAGATACTAACTCTTCTTATTAATGAGTTCTAACAATTTTTACAGTTTCTCACATGCAACAGATCTCCCAAGTCAATGAATAATATAGACTATTTTTAAATGCATTCTAAAACTGAAAAGATTATGTGCATTTGAGATTGAGTTCTAGCTTCTTAAAAAATATATATATGCAATTTAAAATAGCAGCAGAGTCAGAAAAAACAACAGTTCAAAAGAAAGTTATTAGAAGTCAAGAAATGAGTGACTCTTACGAATACTACACAGAATCCGCTATCAGGCAAGACCATGTCTCCTGTCTGTTCCTTATGCCCATAACTGTGATGTGTTAATAGATAAGCACTTGCCGTTGTTAAAGTTAATAAAAAATAATGGCAGTAGATGGGTTAGGTGCATGAGATTCATAGTCCAACTAATTACAGGGGTGGTGAGCAAGGCAAAATGAAGGGTTTGAAACAAGAGAGTACTGAAATACAACTGAGCTCCATTCTAATGCCATTTGTATCTCTTAAAGTTGTAACAGCTCTGCCCTTTACTCTAGTCTCCTCCAGATGCAGTCACTACTGCTGTCATCCCTCATATTCCTTCTTATCAAATTATCATATTTACATGTCCTCTGTTTCCTCAGCGTAGATTTACTTCTCCTTGTTTTTTAAAATTTGTTTTCTTTTCTTTTCCCTTTTAGTTATACAAGATTATGTCCTGACCTGCAGCTATTTGCATCTGCTAGCATACTACCTGTAAACTGAAAATACTCAATGACTCCAGCAACAAAAGGTTTCAGGAGAATGCTTTCCTACCAGTGTTAGATTCCCACTTATGTCCCCTTTGATTTTGAACTTGATTGCCTGTTCTGATCCTGATTCAGCCCTGACTCTTGTCTTCCCCTTCCTTAATACCTGCTTTGAATGAGCAGAACCCTGGCATTAGGATATCAGTGGTTCTTCCTGACATTAGTCCAAACCACTGATCACATCTCAATTTGGCCTTAACATGGGTTAAATCTTTTATTGTTGTGATTCACATATTTCAGCTCCTCCTAAATGCTGTATCTGGTTCTTCTACCTTTATACATCGTTTTTACTTTTATTTACTTTGCCCTTTGATTACAGTCCTCTTAGGAATGTAGGACAGAGTTGCACAGGTCATAAAATTCATTTATCCTGTCTTTTCCTGCCAAATGTGTCATAGAACTACTTTCATAAATCTGCCAACTTATATCTTTAAATACATTTTCTCCTCTTGCTCTTCTAAGAGAAGGTTGTTTTTGCGCCTAGTGATTAGAAACTATTCTCCAGCCTGATTTATATCTTGCTTACACTTGTTTCCTTTTGTGACAATTCCATCTATTATCATCACTGATATATTTAGAATTGTCTCACATCTTTCAGTTTTCATTTTACTAGGTTAAACAAATCAAAGTTTCCTAATATGTATATCTGAGATGTATCTGCATTTCCCGGAGTCTTCTGTTCTGTTTGAGTCTAAATTCATTCTTCCTGAACATGGGTGATCACAATTGCCTATGATATCCAATGTGGGATGTAATAGTACAACAGTATTAATTTTCATATCTTCATGGGAAATGTTTTATCTGATCCTAAGCTTTATGTATCCTAAGCACTAGCTTATTTCATAGATCTATCATTTTGGTGACTCAAAAACGCTTTGTGAGTCATGTTCACTCAGGAATTTCACCTGGTTAGAGTCTCTATTGTTAATTTTCATAAGAAGAAGTTACTGCTACTCAGTATGTACATGTTGCTGAATCTTGTATTATTGAGTATCAGTATTCTCTAATTTTCTGTTACTTCAGTCATCAGGAACAAAAATTGTACACATTTATTATCCTCTGCAATATTCTCAGCAAAACTCATTAAAAAACCTCTCATTTTTAATTCAAAGTTTGTGAAGATATTAAATGATGTTTGCCCCTGGTTAAGTCATTACCTGATTTGACTCACATCCTTCTTTCATCCCAGCAGTTCTCACTTCATCCAGTGTTAGAGCTGAAAAGCTGCGTGCCAATCTCCATTTTGCTAGTCGTGGCACTAAGTGCACCAACAGTTTCTTCACCCCATTTCTATGGGTTTGTCTGCTTGTGCTCAAGGCCACCCGTGAACAGGTGTGGCTATGTGTTAGGCCACAGTGACAGAGATATACAATGGGAGATACCTTGCTGGGGCTTTGCGTGGGTGATACATTTAAGCCTTTGCTCTTGGTCTCTGCCTGTGATCTGCCTGCCTTGCTTTGCAATGACCCTGATCTACAGGGTTTGCTTCCTGGCTTGACTTCAGAACTGTCTCCTTGCTATGAACCAGACTGGAGATCTGGACTTTTGGCTGTTCCTAGTTATTTTTACTGGACCTGCTCTAGTTTCATTTGGGTGCTGTGGAATTGAGCCCTGTTAGTGAGACCAATGCCCTGTCTGTGGTGTTATCTTCACTTTCCAATATTCTCCTTTTCAGGAGCAAGGCCCTACTCGCTGCTGCTTGACTGCTGCTCAGCATTTTACAGTACAAAATTATTTCCAGTTGTTGATTTAAGCCAGTAGGTTATCCTAGCATATCTTGCCTTTCCATGTCTTCATATAATTACATTTTGCATCTCTGGTGTATGGTTACAGAGGTGTTAATTGTGGCTCTGAATGGTGATTAGGTACCTGAGTATGACAACAGTGCAGCTGAACTGGCATAAGTTCTCACAACGCCAACTCACATTAAAGACTATGCAGGCTCAACAACAGGAAAAGCCGATTTGGAGGAAAGGTTAGGTAAATAACAAATGTTGGTTTTAATATTGGTGTAATATTGATATTTTTGGGAAGCAGAGACCCCTACAACCAATCTGCTGTTGATCTGAATAGTTCATGAGTCACTGGGAGTTTTTTCAGAGACCTAAAAGGAGGAAAACATACTGGGACAGACACTGAAGTAGTGCTGGATTTGTTTTCAGGAGTAACAGCAACCTTAGAAGCTGCATTGACAACAGTGAATTTGACTCACCTCAGCATATGAATGAAAAGGATGACAAGATCTGAGTGGCATTTGAACACAAAGCCAAAATTATAACCCACTGCAGTCTCTGCAAGAGATGAATCCATGTCTGAGCCTACGACCTAAGATCTGAGGGGACTTCTGCATAAAGCAGACAAGGATCCTGCTTTGCAGTTTCTCCACTGTCTCTGGAGTTTTATCTCAAACTCATCCCCTGTGCTTGCAGCTCTTGGAACTCTGGGAAAGATTTCTCCAGCTCAGGGGTTCACAACCTGCGCTAAGGTGGCTGGCACGCACAGCAGCCACCACCACATTTGATTCAATAATCTCAGCATTGCTGCATCTGATGAATGTGCTTCTGGACTCAAATTGGTGTAGATGTAGGTAAATCCCTACCAATAAAACCAGCACTGAATTCTCCAAATTGCAGACATGAGGTTGAGGTGAAGTGGTTCTAATAAAGTAAATTGGCACTTCTTTCTCACAGTCATTTTTTTTATTATTATTATTTATTATTATTATTATTATTTTTAATGTGAAGGGAATTAAAGAGGGAGAAGCAGTCAGGAGAAATTAAGAACAATTGTTACTGATATGGAAACATTAGATGGACTAAATAGAGCCAGGGAGAAAACTGTGGATAGTGCCATAACAAAACAGCTCCCTTTCTGTCTCTCGTATCTGACTGTATGATTCCATTACAAAGCAAATAGTTCTTGAGATGAAAACCATCAAGATGAATCTTGAATTTGGGTTTCTCTGTAAGAAGTGCAGAAGGCCACCCTTGGCAAGGGGAACTGAGTATTTTCCATTTGCTTGTGACAAATGGCTGAGCCGCATAAGAGCATCATTGTTGTTGCACTCTCCTGGGAGAGTAGGAGCAGTGGCCTCCAGACGGCCGCGGAAGCAGTGGGTGCCCTCTGACAGGCTCCAGAACTGAGGCCATCTGGGGTGAAACCACAGAACTGAGCGGCTGCAGTGAAGAGAGAGAACAAGTCTACTCAGCACAGAATAAAAGGCAAGGGAATAAACAGGCTGTGTTGCTGGATGCATCGCTCTGTTGTACACAGCATGCAGTGTCCCCGTGAATTTGGGTTTGGTGTAACAAGAGAAATACCAGCAGAAAAGGCTGTGGTTTGAGAACTGAAATAGGCAATGCATCAAATTCAAATGTGTTTTTCTGGACACCAGATGTCCCCGTAAAAGTTGTTTAACGTTGACTTCAGCAAGAAAAGATGTGTTTGTGTGCATACATACTGCAGTACTTATATGGGGAAACATGCACAATTATCAAATCTCAGTGTGAAATACAAAGAACGCTCAGCTGGAAGCACTGTGTTGAAGGACTGTGAAGATGCAGGGTGGCCATGCAGTCAGAAGCAGGACTGTGCGGCTTGGCTTTGTACCTCACGCAGACACCGCGTACCTCAGTTGAGCTTCACTTTTCTAGAAATGCTGTCTCCTTCTCCAATAAGCTTACACGCAGGCTTGTTGTATGCTTTCTTCCATTCTCAGAATGACTTCCGAGAAAGCCGGTGTTTTTCTATCTTTTAGATAACCTGATGTTCCCAGGAGGCCGGGCGGGCTGTGAGAGCCGGGCACCGGCGGCTGCAGTTACGGCACGTGCCTCCCACGGCGCGCGGTCCTGTGCTGCCCCACAGTGCGCAGCTCCCCCCGGGGCCCGGCGGTCCCTTTGGCTTCGCGAGGAGCCGTCCTATGGTGGTGGGGCGGAGAGAGGCGGGCGGGGTGGAGGGGGTAGGGGTGTGTCCTGCTCCTTGTCCGGGGCACCGGGGCCCGCTCGCGGCTCTTCGGTAGTTCATTCGCCTGTCGGAATGGGCCGGCAGCTCGGCCGCCCGGGACCGATGGCATGGGAAAGTTTGCCGTTCCTCCTGCTCCTGGCTGCTCTCTGCAGCCGGGGCGAGCCGCCGACGCCGCAAAGAGGTACCGGGGAGTGGGGAGAGTGACGAGAACGGGAGCCCCGAAGTGACAGCAGCCCGTGCCTCGCTCCGGGACCGCAGGGGACGTAGGGTGGGAGGCGGCCGTGGCAACGGGGAGAGGGACGGGTAGCCCCCAGTCTGAGGGATCGGCGGGCGCTGCTTGCTGGGAAGTGGTCGGGCCAAGGGGAGCTTATAGGAGAGCCTTAAAAACCATCTTCAGCTCTCAGTGCCCCTTCTGGTGCCTGCCTTGATGTTCTTTACATTTTTAGCCCTGCTAAAAGCAGTACAGTAAGGATAGACGATGGGTGCAGTAAAATAGAGTCATGGGAATAGAGTCTGGCTTCGAGTAGTATGTGATGCCGTGTTGTAGGCTGAACGCTTGGCATTAGGAATTTTTGGTCAGTTTAGGGTGTATTGAACATTAAAAATATGGCGCACTGTTATTTTGGCGGGGGGAAATGTCTCAAGCTGCTTAATACTAATCTTACTGCATGAGGATAAATAACCGTTGATGAAGTATATCTCTGTAGGTGCCAGAATAACCCAGGGAGAAAATCCTTCCCAGAATTACGCTTTTGTTAGTCGATGAATTAGTGGCAAACAAGGAAGACTGAAAAATACTGATTTGGCTTTTTTCATTTTTTTTTTTTTTCAAACCTCTACAGTGAAGGGATGTGATCATCTTAAGTGAGAAAATGGGTATCTTGGGCTTTCATATGCTGCACTGTTGCTGCACTCTTATAACTGAGTTCTGGTTATTCAGAGAGGAGCACTAGCACATCTAATTTCATGTTAATAATGTGATGATGGGACATAATCACAGATGAGTTCAAGTGCTGGCCTGCCAAATTTTAAAGACGTTTACTGTCTTCTGAATTTCTTTCTGAGATCTGTCACAGCTGCTAGGCGGTGCTAGCACTGTGTAGAATTCAATGTGTTGCCCAGGAAAAAGGTACTGTATTCCTTTGCAGTGCAAAAAGTTTGAAAAGTGTAACTTCATCAAGTCCTAGAGGAGATATACGATGTACAAAAGTATTACAAGACCCTTGATTTATACCTTTAGACTTAACAACACTTGTTTTTCCAGCTACAGTTATTTGGCAGTACCAGTAATGTTGGATGGTGTTACTCTAATTGTTAGCACCAGTCAGATGTCTGTGGAGAACATTATGTAACAGAGCTGCAATGCTTTGAAAAACAGAATTTGAGACATCACAATGAATTCCCATGTTGTTTCTTAGAACAGAACAGTTCCAGAACATTTTGCACCTCAAACACGAGAACAATCTGTAATTCTGTGGGTTGTTTTTCTTTTTATTTCTTCCGTTTTTAAGTTAGTAGAAGATTTATTGTGGTCAGAAACCTGGAGTTAATTTTAAGTTTTTGTTTCTGCTACACGTGTTGCTCTACTCCTCGTACAAACACTAAGCATTCATGTAGAATTTCTCATAAAATAGTAGTATGGGATCCAGAGAGACGTGCCCATCCTCTAATGGTGTTTCTTAAAGATACACCTAACTTATGGCTCAGGCAAACTTACTGAAGCACTATATAATGTTACTTTGAAAAATTAACCCTTGGTGCATGCTCTTTTCCATGAGATGTGAGAGAGACAAAGTAGTAAGAGTTTAGAAAGGAATAACCAATACTAGAGATGGGGATAGGAAACTGATACACTGTGCTGTAACCTGATCTGTGGTGTCAGCTGCTGAGAGCAACGGAGATAACTCAGGAAGTGCAGGTGTTCCTTCACATCACAAAAATCCCATGTGTAAATTGACTCTTAACAGGTGATGTAGATTAGATGCTCATGAAATCAAAGGGAAGTGAGGGGTGAAATCAATAATATAGAATAATAACATAAAACTAGCAAAATGTCACGGTGGCTGGTTGGTCAACATTTTTTTAGTTTGTCTATGGATATAGGTTATTAAAGTGAGTTTTCAGAATTTAGTTTAAAACTGCAGTGTAGTACATCTAAGCCCTTTTACCTTCATTTATTCTACATGCTACTAATTCGCTTTGCAAGTAAAGATATGTTGTGGTTATTTGTAACATTTTACTTTTAAATTTTTGTCCATCCTGATTCCATCTAATTTAATAATTGCTTGAGAAAGTGAAAGCAGAGTATTTAGATGAGTTTTAGGTTTAAAATGTGAGAAAAGAAAACACAATATTTCAAATTCTGGAGAAGGTTTTGGAAATAGATAGAATTATTCAGTCTGACTAGAGCCATAAATCTCTGTTTTGTGTACACACTTTGACTTGAATAAATCACAGCAAAACTGGGAGAGGTGGATGTTGTACAAGAATGTATGACTTTCTCTAAGCAACAAGTAAAAACGTAAGATGTATTTTAATATAAAAATCCTTAGTAGTCATTTTTCATCTTACAATTTTTTTATTTTTTTTTTATCCAGGGGTCTTTTTTACTAAATTTGAAATACTAAAATCAGAATAGTGAATCTTTAACCTGTTCCATAAATGCCTTTAAAATAGTACAGCAAACAATCATTTTTAATTAGTTCAGGCTGGAGGAAGATATTCACCCACACATGTTCTGATTTCTTATCCAACTACTTCCACTGACGGTTTTTGGAGATTATCACAATTTGGAATAAAAGGCAGTAATGAATCCCCAATGTAAAGATTTTTCATTTGTCTTTCCTGAAGTCCAGACTTGTAGGTCAGGAATGGTAATAGGACACAAAGACAGGCAAATATAAAGCAGTCTGTACACCTGACTATTTCCTGTTCTTTCCCTACCGTTATATTAGTCAACAAGCCCATACCTGTGAATATTTTTCTTTCTGAATGAAAACAGTGTCCACAATATCTGAGAGCTCTTACACCACAGGCTATACTAACAATAGTTCAGCCAACATCTTGCTTGCAGATGTCAAATACAGACTTAAGTTGTTTGCTAAGATTTATACTGACTCCATTCATATCTTTGAAATAGAAAAGAGATTTCCTTGATGCTTGCCAATAAAGTTAGTTAATGAGTGCACTCCTGCTGATGACTGTGTATTATCCTCTTATATCAGCTGCTGTAGTTGCTGGCCGTCTCATAGTTTCAGCTTTAATGCAGCTTTGATATTCTTAATCCAACAGTATAGATAAGAGAGATAATGAAGAAACTGACAATGAGTTTTGGACTGCTTCTGTACCATGGTTAAAGTAGAGATTAGACCTTCTTTTTCATTTTTATGGATTTATTTTGGCTAGGAAGTAATAGGATTTCCAGACCCAGTAACTTGAATTATTGTAATATTTGTCCTGAGGAATAAGGAGGGTGTCTCAGGATTGTTGAACAAAAACCAAAAGATATAGCAATTACTGCCCTCAACTTTTTTGATAGGTTCAGTCTCTATTAGTTGTTCCATAGCATCACACAGATTTGGCTTAGACTGTTCTCCCTGCCAGATTCCTCTAGCAGACATTATCTTTGAATCAGACCTTGTAATAACATTAAACTCTAAAGCAGCTGTGGAAGTATTATGCCAGGGAGCTCTTGTGAAACCTCGGGAAGAATGATGAACATTCCTACAGAGTGGATTATTCAAATACCATTACAACTCTTTCTTCAGTCACAACCCACATGTGCTTCTACTTCTGTCATAATGGATCTAAGGTACAATAAAAAAGATTACCAAAAGTGAACAAAACGTTTGTTTTTAACATTATCTTTATAACTATCAATTTTTTATGGCAAATGGATATATCTTGTAATTCTTCACCTATCTGATGAGTAGGGCAGTGTTTGAGATCAGTTAGAAAGAATCATTTTTCATCAGAAGAGTTTAGAGAAAAGTTTTAAATGTAATGTATTTTTTCATGCTGCTATAGGACAGTGGAGCAAAGTTGTGGGTAGGCAGTTGGGAACTGAAAGGTGCAAGAAAAACAAATCAGAGGCACTGGTTTTCTGCATGCTTTCAGTGAGAGTTGAATAAGGATTTATTTTGCTTTTCTACATATATACAACCTCCTCAGATAAACCCTTAGAATTTTAGATGCAGTTTTCACTTGGGCAATCTCTGTGTTCTGCTGAAAGATGCTGAACACAACTGTATGATTCCTCTGTTCATTCTGGAACAACAGACTGTCTGTTCTACAGAAACATGCGGATAGTTCTATTATAGGGAAGTGCATCTATATTAACTTCCTTGGAGTGTATTGTGCACTGAGAATGAAGAGTAACTCTTATACATTTGGTATTGTACTTCTAGGCTGGGAAAAAAAATGAATTGAATGGGATTATTTATACAAATTATTGTGTTTCTAAATATTTATGATAAAATATGAGGCTATTCTGAACATAATGCCTCCTGTTTTGTTATGTTGACTCATGGTGTCAGAGGTGGATGCTGGTCTCGTGGTAGTAGAGACTGAACCTTCCCGCCAATGTTCCATTACATGTTGTTGCCATGAGACAGATGGCAGCAGAGAGGCAGTCAGATAGAATGGTGTCTGACATGGAAGTGGGTATGAAGCAAAGGCACGTAATTGAATTCTTCCGTGCAGAAAAAAATGGCACCCACTGACATTCATCAACACTTACTGCATGTCTGTAGAGACCAAACAGTGGATGTGAGCACAGTGAGGTGGGTGGTGCAATTCAGCAGTGACAACAACAGTGAATTACCTTCTCTGGTACAGATATGTACAAGCACAGCATGCAGGCTCTTGTTCATCCCTGGCAAAAATGCATAGGTAATAGTGATGATTATGTGGAGAGATAACGTTTTGTAGCTAAGAATCTGCTCAGTCAAGCAGTGATATTGTGCTCTTTGTATCTGTTGTAGTTTCCATAGAGATAATTAGGATGCATTATTTTCAGATCGACTTGCATACTTAGGTTGCAGTGATAACTGTTTGGTGCATTTTCTAAACCTGACTACAATACTAGGGAATATGAATAGTCTGGAATTCTCTGAAACCAGAGATCTTTATGAAATAAGAAATCTATGCTTGCTTAAGAATGCAAAGAAACATGTTAAACATACAGAACTTTTCTAGTTCTGGTGTTTTCAAATAACATATTCAACATGTGTATATGCGCTAGTTCCGGAAGCAGTGATTTGAGTGTGATTCAGTTGCACATCTGGTTTAATTGTATGAATTTTGTGTGCATTTCTTATAGTGACAAAAAAGAAAAAGATGATTGTAGAGTGTCAAAAGTACACTAACAATGAATAAAAGAATCCCCATATATAGTGCATAGCCTCACTGGCTCTTGATACTAGCTAGTGTAAGTGGACAAAGATTTCTGTTAAACATTCCTTCTCAAAGAAGAATTGGACCTTGCACAAAAAGGTATTCTTTACCATGGAAGGACATCCCCTGACTTCTGCACATTTTGTTGAAAAATATATTTGAATTTGTATGTACACTCTTGACTACAGTGTCTTCCTCCAGCTGGGCACAGCTTTCTAACTTAATTCCATTGTACTAAGGTTGTGTGTGGGCTTAGGGTCTGTGTAAGTTGGATCAGCTTCTCCCCTGTAACTTTTGTTATGGTTATATAGTAAATATGACAAATATTTTCTAAAGTCAGATTTGCTGGGAAGCTTTTACATGCATATCCTATAATCACTGATTATGCATGCAGCTTCAGTTTCCCCCCCAGCTGCAGCTTTGACACAGAAAACAAGGTGGTCATTTGCCAGCAAAATTAAAAGTTAAACACATGTACTGGCCTTATAGCATGTTAACTAGAGGGGAAAATGCACTGAGGCTAATTGCTGCATTGGCAGGAGTTATTTAAAAGGAACTTTGAAGCTCAGTTTAATTGGTGAAAACTTTTGTGGTACAGAAAATTGATGAAAAAGGCAATAGTAATAATCAAGAGCTTGAGTCATTTGGGATAAGTAGAGTATCTTAGAAGAATGAATTGGAACTGAAGTAGTTATGAGTTATTTGCTTATTCATGGAAGGTATGACTTATCCTTTGGTCAGTATTGTTACTCTCTTTTTTTCTTTTCTTGCTGTCCTTCTTAGATGATAGCTAAAGGGATCAGTGAATGCAGCTGTGTTCTAATATATTGGTTCTTCATGTTACTAACACACACGCGGTTGATTATATAGTACTTTGCTTCTGCTTAAAATACTTATTTGTCCTAACATTCCTTTTTAAAGCTTCAGTGGTTCAGAGGTGGTGTAATGCAAGAGAACCAGTGCTTCCATGTAAGGGTTTACTGATCCCTAAGTACATGGAGGCAAGTTAGCAGATACCTCCAGATAACCTTCAGTATAAGCTTGTGCCTCTAGATAATCAGTAGTCTGATTAGGGCTTGCATACTGCTGAAATCAGAACTGTCAGCAGCAACTCAGGAAATTAATCTTGGAGTTTGCTGAGTTGCAAGATGGTGGACATTGTTTTTCAAGTAGTGAAAACTTTGGGTGCTTCCATATCTTCTGTGCTGTGTGTAGCTCTTACCTCTGCATCTCAAGAGTGATACAATGGAGTTTTGGAAGTTACTGAGAAGGGAGATTAAAATGTCTAAGTGCTTGGAGCAGTAAAATTAAAAAGGGAGACTCAAAAAATCAGGATCCTTGGGTTGGGAGAGGAACTAGCAGGGAAGGGAGAGAACAGATTGCCCAGGAAAGCTGTGAATGCCACTTCTCTGTTTAAGGGAAGGTTGTATGGAACTTGGAAATTCATGCACTAGAGGTTTCTCCAACTTTTTTCATTGCCTGGACTGCACTGAGTGAAGAGGAATTCTCTTTGGATACAGATACCTTGGTGACTCCAAAAATAATGCCTCCTATTGATTTCCATGGAAATTACAGCAGATACAGAGCACAATAACACTGCTTGACTGAGCAAATTCTTAGCTACAAAACACTCTCTCTCCACATAATCATCACCATTACCTATGCATTTTTGCCAGGGATGAACGAGAGCCTTCGTGCTGAGCTTGTACAAATCTGTACCAGTGGAGGTGATCCACTGTTGTTGTCACTGCTAAAGCGCACTACCCACCACCTCGTTGCTCTCAAATCCAATATTTGGTCTCTACAAACATTCAGCAAGCATAGATGAATGTCAGTGGGTGCCATTTTTTCTCTATAAAGGAGGTCTTATAAAAGTCTGGTAAAGAGACAAGATCAATTTTTTTAATTGCAACTCTATGCTTTCCATCTGACAATGTGCAAGTAATATATTTACGTGAACTGAAAATAGAATCAAAAGTATACCAAAATTATGACTTTTTTTCAGCAATCTTGAAACCTATTTTCAAATTCCATTATCAAAATGGAAAGGCTCAGCTGCATATTTTGCGGTGTTCACAGGACTCTGTTTAGCCAGTGTACAAAAATACATAAACTTATTTGCATTAACTTAAGCTAGTACTACACTGCACTCTCCTTATGCCCTGGTTTCAGCCCAGTGGGGCTAATAGTGCCCTAGTGTTCAGTTGGTGCTGAGGGGCCAAGCCAGGGCACTTGGTGGGGTAGAAACAGAGCTGCTACCATGATGGCATGGGACAGGGGGTGGCCGCAGCGCGAGCTGTGTCAGGCTATGGGCTGGACATGCCTGCTTTAGTAGATGATGTCTGTGCCCATGGTAAGGGAGCTGGAACTAGATCATCTTTAAAGGTCCTTTGCAGCCCAAACCAATTCTCTGATTTGACTGAGGTTTGTACAGTCGCAAAGGCAAAAGGTGAACATTGAACTACTATTCACCAAGTGCAGAATTTAGGAGCACTGAAGCAAACTGTGTGTAAGTTGGCTTAAAAATGATTAAAGGGTAAAATGCATTTTACAGAATGATGAACTTCTGGAATTTACTGCCATAGAAGAATATACTGATAGAAAACACCAACAGTTTCAAGAAGGAGTTAGACAAACTCATGGACAGAGAGTCTGTAAAGAGATGCCAATAAGGGAGCACTTAAAAACCCCTCATTCACTTCCTTTGTGGGATGCTGGGTAACATACAGAGAATGACTGCAATGTCTCAGTAGTCTATATTATTTCTCCTAATTGAATGTCAGAACCCTGTTTTGGAGGGTGTTGGAGAAAGGGCTAGGGAAAAGAAAATCATAGAGAAACCAAGTGAAACTGGGGAGTAACAGATAAAGTTGAGGAAAGTGAGTGGGGATTGAAGCATCAAAAATGGAAAAGGAATTAGAGGTGTGTGTGTAGCAGGACAGCTTGAAACTTCCCAGTGCTTGCTGAATGATCAGGAAGTTGAGATGATACTACAGAGTGGTGCTTGCTGAGAAATGTGAGAGGACCGTGAAATGAAAAAAGGCTCTAATTCTGGAATGTTACTGCTTCTTTCGCTTCTATCCTAGCTCCTCTTGAGTTTTGTGTCCTTATGATTTGGAAGGTAAGATGTTTATGAGGAAACACCATTGATTAGAATCAGAGAGACATTTCTCAAAGCTAAGCAGTCCCAGTTTTATTACTGTCAGCTTGTAGTACAAATGTTCCATGCTCCAGTTATCTTTGTGGCCCTTTGCTGGCCTGGCTCCAAAGTGTCCATACCATGTACTCAGCATTTTTGTGTTTGTGCACAGCAATTATGTGTGCATTTACCACTGCTGAGCAGAGATCACCTATCTCATGCTTCTGGCAACTCTCTTCCTAATGTTGGCTAGAATTCTTGACATCCTTCACTGTGAGGGCTGGCTCATGTTCAGTTCATCCACCAGGACCTTCTCTGCAAAGCTGCTTTCCAACCAGTTGACTACCAGCCAGTACTGTTTCATAAAATCAACAAATTAATATACTACTTCTGATAAAGTACTAACTAAGCATACCCTGACTGACTTCCTGAAGATGGACCACACATATAGCAGGAAAGAATTGCTTTATATACCTGTTCCTGCCTTTTCTTGGACAGTGAAAATCTAACCAGCAGAGAAGATATGGGGATATGTAAACCATTTTATTAAACATTATGGCAATTTTTATTTTTTTATTTTTATTTTTTGAGTTTAGACTAAAGTTAGCATATTGCTAGTGCTGGGAGAAGATTGAAGGACAGTTTTTTAAAAGTTTTGACAAGGTGTATGCCTGGCCTGGGATATAATTAATGTTAAATTGATGTGATAGAACTGAACAGTAGTGATATTGGAAGTTTATCTGTAATAATTATAATATTAGTAGTTATCTACAGAACCTGTTTCCTTCAACTAAGAGGACAAAAAGCAATATTCAGGTGAAGAGGATGCAGCCAATTTCTTATGGCTTGGTTATTAGAGATCCAGTATGAAATAATTGTTCCTCTTTATCTGTTAGATGCTATGAGTTTTCAGAAATTCTGTTTCTATAGAAAATAGTTTGTATACGATCTATATACTTTTCTTGAGAATCTCTGTGAAGGATGGGAAAATTTGGAGGAAATGCACTTCAAAACCAATCCACTGTACCTCCAATGTAGAGACTGTTTTTACTCTTTTGTTCTGTGCAGTTGTGAAATGAACCATTTGTGCATTTGTCATACAAGAAATTCTAATTGTCTTACTTTTCCTTCATTTTAGTTGTAAATATTTTTCTAAGAAGTCTCATGTCTAGGAACATGAAGAATAATTGCACAGAAAACAAAAAATTCTACTTTGAATAGGTTAGGAAAAGTAAATCTGAAACAGTATTAACAGCAGTTGTTGGACTAGCTTGTTGGTAAAAGCCATGTGAAAACAATCCTTACTGTAATATGTCAAATATGGACTTAAACTATTAGCCCTCTCTATCAGTTATTACTAGTCTCTGTTTTTATGTATTGCTGTTATGAAAACTTTGAGGTTTTTTTCCCCAGTAATTGTTGTATGGACTATATACTGTGTGTAACAGGCTGAGGGGCCTAAGTAATGCATGCCTATGAGTACTTGGCATACCCCAGTGTCTAATGTGACTGGAGAACCATTTACACTGCTTAGGTGCATGACTTTAATTATGGAGTCTGAAAGGCATTTTTCTAGGCTCTTCTTGCCCACAAGTAGAACTGTTTCTAGGAAATGGAGAAGACTTTTGCCACATGGTATGAGCATAAATATTGCCAACTAATTGAAAATACACTGATAAATGAATCTGTTTATTGATCAAGTACTTCTGTAAATAAATAAATAAATTCAAAGTGAGTCAACATTATTAAGACCTTCTAGAATGAGATGAAATTACTCAGCTCAATGTTTCAAAAATTTTAGTAATTATTAAATTTCGTGATAAGAAGTCATCATATTCTAATACAGCAGACCTTTGTTCATTGAATTCAGTTTAATAATGCGGCATCTGTCTAGAGTATGACAGTGCCTGTACAATTATTTTCTAGAAGTGAAACAGAACTTATGTATTCCTTGCTAGACCCACAGAGAGTCGAAAGAAATAATTTTCTGATTACCTGGTTTTTATTTATGGCTATTAGTTTAAATATCTGATTAAAAATACCTGATATCAGGTATTTTTAGTGTGAAACTAGGTTTGTTTGAAATTACAGCAGAAAATCTTATTGACTTCTTTGGGGCAAGAATTTAATTCCCAGTCTTTAAAAGGGGAGCATACAATCCAGGAAATAACATTATGTTCAATCTTAATGTTGTTCTGAACATATGTAAGCGTAAGCAGTTTATTTCTGCTGACTGTAAGAACAAGAGGAGCTGGAGGTTCCCAGGGCTGTCAGAATGAATAGCTAAGTTTTCAGCATGAGCTATAGTTGAAAACTAGTGACTGAGTTGCAATAGTGAGCTTTTAGTAAGTGTTCTTTTATGCTAAAATGAGACTTTGTTTCTATACCTGTATCAGTTATTTAACTTCATAGTGGTACATAACAGTAAACAAAGACAATTATCTTTTAAGGTAAACTTATTGTTGAAATGACATGAAAGGGGAAGTTTTAAAAAAACAGATCCATCCTAAACTTCGTTAGGAATTAAATTTCTGTGTCCAATCTGAAAACTCTTCACTTTATCTTCTGGGTGGAAGAAACAGCTATTCCAAATCTGTAAAGATCAAAGCATTGATTGGCATGTCATCAGATGGTATTTCCAGAATCCCAGTCATCTATTTCATGAATGTTGATCACTCCTACACATCCACTTATGGGTATATGTGTATTTTATGAAACACTTGACCAATGGTAATTTCAAACAGGTAAATCTTTATAAATATTTCTTGTAATTTTTACTCAAATTTTGTCCTCAGTGTGCCATACCATACTCTGGAGGACTTTTATTTCATCACAATGTACATTACTCAGCCAAAGATGCAACTTACTGTTCAGAACTGCTATTTATTACTAAGCTGCATTAAAACTCCAAACTGAATTAATTATCTTCAGGAACAGTTTTGAGTAAATCTTTAAGTTTAATTTTAGACTATGAATAAACCTGAGATACAGACCATGTAGTTCAAAGCAGACAGATGGGCTGCTAGATGTGGTCTAGCTGTGACGATATAGATTGACTGACTGTAAGGAGAAACAGGAGAGGAGATTGTAGCTATTCTGTCATGCTTTGCTTTTAAGTAGTATTTTTAAGAACATTGTAGACTATAGACATGGTTTATTTCCTACCAGCTCATGGCTTGGACACTCACAGGTTCACTCTTTATTTGGTAAAGAACTGTCTGAAGGGCCAGGCCTAGAGAGTGGTGGTGAATGGAGCTAAATCTGGCTGGTGACTGGTTGTGAGTGGTGTGCCCTGGGGGTCAGAATTGGGGATTGTCCAGTTAAATATCTTTATTAATGAGGGGATTGAGTGCACCCTCATAAGTCTGCAGATAACACCACACTAGGAGGAAGTGTTGATCTGTCTGGGGTTAGGAAGCCCCTTCAGAGGGATCTGGACAGGTGGGATCACTGTGCTGAGGCCAATGGGATTAAGTTCAACAAGATCAAGTGCTGCATCCTGCATTTTAGCCACAACTCCAAGCAACACTACAGGCTTGGGGCAGAGTAGCTGGAAGTCCATGTGGAAGAAATAGACCTTGTGGTATTGGTAGATGCTCAGCTAAACATGAGCCAGCAGTATACCTAGGTAGCCAAGAAGGCCAATGGTATTCTGGCTTGTATCAGAAATAGCGTAGCCAGCAGGAGGAGGGAGCTGATTGTCCCTCTGTATGCAGCACTGGGAGGCTGTGCCTCGAGTACTGTGTTTGGTTTGGGGCTTCTCTCTACAAGAAAGACATCAAGGCCGTGGAGTGTGTCTAGAGAAGGGCAACTAAGCTGGTGAGGGGTCTGGAGCACAAGGCTTATGAGCAACAGCTGAGGGAGCTGGGATTGTTTAGTCTGGAGAAGAGGAGGCTCAAGGAAGACCTTACTGCTCTCTACAACTACCTGAAAGGAGGTTGTGGCAAGGTAGAGGTCAGCCTCTTCTTCTGTGTAACTGGTGATAGTACTTGAGGGAATGGCCTCAAGTTGCACCAGGAGAGATTCATGCTGGATACTAGCAAAAAATTATTCTCCAAAAGAGTGGACAGGTGCTGGAACAGGCTTCCCAGGGAGGTGGTTGAATCGCTGTCCTTGAAGGTGTTCAAGAAACATTAGATGTACTGAGGGACGTGGATTAGTGGGGAAATTTTGGTGGTAGGTGGGCAGCTGGACTAGATGGGCTTAGAGGTCTTTTCCAATCTTCTGTGGTTAACTCATCGCTGTACTTTCACTTAATTGGAAATATTCTGTAGAGATGCATATATTTCAAATATAATGTTTTTACAGTCTTTCTGAATGCACATGACTAGCTCCCCATATATATCAGTTGACAAAGAAAACAGCAACATGATGAGTGTATGTTTTTGAAAGGTGATATTTGTATTTAGGGAATCCTCAGTGGTGTGGAGAAGAGGGTGAAGTTGGAAGTAGTAAATGCTCTTTAAATAGTTAGAGATACTGTCCTACAGTTAACCTGCTACATTTTTAGTGCTCTTATTTTGCAAATGCTTACATGCTCAGTATGGGATTTTTGAAAAATGTCCACTTACAGTTATTAGTTGAGTGCTTTGTTATTGTAAAGTCAGACAGTAGAACGGCAGTAATAAATGAAAGATTTAGAAGTTCAGAGACCTTCTAAATCAGACAAAAATACATCTTTTTGTCTTTGCTACTGAACTACTGCAAACATGATATTTGAACAACATAAAGAGGAAGTTATATATAATTTAATAAAATCTAAAAAATAATGTCCTAGATTTGCATCTGGATTTTGTTACCAGTCTCAAGATGCTACCCAGAGCAACAGCATGCAGCATGGGAAATCTGATAATATTGTGTATCTTGCAACATCATGCATTCTAAATCGAGCATGATTTCCTGTAGTACTGCTGATATGCCAGATAAAACAATCTTGGGTCCAAAATCAACCTTTGTTATAAATGGATGCTCTTTGTTATCTGTATTTGTGCTGTAATGTGTGATTAACTGTTCCTTATCGGAAGAGGGAGAACATTTTTGTTTTTGATATTGTGTGTAGACTTGCTTTTAAGTTATCCGTAATTGCAACTTACATGATTGTTTAGTTCAAATGAAGTTAAATATTATTTTATATTATGTTTTAAGTGTAATAGTAGTTTTATTCAAAGCACCTTCATCTTCTACTCTCACACCTCAGATTTTTCATATATTAAATATGAATATGTGTGTATATATGTATATTTAATTGATTCTGAAAAAGTTAGAGATCTTTAAGGTATCCTCTCAGGAGACTCCAGTTTTGGTAGCAAGGTTAGAAGCCTATATTTAAAAGTTTGAAAAGTTTGTGTTACTAATTGTATGGAAACTGCTGAATCATGGCCTGAACCTCTGATTGACCACCTGAGGCAAGTGATGAGTCAGCCATGGGAGCACAGGTGAAAGTAATTCACCTGTGCTACCAGAAGGGGTAGAGCCAGTCTCCACATCTCCTAGATCCCATTTAAGTGCTGACTGCCACTAAGGAAGGATCTCTTCCTGGAGGTCATTCTTTGTGGAGAATATTGTGGGCCTACAACATCAGTAAGCGTTTTCCATTTATTATCTTCCTGCTGCAGTAATCTTACTTAGCCTAACTTTCTTTCCTGGATATTTCTTAATTATAACATCTGTATATTTGTTGATTATACACTAATCCTGTAATATTTTGGAATCTAGAATTGTGATTTAGTTAGTTATTCCACATCCATTTAAATAAATGTCTTTAGAGGTCTGAAGACTGCTTCCCATATCCAAAGCCAGAGCAGTCTGATCTAAGTTCTCATGAGCAATTAGTGCAGTTAGGGGAAAAACGTGAGAGCTTTTTGGGTGTGAAGTCCTCCTTCAGATAGAAAGTAAGTATCTTAATAATGCCTTAATCTCCATGAAAGACACAAAACAATGTATGTCTCTGAACCTTGTAACATTCAAAATTGTTTGAAACCTCAGTAGGTACTTGTGAGGTGACATTTGTGATTTACTAAAAGCCACCTTCCTTTACTACAGAAAAACAAGGAAAAATATGAGAAATGACTTTCAAGTTGGGAAAGTGGCCTTAGAGGGTGGCAGTATCTTTAAAAAGATGAATTGGTGTAATTTGGGGGAGAAGTAGAAACTACAGGAACAAGAACTTCAAAAATCTTCTAAAAGGGTAGTGAATAATAATAACAGGTATATTATGGACAGAAGACAACTTTAGTACATGCTGTAGATCTGTCCATTTAAGTAGCAAATGTGTATAATTATTTTCCCTTTGGGTGCTATTACTATCTGTGTTATCCTGGATGTCTCATATATTTTTGTCTCTGTCTAAGGTACTTCAAAAAACTCTTTTAAATATAAGATGCTCAACTCCATATTCTCAGTTGCATTAAAAACAAGATATGTACCTGTTTGTCTGTGGCTTTTGAAGTCATACATCTATAAAATTAAATAATATTTAGGCTTCATAAGTAAGATAGTAATCTAAGTTAATATGGCTAGATTTTTTTCAGGGAGAATATTCTGCTACCTGTGTTATTTCTTAAACTGCCTTTCTAGGAATATGGAATGACTGTAATTGCAGTCATTCAATGTATTGAACGTTATAGCTGAAATTCACTGAAGTTAACCCACATTTGACAAAGTCAGCAAGTAAATATAATACTGGTAACTCTTTCCTTCTCTCCTTTATTTGATTAGTGGTAAGTGCAGACATGTTGCAAAGGATCATTGAATGGCCTGGGTTGAAAAGGACCTCGAAGATCATCTAGTTCCAACCCCCTGTAATTTTTTTAATGTGATGCATTGCATGTAAGCATTGCAAATTACAATGGGCATTTCAAAGATTTTGGTCACTTACTAGTCACTTACATATTGCTGAAATGAATGTATTCTTAGTATTTTTTTGAGTTTTTTGTTTGGCTTCCAATTTGTAATGAAAACTTATATTTTGGAATATGATAGAGGTAATACAATCATTGATGAACATAATTCAAACACTTGACTGTATTAGTACTGTTTTCAAATGAAATATACTGAGTATCACAGATATCTCTATGTCATGAATATGTGTCATACGTATTTTGATTGGCTTTTTGTGCTTAATCAGTTGTAAGTTTATTATTAGCATGAATGAAAACTCTTCTGATGCCTTTCTGTTGTCTGGTTGCAATTAAGGAAGGTGAAAGACATCCAGAAAATAAAATACACTGGGAGAAAAGGCACAATGTACTTTATCACCATGCACTTATATGTGGGACATTGTTTAATACCTTGCACAGACATTTAGAAATTAAGATTCTCTTTCTTGTCTTGGACTTTGTCTTGTTCCTCAAAGAAGTAATTCTTCTTTGTCAGCTTTTGTAAAATGGAAATTGCCTTTACAATAGTAAAAAATGGAAGTTGAGTAATTTTCTTACAATCTATAAAACCTGGAAAGGTAAAGTCTAGTACCAGATGCAGATTCTTATGGGATACATTCTGCAATACTTTTCCTTTTATTGTTTGCTCTAAGGCTGAAATTTTTTTCTCTTGTCAAGTGGCATGGTGGTAGGTACATGAAAATCCTTCAGTGGTGCATTTGCATCCTGGCTCCTTTTGGGAACTGAAAGCTTTAGGGTGGAGCTGAAAGGCCTTATCTACAACCCTGTTTCTATAAGTGAGTGTTATAGGCTTATGCTGTAGGAAAGAAAACCGAAGTAATTGGCATGTGAAGTCATAATAGTCAGCAAGTATATTGTGCAGCTGAGAACTGAAACATACCCCAGATTGTACTTTGTTAGCAGACGACACATGATGGTGTTAGAAAAGGGCTTTCTTTAGTTTTTTATTACATCAGATTTATAAGAAGTTTTGAAACCACAGGATCAATAATGATTTAATTCTGAGGCTATCTGTACAAGTAGGCTGTAATTTTACGATGTAAATTTAACAAGCCAAAGTATGCTGTAGGGAAACTGGATAAACTCTGTGGTCTTCTCCTATTGGTAGAACTAAGATTAATTTATTTGAGAGTACAGATATATTAAAAGTGTATCTAAAATGAACTGTGATATGAAAAAACTTCCTGGAATGTATATAACCATGAAAAATATAAATATATAGAAGCTCATAGACACATATACTGACACCAAAATTTGGAGATAATTTGAACAAATATTTGGAGACTGAGAACAATGCTAATAAAAGGAGTATTGAATGCAGACAAAGTTTATGTTGAAGGATTTCAACATTTTCTTCAACTAATAAACAAGACTATTGAAGCAGAAGACTGGGAAACTATTGTTGATTTGGTGTGTTTTCCTGTGTCTTCTGGAATACTTAGTGGTTGCTGTGTCAAACCTCATGCATTCCGTGAAACATGAATTTGATGCAATGAATCAACTTCTATGTTCCTAAAAACATATTAAAAGGAGATCAGGTAGCAGAAGGAAAACAGCTAGAGGAAACTTGAAATAGTTCTAAGCTCATAAGATTTTCTCCCTTATACCTGTTGTATAAATAATGTTTCTTCTGTTAGAGTAGTCTGAAATCCCTCAGTAGGCTTGAGGCGTGATGGAAGACTGTGAATCTCCACCTCCATCATTTGCTTTGATCTTATAATTTACTTAAAATAACAGCATTCAGACTGTTCTAAAAAAGCTTTTATCTTGTGATTTATGCGCTGTTTGTTGTCAATAAAACCTTCAAGACAGGAAAGCTTATTTGATGCCCAGTAGGGTGCTAAAAATATTAAAATGCCTAGCATGTTAATAAAAAGCTTTTTTTCTTTCATTTTTCTAACAATGTTACTGTATTTCTCTTAAGAAACTTAAAATAGCCCTTACAAAAGATTCTGTTCTGCTGAGGTGGAAACCAAAACTCCTCCTAGTTGTCTAAAGAATACAAGCTGGAAGAACATGTTCCTTACATTCCCCTGTCAGCATGACCTAATCACCATCTGACTGTTCGGCTCAAGACATGAATTTTTATTGTCATTCAGTATTTAGCCTCTTTGGCTTACTGAATGTTAAAGGAACTTAGCCTATCCTTTGTCTTGTACAGCATCAGATGAGCTGAAACTGTCTCTTTTGTTACACAACTCCATAGGCCAGCTCTCAAACAACAGAGATCTTCAGTCAACCGTTCTCGTATGATTCCTCTTAGACATGAAGAATTTCTTACACTTTCTATCTGAAGTATCACAGTTGTATTTTAAAAATATTATAGAATTACCAACTTTGGGTATGAGCTACAAGTGAAGACAGAGTATAGAGCATAGAAAAAACTGTCAGAGCAGACAGTTAAAAACTGATAGAGCATTCTAGATAAAATGTCTGTCGTAGTTCCTGGCAATCAATCAGAAAAAAAAATGTCATAAGGAAAGTAGGTAGGAAGAAAAGAGGGGATGAAGAGAAGAAAATAAGTTTAACCCAAAAGATTAAGGAATGCAGTGGTTCTAATTTGAATAAAACTAAATAAATCAATGCACTTAAATTTTATTGACTTATTCAGAAACAACAAAGCATACATGAAGGCTAATAGGGAAATTTTTCGTAATACTATGAAGGTATAAAACAGTGGGACAAATGCACTATTCTGACAAAGAAGGATTCAGTATGCTTTTTCTAGAAAGCAGAATTGATCCATGAAATGGTGCTGTGAAAGTCAGTATTTCAGTACAGAAGCTAATTGCGTGCAAGTTGGCATCAAAGGCTAAAGAAGACATTTGTTTGCAGCTAATGTCAACCTTGCTATCTTTTAAGGAAGCTGCATGCCACATCTTACTGAATTTATTTTAATGGTCACTCAGCTAATTCAGAACTACTTAGATGTTGTGTCAGCGGAGAAGAATATGCCAGTGGCTTCTTGCTCAAGCTTAGTGTATGGCTGTGGTCCTTAAGGCTTTAAACCACTCGAAATGTGGTAGGCTGCTGGAAGGGGAATTTCCCCTCCAATTCCTGGTAGAGGAAGGCTCAGAGGAAAGAGAAAATCTAAGAGGTTTTTATGCCTTTCTTATTTTTGGAAAGTGCTTTTATGACAGGATTTTGCTCTCTTCTTGTAGACAATTTGTACGCCTCAAAGGATGTTGTTGGTTTCATTTGTTCAGCCTAGGGACCTTACGCATAAGAAGATACCAAGAGTCTCTGCCTCTGACTCACAAAAACTTCTGGCAGAAATGTAGGTATGACAAAATCTTAGGTAATTAACTCTACTGATCAAAAAATATAAATGAAATTGGTAAAGAGGGCTGATGTTTGGTGTAGGCTGCAGTAAGAATTTTTTGGACCTTGCATAGACTTTCATATAGGGGCATGGACTTCAGTTCTCTGCTTTCTTGTTCCGTTATTAAATTGTGGGATAGATTTCACACTCATGCTGGTTTTCTTTGTTTTCCTGTTTGTTTATTTGTTTTAAGACAGTATACTTACAAAATTACTTTGGGCTGTTACGTTGACTATGCCATTCTTTTTGGCTAATTTCCTATTTTGTATTGCATTTCCTTTTTCATAGGAAAATTTTATATGTGAAGCCTTATAGTTCACAGACTCTCTGAGTTTAAAAACTCGGCTCACTGATCAGTATGTTCTGTATGTCCCATTGAGTAATACGTTCCAATTGCTCACAGAAACTATTAAAGAAGCAGCATATATGAAGCAGTGACATATTGACGATAATATGTAAAGAAGACAACAGAGGCTTGATTTGAAAAGAAAACCTGTGCTTTGTAATGACACTTTTTCTTTATTGTCATTGTGAAGAATGGCTGTCATCTTCACAGTTAGAAATAAAGGCATCAGTGAATATTAAAGTAATATCAGCACTTAATGTAATACATAGTTAAGTGATGTGAAGACATGAAAATTAGTTTGTGATTGTGCTTGCTTAAATTAGACTTTGGGGTTCTTGGGAAAAATTGTAAGCTATGTGGTAATTCTTCCTGTTTGAGAGAAGGAAGCACCTTTGGGAGTTTGTAGATACATAACACTTTTCTATAAACCTGGTAATCATCAACAGGATGGACTAGCAGCAAAGATATTCTCCTTCATCCTGTTCCACGAGAAAGCAAAACAACAAGACTTAAGACCAAACTTGCTATATGGAAAAAATATCTCAATAAATACAGTGTTTACATTTTTTTATCAGATTGCATAGATAAATTAAGTTTTCTTAAAGGATTGTGGGTTGGTTTTTTTTATCAATTAAGTTGCTGATAGTTTATTTAGATCTTTATTTTGCATTAGGTTGACTGCATTGGATACAGTGAAGTTTTTGCAGAAGCCAGGCACGTCAGATGCCAAACACTGTAGCTGACAATGAGTTTTGTTAAATACAGAGGAAAATTTAATATTGCATCTTTACTTTTTCTTCATGAGGGTAAGGCTGATTTTCTCCACCCTAATGACCAAGTAACTGGTGACAGTGTATTGGTCTTTAGGCAAGGATCGTGATGTCTTAGATAGGCAGAACAGCTTAGAGCTATATAAGTACTTAGATGTCAGTAGGATTTGGCCCTCATAGTAATGTGTCTTATGTGTCCCAGCTGTGGTCTGGAGCTGTGAGTTGTTCTCTGATTCAGAGAATTTGGAAAGGGGCAGCATATTCTCCTTTGCTTATCTTTCTTGGAAACATATAGATGTTATTGCTCCTGCCTTTACACTGCTGCCCTATAAAAGACAGTTGATTAGCTAAAGTTGTTGGAAGTATTCCTTCGTGTCTTCTTTGCAGCTCTACAAAGTGCAGCTTTGCATGTAGACCATGTGGATAGCTAGACACTTGATCAGGCACTTGCATCTGAAAATGCACTAGTTTACCATAGTGACATTTTTCTACATGAATCAAACTGTTCTAGTGCTAAATCTTTATGAACGTGCAACAAAACTACAAATGTAAGTGTAGGAATAGAAATTAAGGCAAATTAAGTGAGATTCACAGATGCAATGACTAATCCTGGCTAAAAGTGCCTAATTGTTGTGTCATGAATAGCACAATGTAGACATCACATCCTGAGAGAACTGTTCAAATAAATACTATTTGATTTTGTCTGAGGTGGGTATAAGAACCTTGTATTTAAAGGGAACATTATTAGGATTGGCAGTTTAGATATTTGACATCTGTTTTTCAGTAAATACATTTGGAAAATATACATACTACCAGGTTTCTGCCAAACACCTGATCCTGTGTTTTGCTGTCATTGAAATGCTTCTGAGGACATCTGTAATAATAATGACCCATCTTGGAGGAATGAGCATCTGCTCTGTATTTTGTGAGTTTTTAATCACACTAAAAATAACTGTCTTTTTAGTGACTGTTTCCAGTAGACAAACAGGTTTTAATAAGGTCTAATAGTCATTTTTTAAATGAGGGTATTAGAAAAAGATGCAAGAAAAAAATTATTTTAGATTACAGAAGATTTCTTGATAGTTCCCTTCGTATCAGGACTGAGTAGCAGTTGATTAAAAAATAGCTAGTTTTTATGGAGGACAACTTCAATTTCTGCAGAGTGAAAAATAATATCAATTGTCTTCTCACATTCAGCTATTGTAGAATATCTAAAAATATATATGTAATAGCGTTTCCTTTTAAAGAAAGTTCTCTTGACTTTATATGTTACAGAAGAACTCTACCAGACACTGCTGTATTTAGATAATTTTATGGCTAAACAATTAAAAGAGTTTTCATTCTCAGCAATAGAAATTGCAGGATAATATGGCAACGTATGGTTTCAATTATTGCAGATAATGTACTATTGTAAGTGTTGGGCCACATGTATGTGGCACAGGTTGCACTGCAGCCACCCCCTGCCCCACACCATCATGGCAGCAGCTCTATCTCTCCTTTCACGAGTGCCCAGGCTTCGCTCCTCAGCACCAACCAAACTAGTGCACTGTTGGCCCCATCAGGGCTTAAGCCAGGGAACAGGAAGGGCATGGTGCAGTGCTAGCTCAGGTTATGGCAAACAAGATTATGGATTTTGATACCTTGGTTAAACACAGTCCTGTGCACATCAAAAAATACGCAGCCATGCTTTTCATTTTGATAAAGGAACTTGAGAATAGGCTTTGAGGTTGCTGAAAAAAAGTCCGAAAAATTAAAATAGGTTCTGTTACTTTATATACATTAACTATATTTAGTATTTAATGACAGCTGCATCAAAAGTAATACCTCCTATTTTATGACATTGGCCCACAACATCAGAGGTGGCTATTGATGGTACAGCAGTAGAGGCTGAACCTTCCCACCACTATTCCATCACAATTTGTTGTCAGAAAACAGATAGCAGCAGATAGGTAGCCTCACAGAACGATATCTGATATGCCAGTGTGTATGAAGCAAAGACACATCACTGAATTCTTCTATGCAGAAAAATTGGCACCTGTTGACATTCATCTATAGTTACCAAATATTTGTAGAGACCAAACAGTGGATGTGAGAACAATGAGGCAGTGGCTGGTGTATTTCAGCAGTGGCAACAACAGTGAGTTGCCTCTTCTGTTACAGATTTTTATAAGCAAATCATGCAGGCTCTTGTTCATTGCTGACAAAGATGAATAGGTAATGATGGTGACTATGTGGAAAAATAGTGTTTTGTAGATGAGAATTTGTTCAGTCAAGCTCTTTGTACCTGTTGAAATTTCTGTGAAAATAAATGAGGCATTACTTTTGGAGTAATCTACACATATAGATGGTCCAAGACAATTCCTCTTCATTCAGTGCAGCCCAGGCATCAAAAAGGTTGGACACTCATGCTCTGTGGGGTTCAGATAGTTGATATATATATATTTTCAGAAATGAGGTGATGTTGAAAGTAGTAACAGAGTTTGTTCAACTGCATAAACTTACACTCTGCTTTGAAAATGTAGAAACTTCCATACTTTTGCTTGAAAAAAATCATATGAAGTATAATTTTGGCATAATTGTTATACATATTCTAAATGCAGAGAAAGTCCATGCTTCTCTAGCTGGTCATTCTCAAAGGTGACACTTTTATTGGTGAGCGAGAAACCTCACATGGAGAATGAATGATAAACGAACAGGCAGCAATCTAAGATGCTCTTTTGTCGACTTCATTTTAAATATGAACGTTTTATTTATTCTGAACTATCATAATCACACTGTTGTGGCTGATACTCAGAGATCACATTTTACTGGTAAACTTGGAAGTGACAGCGTAAGATAGTCACCACAATGTGGTTAGGTGTGGTCTGGAACTAGCTGACTACAAACAAATATTAGTTCATTTAGAAATTATGATAGACAAGTCATATCACAGGACCTCTTCAGATCATGGCATTGTTTTGAGGTTATTTTTGTTTTTGTTTGAGAAGACACAAAAGTTTCCAACTGATATTTAAGATAATGTCAAGAAACTGAGATAGATAACATTTACTAAACATTTACTAAATGAGACCTCTGTCTTTTTGTTATCTCTACTGTGCTTCCCCTTCTAAACCACATTACCACCTCTCACTTACATTCTCCTGTTAAGTGTTTATTTTTTCATGGATTCAGAGTCCAACCTAGAAGAACTCCCAAATCCATAGTTTCATGACACCACTGTTCTTTGCTTTGAAACTAGAAGTGTCATAGTCTTGCCCCCACTGTCTTAGTAGTGGAATTAATCTAGTTCTCTGCTGATTTATCTAGTCTTGCTTTGCAAACAGTTATTACACATTAAATGTTTAATAGGAAAAAAACAAAACCCACCACATTTTGCAGAAGAAGTATCACAAGTGTGAACTCCTTCTCGTGCATTCAGAATTTACCCTTGTGAACGAGTATGGGAAGAAACTTAAAGCAGTGTAACATGAATGACTGAAAAATCTCATTAGATACCTGAAAAAGCATGGCTTTAAAGACATTAAAACATGTAGTTAAGAGAAATTAAAATGGCAGTATAAACAAAAGAGTACATAATAAAAGGAAAAACATAACTGATATGAAATAACATTTATGAATAGATATCTGAAAGCTAAATAATCTGCAGAGGAAAAACAGTATTTTGGTGCTGTGAATAAAGACAAGAGTTTTTTGAGAAACAAAACCATCCACAAAATCCTTGGGACAGTGCAGATGTTTTTTATTTAAGGATAGGAATGGAGGAAGTGTTTTAAAGAACATCACGCATTTTTCATTTTTTTCAACAGAAAGATGGCAGATGTTGCACCAGCATTTGAAAAGCAGAAATATAATGTTCCAGGTAGTGGTAGGCTGATTAGCATTATGCTAATGCAAAGAATAATCTCGCAGCCTCCAGTTATCAATCTGCTATCAAAGTGCATTGTACTTTTGTGATTAGACTAGAAATTAACTAGAAATCCAATTCTGAGAAGCAGTCTCATGAAACAACTGTAAAAAACTTAAAGTTACGCATTCCAACAAAGTTGACATATTTAGTTCTCTAAATTATTTAGTTTGCTTTGATCAACTTAATCTCATTAAAATTAGTATTCTCTGAAGTCCAATACATCTCAAATTTAATAACTTATATCCCAGAGAAACTGTAAATAGAAAAACAGGTAGTGTGCCAGAGTATCTTTTCTTGTGCAGAGGCTGTTTATGATTATTATAACATATCTCCAAGGAAATCTGAAGTTGTTACTAGTAAATATTATAGGTGTCAAACTTTAGTTAAGCAACCACTAAAATAAACAAATTCTTCCAGAGTTTTACAGCACAATATATGATCTATTGCATAGTAGCCTAATCTGATTTGATATTTATAAGCAAATATAAATGTACATATACATCATATATAGCCATTCAGAAAGTTGTATTTGGAGATGCTGCCATTCAGCAAAGAATTTAAGATTTTCTTTCAAATAAAGCAATAATCCTCATATCTTAGGAGGAAGAAAAATCTTCGCTTTTAATTTCTGTACTTTAAATATTTACAAATTTAAGTAATTCATTACATTAATGAAACAAGGAAATGTCAAAAAATGATTAAAATAATTCAACAAATTACATCAAATCCAATATAATACAAAGTTTTGCTTCAAATCTGACCAGATCCCATTTTCAAAATATTTTTGAGCAAAGCAAAAGAATATTCATAATTGTATCTTTCTTGAAAACATCTTGCTAGCTCAGCTAGTTAATACACTACTGGCATCTTGTGAAAATCTATAGCCTAGGAGCTGCACATGATCAGATCTAATGAAAAAGGCTTCCTTGTGCCTCAAAGTATAGAACTCTGCTCTGTCTTTTCTGGCATCATATGTAGAAATTAATGCAAAAAGATTCTATCTTCAGAAAGAAATTAATTTTAAAGACAGACCCAAGACATAACTCTGAGAGCTTGCTTTTTTTTTTTTTTAAACATTTTTTTCCCCATAAATAGCACTTGTATTCTTTCTTTGTGGGATTCTTTGATCCCCTTAAGTGGTTTTTATTCTATATTAGACGTGTTCTTGATTTACTTACGGTAATACTCACTGTCCCTTCTGTTTGTAATAATTCATATAATCAGACCAGTATTTGTGACCAATGTTCAATTCTGCATTTTCCTTATTTTCTTAAGAATAAATTCTGAATACTTTTCAAATCATAAGAAAAAAAAAACAGCCAGTTTTTGTTCCTGAAATTCTGACATGAATTTAGGATTTGTATTTCTGTTAAGATCTGAAAGTACTATCTTTATAAAAACCTTAGTGCTTCTGAAAGTCTCTTGTGCTTCCCTCCTTTTTTTTCCTAGCAAAATGTCCAAATAATTTAAAATGAGTTGGATTTTCTTCCTATGAAATTTGCACAACATAATTCCAGTAAGAGTGATGATCATGATAGGTAAATAATAGAAAGCTGAATTAAGCTAGTGTCTCTGTATTTGTTATGAGTATGCTTTTATGGGATTTGATCTGCATCTTGTTCTGTTGCAAAATATTTCTATTGTGCCAAAAGAACTTATTATAAGCAGGAGTCGAAGTTGAATTGACTCAAACTTAGAGCTTTTGCACAAATACTAGTTATTTGTATTGCATCTGAAAGATGGTGAATGTCTTCCAGCTGTTTAGCATTTTACTATGAATTATTTATTATCTGACATTTCTGTTCTCTCACTGATATACAGGAAAATTGATGTTGAAATGCAAGTGTACTTATGCAAATAGAGACTTGACTTAGATTTTAGATTAACTCAGTGGGATATGTGTTCTATAACAAAAACATGTTGTGCGTTTCTTTTTTCAAATGAAAAAAATCTAGATTTTTTTTATCCCTGAATTCTCTTATGCTTAGCAAAGCAGGTAGTCACAAGACAGTCTTCTATGAAACGAATGGTACAGTACACTAGACATAGATAGATTTCTATGGTCTTTGTTCTACTTATATGTTTTTCTACCTCTAGAGAAACTGTAGTATTTTTCAATTTGGCTTCTTCATTTTACCCTTTTGATTTTTCAGACAACTTTTAGTTCAAGTGAGGTATATACTACTTAATTAAAATACTTCTAAAAGTATTTATGGCTTTGGAGTGTGAGTAAGCATTTAGTGCCAGTATGTGGATTAGCCCTACCTTCTCTTCTTAATACAGTATGGAAAACTGTCCCTTCCTTTGGTTATGGCTTAGAGTATTTCTGTCTCCTCTATAAGACTTCCTCAGTTGTTCTCTATGGCTATAGAGATATTACTGAACCTATACATAGGTTCCCTCCCTCCATTAATCCTATTCTTACTATTTAAGTGATGCAGAAGTGGATTAATTAATTTTAATTATTGAATAAAATGTCTATTGGTTGTTTCACATGTAAAAGGTAAAAGTATCATTCATATAATCACTGATCTTATATGTCTATTAGGCACAGATAATAATTTATTTTTGTAAGCCAAAATGTCAATGTATATTGTAAGTCACAATTAAGAATAATTCCATACACATCTGGTAACATTACAGAAATCAACTATTCCCCCATGATTATTAAAATCTGAACACAATGCATAAATATCGTTGTAAATTGGACAGATCAATACAATGAAAAAGGTGTTATAACAAAGGTGTGAGGGCAGAAAGACTGGCACAACATGAAGTCACTGTAAAGGAAGAAGAATGCTCACCTGCATCAGAAGAGCCTAGGTTCAGTTCATACAAGAAAGCTTCACCAACAAGGGATCTCTGGAAAGAGATCCTTCTCCAGTGCCAGTCAGCCCTTAAATGAGGTCTAAGAGAGCTGCAGCCAGGCTCTGCCCCTTCCGATCACACAGGTGAATTGCCTTCACCTGTGTTCCCAGGGCTGACCAGGTCCTTTCTGCAGGTGTGCAATCAGTGGTTCAGGCTATGACTCAATAGTTCCCATACGACCGTAGAGAACAAAATCAGTCATTTATACAGGGATAGAATTGCTAATGTTAAAATGTACAATTTGAGAAATATTACAAAAGTGCAGAGTGCTATGTTGAGAGTAACTACTGATTCTCTCAGACTAGACTGAGAGCTGAAAGCAAAAATCTTGTAGAAATCTATTACGTGAAGAGAATGGTGAGGAAGAGTTCGGATTTAAGCTTCAACATGCAATATGAAGAACATACAGCAGATAGGAAGTTGTCCCAAATGATCTGATAGCCTTACAGTATTTGTATGATGTTTTCACATTCAGGTCAGTGTGATTTCTGTTGAAGTGAAGCCAAACTTTTACCACTTACCACTATGTTGTTAAAGGTGGAAGATCTGGAGAAATCCTGTATTGAAAAAGGCAAAACAGCCTTCTTGAACTTGCTTCTGAACTCTTAAAAAGTACTTTTGTGTTAGCATAGTTAAATTAAAATACCTTTTTTTGAATGTGTTTTTGAGAAGGCCTAGATAGTGAGATACCTAGTATGTGTAAGTATGTCCAGTTTCTCTATTGTAAGTATCAAAATGTTACATAAGTATTGAATTTTGCAGAATTCAGATGAATTATGAAATTATTGTATTTGGATAAGACAGTAATTGTCTGCAAGGGAAGGTAAATTACTTGGGTCAGTTTAGAAGATTATACTTTGCCTTTTTTTTTTTTTTTTTTTTTTTTTTTTTTTTGAGGCATCCAATGATTCATTGAAGATTAAAGGCTAAAACTGCTTGATCTTGAGTATTTGTTGCTTACTCTGTCAACTGGAAAGGATTTCACAGAGATAGAAGTCTCTTAATCTGACAGTAGAATGTATCAAGTAAATCAAAAGATGATGATGATGACAATATAATATGCGTTCAAAATACTGGTAAAGCAGCCAATTCATACATCTTTCACAGTTCAGTGGAGTCATAATACTTGCCAGTTTAACCCATGTATGTTTTCAGTGTAGCTGAATGTCTGCAAATGCTTAACATATATTGGCTTAAATACAAGAATAAAAATAACTGTTAAATGACTATATTTTTAATTGAGAAAACGTTCAGTGGAATTCTATCACTATGTTGCAGTGGAAAAATCATCGTTAGGATGATGAATACAATGAGTTAAGGAAAAAATTGATCATTATCCATTGGGGTTGTTGATTTTCAAAGTTTTAGATTTTTGTTCATGCATTCTGAGGATTTCATATCTCCAGTTAAATTCAGAAGTTGTTTACTTTGTGGTTGTTTCAATACTTTCTGTTTAGTTCAGAGCTACTAGATGAAAGACAAGAGATAGGTGAATTTGCTTTATTGTATTTTCTATGCAGATGAGTATTTCTCTTTAAATAATTTCCCTTGACAATCATCCTCCTTCTGCAAGGGAATACATGAAGTCCAAGATTTTACTAGACTTACTAAATTTTATGTGATGCCTGACTACTGTAAATAAGAAAAAGTAAGTATAAATGAGAATCTTCATAACACCCACATCAGCCTTCTCTGGCAAAACTCTGCTGCAAGCTCCCCTGAAGGATTTTAGAAGTATTGAGATTGAATTTACTTATACAGGATTATACATGACACGTTTAAAAGTACTCCTTAGTCTTTATTTTAATTTCACTGTTTTTGTAAGTAGAGCTGTAGCAGAAATGCTAAGTCATGGCTTGAAGCAGTGATTGAGCACCTGATGGGAAGGCAGGGCCAACCCAGGGGAACTCAGGTGCATGCAATGTACCTGAGTGATTGGAAGGGGTGAAGCCAGGATCCACCCCTTCCCAGAACTCAGTTAAGGACTGGCAGTGGAGGCAAATGTTTCTTGTTGGAGGTCCCTGTGTACCTGAGGTCTTTTAAGGGTAAGCAGATTTTTGCTTTTGTTTCTGTGCCCATAGCTGCTGTATTTGAGTGTATTCTCACTTGTTATAGCCTAGAACTTTGCTACTTTGCTGTCATTATTGCATTTTCCATTACGATAGCTTTCTTCCATCAATGATGAAATCAAGCATAGAATATGTAACACTGCAAACTGAAGCACTAAAAAGCTAAAAGCTTTAGGATTATTGTCTTCCAAAAAAGGACGCATATTAACCTCTTTCATCTGTTTTACAGTACAGTCTTTAGTTTCTTGGTCATATCCTGCTTTGTGGTTTTTTCTAAACATGATTTTATGGAAGTGTAAGTTTTTTTGGCTTTTTTTATTCTCCAGATGTGGCCTTTTGTCCATTTACTTTCCTTTTATACCTTGTTCTGAGCACAAGTAACTAATTTCTTTTTTTAAAGCTTTGCATTCTGAGTATTTGCCCTAACTATATTTAATGATTAAATAGTTCTAGAGAATTAAGAAATTAAAACAAATGACAGCTGCCTCTTAAGTCAGGTAGAAGTATTACTTTTAGTTAGTAGCCAATAAATGGCACTACGAAAAGCTTGTGAGATTTGCTCATTAGCTCTTAGTGTCCACATGAAACTTTTGGAGTGCTTTCTTCTTCCTCGCAAACACAGGAAACTACAGTTGTAATACTAATTTTGCTGCTAAACTGTAGGAGCTCTCTTTTTAACTATGCACAGCTGAAAAACTGTGTATGAAGAGGCTGATATCTTCTTAGCTTTCCAGTAGGTCATTAAAGGTCCACTCTGTATAGCAGGTGTACTCTGAAGTGCCAAGATGTTGAGCTATCCTTTGTGAATGTTATTGTTAATACTGACACAACAATTTCTCTTTACCTCACTTATTTTCAGTATCCAGAGAGCTGTTCTGACTTGCAGGAATTTTACTAAAAATATTAATCTAAAACACGAAAAGATCCCTTAATCTGATTTACTGAGTTTAACATTTTGGATTTAATTAAATGTTAATTGCTATAATAAGAAAATCAGTGAAGTTCTGTCACTTAGTTGGTTGCTCTTTGGTCTATATTTGCTTTTCCTGATTTATATTTTATCAAATAGTAGTCTGATTAAATTAATAATGTTAAAATAACTATTGTGAAGTTCTCTTGTAGTAATCTTACAGGCAGCCAAAGGTTTTTTTGGTCTAGACAGAACATCCCAATATTCATTCAGCCTATATTCTCAGGAGTTCCAATCATGTCCTTGTTTCAGGCAGAACAGTTCTAATATGATATTAATAGCTCACCACTGATGTTACTGAGCAATGAGAGCACACCTGGGGCCCTTGAAGTGTAGCAGCAGGGAATGGGCAGGGCAAGCACAAGTGCCTGAATTAGGCCAGGGGCTGTTCCATACCAGGTGATGCCATGTGGGGTTTGTAAAGCTGTGGGCAGCTGATTGGGGTGGCCTCTGCTTGGGGCTGTGGGATGCTGGTTGGTGGGGCTGAGGTTTTGCAGTGCTGTGAGGCCTTGTGTTGGTTGGTGGGTGGTGAGTAACTGCACTGTGTCTATTTATGTAGGGATAGTTATTGTATTCTTGTTTTAGTTTTCCTCTTTTGTTTTAGCAAATTGTGTTCATCGCAACCCATGAGCTCCACTTTGTTTCCAGTTCTTTTCTTCACTATGGCTGGGGATTAGTGACAAAGCGTCCATGTGTAGTGTGAGTTGCTGGGTTTCATCACAAATTTTTGTTTTCTGAACATTTCCATAACATAACAAGTGCTCAGGTCTCACTTTGGACAGGTTTATACTGCTGTTTCTAACCTTCAGCTACTGATAAAAGTTCTAATATAAGCTACTGAGACACAGGAGCTGGATAGACTGTACCTCTAATTAGATGCTATGGGATGATAATCACCTATCAGTAACTATGTTGCTTTGAAAACTTACAATCTGAGGTCTACTGTAGTTCCTGTATGTTTGCTACAGAACTGCTAGCCAGTAATAGCTCCTCTTCCTGTGTTTGTGCAGCTGATTATTCCTGTGAAAGTTTTGGAATTCACTGGATTTCAAGCTCTGCTTCTCAGATTCTCTTGCTACTAATGTACGTCTAATCCTGTTTCCCAGACTGCCAGTACTATAAGCATTCTGTTTGTTTGTGTAATTAATAAACATATAATTGTGGGACATAATTTGAGATATATTGTTGTTTGTATCCTTTTGTTTCTGCAGTAAATATTGACTAACAGTCTGCACTTTCATATCTGAAGTAATTTCGCTTGGTAAAATGACCTAGCTTCAGCTGTCTGTGGGGGGAAAAATGAGAAATATATGAAACCTATCATTTAATCTAAAAAGCGATTGGTGTTTCACTTCATTTCTTATCTTTCATTTACCCCTGGGTAGCTGACAGGCTTGTTGTAAATAAGATTTGTTATATATATATATTTTTTACAATAGTAATACTAATAATAGTAATGAGAAAGGGAGGCATTACTTTCAGAGCAACCCTCATAATGGTAGTAAGAATAAATAAATAAAAGATGTCATCTAGATGTTTGGCACAGTGAGCGGTTTAACTATTGGGGTTCTGCTACACTAGAGATATCTCAATTCCGTGGTGGAACGAGACTGTGATTATTGCTGTTTGTTTGCATCGTAGCAATACAGAATCTGATTCTGGGCAGAGATTTTACGTATTACAGTAAATTCAGCTTACTATAATGGTTGTACTGATACTGTTTGATTCATGTTCTTTGCTATAGAAGCAGGATAGTTAACAAGAGTATGCATGAATGGAAAATTGGAAAAAGGAAAGTAGGAAAACAATTTTCTTCTCAGAATGATGATTAGGTTCTATTTCCTTAAAAATTGTGTAATAAATACCTTTTTGCACTGATGACTTTCTGAATTTCCTTCTGGCTTAACTTTGAGAGATAGTAATAGAGCTGTTAAAAACACCAAGTTGCACTTAATTTAAAAATCAGTAAAAACAGATAAGACACTTGCCGTTACATCAACTGAATATTTGGTTAATGGAAACAATGAACGTTAAAAAAAAAAAAAAAGTCCAGTTGTCTTATAAAAGCTTTTTTTATTAACTAATTTGAATAATCTTTTATGCCCTCATAATTTTTCTTCGTTTAATTTTCTGCATTTAGCAAGAAATATATACAAACAGCTTCTAAATTTCATACACTTTACTTTTCTCTGAATATCTCTTAGAGGTAAATCCTTCAAACTGACCTTTTTTTTTTTTTTTTTTTTTGTAAGGCAGTCAATTACTGTCCTAAGGGGGGAAAAAGATAAAAAACATCTAAGCCTGTCCAGTAGGGGAAAAAAAAAAAAAAAAATAGGGAATATATGCTGACATAGAAAAAGGAAGAACGTTTCCCAAAAAGCTTTAGGACTATTTAGGACTTTAACTGCTTACATATTACAGAGGTTATAAATAATCTTGGGTATGAGAAACTGAGAACATTAGAGCCTGATGAATCGCAAGAAGAATTTTTTCCTGAGAAAAATGTAATAGTTGCAAAGATGAAGCATGACTAAAAAAAGAATGCTGTTCTAACCTCCTAATATTTTGATAGCCTGTGCTGGGTTCAGCAGAGGTTCGTCCAGTTGACACAGACGTTGTTTGAAAAAGTAAATGTTTGCAAAGATTATTCAATGCGCTTGATAATTAAAAAGTATAAAATATTTTTTCCAAATTTATCTCTAATTTGTGATTCTTACAGTGAGTGACATTGTCAGCATGCTTCTCTTTATTTGGTAATTAGCAGCTTTATTCTTGTTTTTCTAATCTGTTGTCCCAATAACGTGTGTGTATACATAAAGTATGGCAGCAGCTCTGAAAACAGTGCCTCCCATTGTATTACATTGGCCCGTGTCATCAGAGGCAGATGGTGGTGGTATACCTGTAGAGGCTGAACCTTTCTGGTAGTATTCCATTACTTATTGTTGCTGTGTGACAGGTGGCAGCAGAGGGACAGTGACAAAATGGCATCTGACATGGAAATGCATGTAAACCAAGGGTATGTTATTGAATTCCTCCATCTGGGGGAAAAAATGGTACCCACTGACATTGACTGGTACTTGCTGAATATTTACATAGGCTAAACAGTAAATGTGGGTGCAGTGAGGTGATGGGTGCTCCATTTCAACAGTGGTGACAGTGGATCACCTTCACTGGTGCACTCTTTTACAAGCCTGGTATGCAAGTTCTTGTTCACCTCTTGTGAAAATGCCTAGCTAATGGTGTTGACTATGGAAATAGGAGGCATTACTTTCAGAGTGACCTATGTATATTGGGTCAAGAAGTTTCTATTAAAATCATCTAGCTGTGTTTGGGTTCAAGCAATCCATCAAACTCTGCAAAGAAATTAGATGTGGTATACAAGTAAGACTTGGCATTTTTCTGATTAGTCCTAAATAATAGCAGTTGTTTTACTGGACCAGAATGATTAAAGCTTTTTTTAAATATTATTTTTAATAGCTAGTTTTAATTTATCCAAGTGACCAGAACACAAAGTATACAGGTCTAAAAGGAGATGTGAAAGGCCAGGGTTCATAGTCCAATTCAGTTAAAACAGGGCTTTCTTTGTAGTTAAAAACATTTCTGAAAATTGGGTGTTTTTTTCCCCTCAGACACAGTTTGAGTCCCAGCATGAAATATATAGGAATATATATATAAGGAAAATATACTAGAACTGTTCTTTCTGTGTCATAATGGCTGCTGCATATGATGATGTCAGTATCTATTTTACAGCTGGAGGAACTGAATTTTTTTTTTTGCAAGTGTAGTGAGTAGATCAGATAATCCAAAATGACTTGTGTACTTGCTTAGCCTGCTGGTACTTCAATTCTGTATACACCTTACTTTTTAATCCTTAAATCTTTGATTTTCATCATGCTGTAAAAACTCTCAGTCTTGATATTAGATAACAGGTAATAATTATACCTATGGTCTAATAGTCTGACACACTTGCTTTGCATGCATTTCACATAAACACGAATTTGCAGGTCATCTCACTGTGCATTTTCAGTAACACTTCTAAGTCAAAATATAGTGGTGACTGCACTTTTGTTTTAGAGCTCCTTACACAAAAGCATTTCTAGACTGAAAGCTTGCATCTGTTCATACTGAATGTAAAAATTAAAGAATCATTTGGCTCTGAGGAAAGAAAAAGTTGTGATCATAGCTCTGTAGATGATAATGATAAAAACTGGAAAGAACAAGGCTAGTGCTCTGGTATCTTCCTGAGATCTGTTCTATGTGTTTTACATACATTTAAAAGAATAGCATAAAATGTTTTAAAAAAAAAAAAATTTAAAAAAATATATATACATTACCTTTGCAGCATGAACTTCTCCCAGATAAGGGTACATACAGTGGCTTCAGAAAGAGGAATTCTATATACCAATAGTGAGAATGGAATTGTGAGTAGAGTTTTAGGAGACAACTGGAGACTCTAGTTTTGAAGTGAGAAAGGGCACTTTATGGTTGTGATGGTGAAAGCCTGATAATCTGCATTTTTTTCTCCTGCAAATTCCCGGAGATGTGGATTGTGATTTACTTTGTTTCTACTTTACCTAGTAATACACTGATTGAGGACTTCTCAGATATTTCTCTAATTACTGCAGTAATGTGATTTTTAGGTCACGTTTCATCACTATATCCAAGTACGTATGCTCTACTTCAAACATAGCTCTAAATTCCACTGTGGAACTTAAGTAAGCATTGTGTCCTTTGGATTTAAAGCTTTGCAAGAACTTCCTGTATACTGTTCATAAACGACTGAAGTAAAAACTAGCTCTGGAGTGGCAATAGGCCATATATTACGATATTGATAACAGTTGGACTGTGTCAGGAATTCATCTGGTTTGCAGTCTTGCTGTCAACCACAGTTGAGTGTTTGATTTCTTTTTTCCTTTTTTTTTTTTTACTTTTTAAACATTGCCTGTAGAAGATAGTTAAGTGAATATAATGGAAGTCAATATTGAAATATCTTCAAGATGTACCTTAGCCAGTGTCTGGCCATATACCCTCCTGTGTGTGGTCTGTTTCCAGTTGTTCAGCTCCAGAAACAAAAACATCACATACAAAAGAAATTGTGTGTTTTTTTTTTACTTTTTTATTCCAAGTGAGCTGATGAATGATGACAAAGACCCTCTATATTGTAATACTGTTACTGTTTCCTTAGTGTCTAGTAAATCTGATTTAGAACTGTGCTGTGATATGAGTTAACTTTTAACTACACAGCCCTTCCCTGCCCT
>JAOWBP010001760.1:48349537-48419576 GCA_028571105.1 Tragopan temminckii | reverse complement strand
GTGGCAGGGGGGTTGGAGATTTATGATCCTTGTGATCCCTTCCAACCCTGGCCATTCTGTGATTCTGTGATTCTGTGATTCTGGTTTTATAATGAACTTGGCAGCTTTTTTTTTTTTTTTTTTTCTGTTTCTGTACTAACATTATCATGGCTATCATCCGCTCAGCTGATTCATATTACTGTCTGTTTTCTCTCGACAGGCTAGGGAACTGGAGAACAGTCTTGCAATACTTATGCCAAATGCAATGCAAACCTTCATGAACTATGAAAAATGTATCATACTATATTGCCATCCTTTTATGTGCTTTAAATAAGCCCTTCATATGAACTTTGCTCTGCCTAACTCCTTCCAGATGCCACTTCCCTCAAACAAGTCAGGTTCTCAGGTTCTCAGCAATGTTTGCTTGCAAATTGAAATGTGTTTATGGACACATAAACTTCCTTTAGCCTACAAGAGGGTAGTTTCTCCTGGTACGATGACTGCATCAATACATCTTACTGTTGTACCTTCCACTGTCCCATCCTGTTCCTGAACTGCAATTTTCAATTCAGGAATCCTGCATTTTTGTAGGGCTGATAGCAGCAGTAGCATTGATACAGTTTGCAAAGTGGCCTTCCTGTCTAAGAGCTGACCATTTTTCACCTCAAACTTGGGACCATGTAGCTTATTAGCTCTGTAAATCACAAACGTCGCTGGAAACCTAGGACAATCTGTAGCGCCTTAGCTTGTCTTTCTCTATGTTCCAGTATATTCCTCCCCTTTCTTGGCTGCTTATTCTCCAGAGAGGAAGGGCAGGATTCTCTTCTAAGCTGAGATACATTCAAGAGGTGTCTAAAAATGAATCTGACTCCAAAACTGTATATTTCAATGGATCTGATCTTGAGGTTTGCAAACTTGGCAGGATTTTGGTCTCCAAGAAGTTCCAAACTACTTTTTAGGCCATGTTCTCAATAATTTGGAAACCTTGTGTTGTTTTTGGCAACCCATCTAGAGTTTTACACCTTTCACAGTGCCCACTTAAGTGCTGGAACTTAATGACTGCTGGTTGTGTGGCACCACTGTAATGGTAGCACTAGAGATAGCACCACTAAAACAACAATATCATTAAATCATTTTCCCAAAAGAGATTATAGACAACAATAGAACAAAAGAAGAAAAATATAAATATAAATGATGTTAGTCTTAGAGGAAATCACTAGTTTATTCTTTAAGAAGAAAAAGACAACAATTATCAGAAACACTTCTGCTCCTGCAGATGAAGGGTTAAGATTCCCCTGAAGTCCATCTAACTACCGTTTTTATTTGAACAAAATACAGATTCAGAGAAAACCTGTCCTTGCACAGCTGAAATGCCCTTTCCCGGTTTCCTTTCCCACTGGAGTAATTAGCTATGGAAGCAGATCAGAAGTGGTTGTCTGGCATTTATGATTAGAATTGTTAATTCTAAATTGCTAAATATTTCATTTAATAAGGAGTATAGTTTGCTTAAAATCTCACTTCTGCCTACACTTTTGCATTTCTGGTTATAAGTAACATCTAGAAATTACTGTACACAAAAGATCAGAGAGTGTTTGTTCTTCCTATTTTTCAATAGGGAGAACATTACTCACACAATGAATTTGGTAGCATTTTAAGTCCAGTCACCACATTGTTTTCTTTATATAGTACCATAAGGTACAGTAAATAGTCCTACTAAAATCAGGGCCTTATTCATTATAACTGATGATAATGGCTTGCTAGATAGGGCCATATCTTATAACTTCTCCCAACATATTCTGAGTGCCTTTTACAAAGCATTTGGAAGAAAAATGTATGTATGTTAAAACATGTAAACTGGTAAAAACACAAAATACCTATTAAAACTGACAATTTTTTAAGATTTAGCTTTTAAGTCCACAAAAAGGATCATTTGGTGGGTTTCTGTGTAACACAGGCCAGATAGTATCATGCAGGAATACCTCATTTTAAGTGACAACACTAGTGCTTGACTAAATCCAAAGCCTGAAAAGTCATTCAGTTTTTTATTTTTGAAGAGTCTGTCTTTAACTGACTCTATGCTTCACAATGGATTTCAATGACTAGTCAACTTAATTTTGAAAATGTGTCAGGATTTAAGTTCCAAAAATTACTCTTGACAATGTCTCTCTAAATTTGTCTCTACTTTTGCCTACACTAATTACTGTTTTATACAAGTACTATAGATCTCAGAGGGGGTTGTCAGTAATAAATGATTAAAAATATGTTGTTAGCAAGCACTTAAGTTAAAATTATTTTTACTGTATTTTTTTTTTTTTAAATCATAAACTGTCAGGGGTATGAGTCATGCAGGATTTACAATGAAATTTGTGTTTCTAACACCTGGGGAAGTTGGGTTATTGTGTTGATTGATGCTATTTTATTCCAACATGTTATTGAAACAAAGAAAAACTTTACTTATCCAGTTACAAATCACAAGCAATTTAATTAATTTATTTCAGGTTAACATATGGAAGTATTTTTTTATAAACATGGTTGCTATAAGGCAGATGGATTGCCTGGCAGCATCCACAGATTGCAGAAAGGGATGTGATCTTCTAATCCTCTTGTGTTCAAAGTTTTAAGGTTTGTCTTCTTTTTCTTTTTCTTTTATGTTTGATGGATAGCATACATAGCTCTTCCATCCAGCAATGAGTCATAGCATTGTGTATTGTACCAGTTTATTCAGCTTCCATAGGCCATTATACCCCTGACAGAGACCTCAGTGCTTCTCTTTCTTTCCTCTAAGGACAAACTTTCTGATTTTACTTTAAATTCATAGCTTTTTTGCTTATATTCATATACCGATAGCTTGTGAAGTGGAATAGGGTTCCAAATGTGGAGATGGTGACTTATTTCTGATTTTTTTTTTTTTTTTTTTTTTTTCCATGTGGAGAAATAAGCCTTGATTAATGATCAGTTTCTGCTCACAGTGTTCTTTCTTTTAAAAGGCAAAACCTGTTCTCTATGTACGTGAAAGATGACAGATTGACAGCCCTGGGAGACTGAAAGCCCTGTGTTTATCCCCAGCGTGGATACAACACGACTAGCAAAAAAAGCAACTCTCCATGAGCTACTCTGCCAGTGTATTTCACTGAGACAGAAAAGCGTTCAGGACACTAGGAGTTATTGTAGTCATCCAGGCTGTGCAGTCCTTTGTCTTTGCAGAAGCTGCCCACCACTGTGATAACTGTTTCTGTGATGTGGATGTATGAGAACATGAGCTTTAATTGAATAGTCATCACATGGTAGTGACTTTCATTTAAGACCAGTCTGGTCTGAATTTGAACTGCGTTTTATAAATGAATGCCTTAATGTCTTGTTTCCAATCATCTGAGCCTTCTAGCTACTTTCAATGTCGCTTGTTTGAAAGGAAATAAAGAGAGGCTATGTTTTACATTTGTTGGACCAGCAAAAGGGATCTTGCCTAATGATACATGGGGCTGATTGCCTTCATTTCAGTGCCTTGGTGCCTGTCTGAAGCTGGTAGAGAAATGCCTTGATGTTGGCTTTTTTTTTTTTTTTTTTTTTTTTTTTTTTTTTTTTTTTTTTGAGTCCTCTTGCATGGCTATAAAGTTCAGTGACTTCAGAGGGAATATGAGTGAGAGCAGGCTGAGCACGTGACAATGAGTAACATAGTGAATGACTGGTTGTTTGCACAACTCTTCACAACAATATTATAAGAGGTCTTCACAGATGCATATTAAGAGGATTATAGATCATAAAATGTTTTAGTACCATTTTGGGAAAAGCTACACTGGAGATGTAAATTAACAGATATTTTTACTGGTTCGTTTCTTGGCACATCTCTGTTTCAAGGAGGTAAACATTAGCAGGTATTCTATGCTGGGTTCACAGAGTGGCTGGGTATATAGCTGTCTCGGGAGAGCAGGCATTGGTGAGGGAGAGGATGAGAGCAAGGCAGGAATGCTCTTGTTATCAAAGTGAAAGAAAAGACAGGAAAAAACATGAAGGGTAAAGATGACCAAAGAAACTCCTTCTACATGTCCTATGTCTCTCACTTAGCTTTAGCCATACCACAGTATGCAGAATACGAGTTTCAGACTGCATGACCATGGTAGATTTTGGTCATGGATCTGCTCAGTCAGCCCAAGTGAAATAGCCTCTTTTTCTTTCTCAAAACACAGTTATGTACAGGCCTGTTAAAAGGAATTTAACAGTAGAGGAAATTACTGATAGGACATTTGGTCTTCACAGACATGTTAAGTGCAACCTGGCACTACTACAGTGGCAAAATATGATTAATATTGCAATTAATAGCTCGTGTTTCTCCCCTGTGCACCCAGGTACTAAGCTGTCTGAAACCTGATTCTAGTGATGTTACTGCAGTTGCAGTGTTCTTGGTACAAATCCCCTGTGCTTTATAACACAGTAACTAATATTTCAATGCTATTCTCATCCCGGAGTTCCCAAATCTCATTTCTTTATTTCTTTTTCTTTTTCTTTTTCTTCTTCTTTTTCTTTTTCTTTTTCTTTTTCTTTTTCTTTTTCTTTTTCTTTTTCTTTTTCTTTTTCTTTTTCTTTTTTTCTTTTCCTTTTTCCTACAAATAACGTTATCACATAAGTGTGAATATTCCCTCTGTCTAGATGAAAGCCTACCTAATCGTGAGCTCTGTTACTCCTGTATCTTGTGCTGACTTCTAGAGCATGACATCAACTCTCTTCTGTCCTCTGAGAAATGAAGGAAATTCATGCCATGAAAGGTCAAAAGAGTTTGGGGCATCAAAAGGTTCTTTACAAATTTTACCACCTGACTCTAGAATCTGCACAAACCTGAATTTTTCACATATATGCCTGATGGAGAATTTCAATGCTGCTTTCAAGGGCAGTAGGATTTTGAGAATGCTAAGGAGCTTTCTGGAAGGGCATTTAGTTATTCATAAAAGAATGTATATTCAGTACAGCTGGGTTTTGTGGGTTTTTCTTTTTTTTTTGTTGTTGTTGCTGTTTGGTTTGGTTTTTATGTATGTGTATAAAACATATGTTTATATGTATATGTGTTTGGGTCTTTTCATAAGTGTGCTGAGGCTCTAACTCATCAGATACACCTTTTCTTAATGACCCTCTAGAAAATATGTAAGATAAAGGGTACAACTTTTCTCTCCCACCAAAAGATGTTTTACTCCATGAGTAACCAGTACAGATGTCTTTGTGCCTTATTATGGAAATCATGTCCTATCGAGAAAATCTCTTTTCTTTGTAGCTGAGAAAAGTATTTCTTCTATTTGCAGTTTCATGTGCTATCATGTGATAACAAGACTGTTATTTGGAAAATCTCTGTCTTTATTTATTTATTTATTTATTTTTATAATTACAATGCTTTACATAGTTGTCTCTGTTGAATTTTTTTTGGTCCCCAAGGCCATTTTTATATAAAGCCATGCTCAGTAACAAGCATTTTGTATGTCTTACTTGAACTGATATTAGCATATGAAATATTTTTGTATTTGTAAACTTTTCTACCAGTTCAGTTAAAATTTGAAACATATTTAGTTCAACTAACATCATCTGAATTGTATGTACTTCTTTTTACATTCATATTGTCAGCTATACATCCCCCGTGCCATATGGTATAGTACTCACAAAAAGAAGCTGAATTTTTTCTGCACAGTAATTGTTTTCATTTCTATTAAAAGAGAAAGGCACAAATAATAGGTATGGTGCAGGCATGCAATCTTTGGCATGTCACTAAATCCCTGATGTGTATTAAAACCCTACCTAAACTTGCAATTCCCTTGACAGAGCACGTAGGAAGGCCTTTCTCCATCTGCTGTTCTTGCTGATGACACGCCAAATGTCTTTACAGATACTCTCATAGAAAAGGAAGGAAATGCAATTACAGGAATCATGCTCTTAAAAGCATCATTTGAAAAAAAAATATATATAAGTAGGTGAGCTATTTAAAAGATGTAGTAGATCACCCCAGAGAATGATTAGAAATTATATTCATTTATAGTTGAACATAATCATAACTGATTTTTACATATTGGTTTATATAAAGTTGACATTTGAATTGTTCATCATTATCTGCTAACTCAACTGTCCTATAACCTTTAAACTCACCATGTAACACAGATTAAGAAAATAGATTTTATCAAATTTAAATAAAACTATTGTAACCCACTGAGTCTGGTTACTGTAATGGCAGGACAACTGATCTAAATACTGTGAAAATATTAATTCTTAAAATCATCCTAATATTTGCCTCATCTTCTTCTAGAACAGCTTCATACAGTGTTGTTGCTTTGTTAGATGTATGAACGCAGATGTGCTTGCAAAACAACAGCAAATTGTTACAAAAGACACACTTCTTGTTTTGCTTGTTTGTAATGCACTGGAATGGAATTAAAGCATTTGCTTAGAGGCTGAAATGGTGATTATACTATTGTTTCTTGGTAACACTTCCAAATTAACATGTCCAGAACAAATGGGGGGTTTGTGTGTGTGTGAATTTTTTTGGCATTTGTGTTGACTTATTTTTCTCACTTGGAATTAAACATGACAAACAGGATTTAAGCTCTTTTTAGATGGAGATTTCTTTCATATTCACTACCATTCGCTTGAACCGAAGTACAGACCTTAAAAGCATCAGGTTGCTGGAAGAGTGTCTATGAAAATAAAACTGTCTTTGTGAACCATAGGTGATACATTTTCTGTGTTCTCAAATATAGGTGTAAATTGAAACAGAGTAAAACTAGCAAGAGCAAACAGAAAAGAATTAAAACACTATGTCTTTGTTGCTTCATTTCCTTTACTACAGAGTGCAATCAATACTTTACAACAGGGTTAATATGGTCTCTTCAAACATGCTATTATTCTTTCAAAATAACACAATAACTTTATTAGTTATGCTGTCTGCAGTCTTCCCAACATGACAGGCTTATGTGGGTGTTCAGATTTTAAGCAATTTTCTTGGTGCCCTCTGTTGGAGTATTTTCCATGAGCTCTAACAATTGCAGCTCGCACCATGCAGCTGCAGGAAAATTGAGTGGTGGAAGTTCTAATTCTAATTAGTATAATTAACACAAACAAAAAAAGTCCCACACTGAGAGACTTACTGTTTCTGCTTTGTTACTGAATATTCAGGTTCCACATCTGTCAGTCCTTTGCTATTCAAGTGAGACTGCGGCTGTTGGTTTTTTTTCTTAGCTTCAGTGACATTTAGGTGCACTGAAAGGTATTTTAAATCATAGCCTCGAGGATGATCTGGTAACCAGTTTTTTGTATTCTTTCTTGTACCTTCCTTCCGAAAGCATCTGTTTTGTTAGTAAATACATGTGAGTAAGCATTGGCTGTATGTGGTTTAGCAAGAGAAAAAGCGCATCTTTTGGTTTCAGATGTTTTTTGTGCTCACAAGGCAAAAACAGATTGCTTCTTTTGTGAGAGAATCCAAACTGAGGAAGTTTAGGAACGATCAAAGTGAACTGGCCACATGGCTGTAAGCAGTGCCTTAGTCAAATGGCCCGTGGGCTGATCGAGCTCTTGGGAAGGAAATGTGTCATCAGACATTATTTGTCTGAAGTAATGTCATCAGACATAATTTAAGGAGGTTTGAATCTTATTGACACAGAGACTATTATCTGATGTAACTTTGTCAACATCTTAATCTTGAGCAACTCTTTATTTTCTTTTCTTTGTTTAAGGCTTGCTCAGTTGTTGACAATCAAAGCTTCTGAACACTTCTATTTCTGCCTATAATCCCACCAGTATCCTGGCAGAACAATTTTTCAGTTGTCTTTGATCTTGCATATAACCTTAGTGAAAGGGAAGAAATGTGATGTTCTTGATTACAGTGAGAAGTACCCCTAGCTACAAATAGCTGCATCCATGTAGCAAAGTGCTACTCAACACTGCTTTAGAAACTAAGTCTCAGGATTATCCAACACAACTGAATAAAAGTGTTATCTATGTGGCTAGTCTGAAGAAAAAATTATCTTCTGCAATTAGGTCCATGTTGGGCAACCCAGACTGCCCTACCTGCCAAAGTCAGAAGTGGTCATATCTGCACAAAGTGATAATTTTTCTATCCCTTTTCTTGTCAAGATTGAGTCAATCACCATGTGACAGACCACCCATGTGTAAAAAGAAGTACGTCTGCTGGGAGCTGATATGGAAACTGCAGATGGGCTTACTGGCTTTGAAAAGCAGGTAATTTTTCATTAATACTTCCTGTGGAGGATAAGGCCCTGGTATCTTTCAGATGAGCTGTAATTAGGCCATTATTTGAGGTCGCAGATACTGCCTCTGATAACTGTGCTAGTCATAGTCTTTTTCTAAATTGCCCTTTCATCTTTCAGTCTGGCTTTATGTCTGGATATAGCACTCAATGAATCACTCATGTTAATTAATAGTCAACATATTAGATGCATCAGTTGTTTATATTTTTTCTCTCTCTGTCAGCCTCACCTCAAACATCCATTATTAATAGTAAACTGTTTTATAGAAGCACCCACTTACAGCTGTGCAAATATGTCTAAAAAATCAAACTCACTAAGCATAGAAACTAAAGAAAAATAGAATTAATGACCTTATTACTCCATCTGAATCTCTTTAACATCATGTAACTCTCAACACAGGAATTTTGATTCTGCAACTTAACTTCTTCCTTAGAGATTTCATATTCTTTTTATGTGGTCCAAAGAATGTGTATTTTCTCAACTATTTTAAAACGAAACAGGTATAACATTTGTAATACCCTTTCTTTTTAATGCAGAATGATCTAACTTTGACACATAATTACTAAGATTGCAGTGTCACAAACGTATATTGCTCAATTGTAATATTTAAAATATTCATTTGGACTCTGGCAGTACATCTGTATTTCTTTTCAGGTGTTTCTTACATGATAGCTTACCCCTTAAGTAATAACTAAGAATCTATTGATCTGAAATATGATATGTAGTTCTTGTTATGGATTTCCAAAAATTGGGTATTCTCCAAGAATTAGAATCAAAAAACTGAATCAGATACACAGAAAGAAAGAGTGAAATATACAGAAGAATGAGAAGTGCACAAACATCAGTGAATTAATAGGTACATGCTCTCACATGGAAACTTTCTTGCTGGGAATTGCAAAGGATTAAGGGTTTGGAGATCAAGGTGTTTGCAAGAGTCTTCTGGAGCATGTAAATAGGGCTGAGGGCCTGGGAGGAAAGAAGAGAGGAAAGACATATCTCCTAGGGGGAAAAGTCAGGAGAATTCTCCAGGATAAAGAGGAAGATCAATGGTTGAAAAAGTCTGCAAACATAAAATACTTTGAGAATGGACTGGGACATGGGGGCAGTGCACCATATGACCCGGTCGTGTACGATGAGGTGGTAGGAGAGTGAGTACTATTGGCGATAGGTGGATGGTTGGACTGGATGATCTTGAAGATCTTTTCCAACCTTGGTGATTTGGTGATTCTGTGATTCTGTGAGAGCACTGGATGGAGAATCCCACTTCTAAAGCAGAATGCAAAGAGCTTTTTAAAATGGTTTTGTGGTTTTGTTTATGGCTAATTGAGGGAATTGTAAGACAAGTTGTCTATGATTTGTCCCATCAGAAGCCCAGCTCCATATGTCAAGCATTTGTGCCACCTTACCAGACAGAAATATTCAGAATGCACATTCTGAAGGTGTTTGTTTTCTCTCCAACTAGCTATACCCTTGGTCTAGAGGAGATAAAAGCAATTGGTGAGAAGTGTTGAGATGTATTTAATTACACTGCATTTCCACTTGCACTTAGCTTGATAGGTCACACTGTTTTTCTTAAAAAAAGAGATAAACAGAAAACATTTTCTTTTCTTTTCTTTTCTTTTTTTTTTTTGTTATTTATTCTCCAAGATGCTGCTTGTGTGGACCTCTGTCAAGATACAGCTAACTATATTAGAAAGATATCACCATTTCTCATTACTTGTTACCAAGCTCTCACAGAAGGTAACTGTGTGTTCATTCAGTGCAGTACAAAGTCTCTCAGGCAGGTGCAGGCTGTCTTATCCTTAAGTCACTTGAAGCAGGCTGAGGTTGCAGGCAAACAGGTGAGGCACATTCCCATGCTCCATATTGCTGCCTCAGTAGAGTGCAAGGAGGTGTGTTAAAATACTTAAATCTTTTGAAAATGAATGTATCTCAGTGTCTTTCATGGTCATTGCAGGGCTGAAGAATTTTCTGATTGGTTCCTATTTCAGTCTTGCGATAGTAATAAATAACTTTTGTCAGGAGCAGTAAAGACAGAAAAATGAAATTGTAGCTAGCATACATACCATATGTTGATCTGCAGCTAGGATGCAGAGCCTGCCTTCAATAACATCTGCGTGAAACAGTTCTGCTATCCAGCTGCCATCACAGTTTTCTCTTTGGAAAAAGAAAAAATATGCTTCTATATCAGAGTTCACTTGAGGTAGATGCTCTGGAGGGGCCAGCTCTAGCATAATCTTTTCTGAAAACTAATACCAATTATCAATCAGTACGACTTTAGATTTGCCAGTAAATCCTATCGTATAGAATGGTACTGTACTAAATATTTTGTGTGCAACTTCTATGAAACAGACCTAATTTTTAATCCCCTAGTTTTGGAAGCAAAAAATTTCTGATGCTGCTGTCTTCACAGAGTATTTACTATTGCATAAAACTGATTCATGAATTCTATAGTTCATGGGAAAGAGAATGCTTAAATTGGAGTAGTTTCAGAATTACCATGGAAGTATGTGTCACGGTCCTGCACCTGAGCAGCATTTCAGAATTACTTTTTCTATTGAAACGTGCTATTACATGTGCATCATTTCAACAAAATATTCTGAGAGAAGACAGAACTGCCCAGATGCAATTAGTACAAGCACTTGTCATGGAGGAGGTTTGATTCTCATTTCTGAGGCTTTCCCATGTACTTCTCAATAAAGTCAACATTAAACAAGAAGAGATCCCTTGTCGCATGTAACTGTTAGAGCAAATGGACTTCTAATTGCTTTCTGAGTAGAAATGTACTTAGTAAGTCCCAACGCCATATCAGTCACATGCAAGTGTTGAGGAAGTGTTTATACCTTGTAGGACTGGAATCATATTTAAGCCATACCCATTAAATAAATAGATTTTATAAACTGTAAGTTTTAAGAAATTCAAGTGTACATCTGGTTTTCCTCTTTCTGAAACACAGGAAAAGTTTCTGTAAGAGATCTGTTGCCTCTTTGTCCTGATTCAAAACAAATATGTGAAGTTCTTTCACTGGCTGTCTGTGGCCCTTACTGTGAGCATTTACACCATGTACATTGTCATATTTTGGCTTGCATACTATGTCTTAAGATCATTAAATATATACATATATTTGTTTCTAAGGTATACTCACCTCACACCATAGTCACCCTTCAGATAACCATTGATTTTAAATGGAGTTGTGCAAAGAATATTATTTATTTAGTTACTGCAGGTCAAACAAAATATGTTGGTATGACTTCTAGGATGTGTTACTAGTATTACAGCATCTCCCAGCCTTGTCATGTGGTAGATCCAGTTGGCGTTTCACATTGTATCCTCAGTGCAAAAGAGAAGAACACCTCATCCAAAGATGCACTAGATTAGGACAAAAAAACACCAAACAGGAACACACTTATGTGGCATTAAAAGGAAATAATGTCTGAGTGGCTGACCACCATTGCCCAGCTTGTTTTGAGAGTGCTTTCCGTCAAAGAAATATTGGAGTTGTTTAAATACATCAAGTTCTGTTTTTTACATTCTCTGAAGAGGAACAGTAGCTTAGAAACAAATTTATCTGTACCTGCAAGTTCTTGACTGCATTTAAATTCTATTTACAAAACACTTCTTCTCTTCCTAATGTGAAAGAGAGCTTCTTGCTTGCTCTTTTTTTTTTTTTTTTTCTCTTGATTTGCAAAGAATTTCTAATTTGTATGTATTTATTTATTTCTGTTTGGAATTTCCCTTAGATTGCCAAGAGGCTGCAAGTCATTGAGAAAAGCAAGATGGAATGTCAGTTGATTGATGCTCCTGATGGATTCTGTGACTAGCTGCGTAAGGCATACTGCTCAAGGTCTGTGGTGAAGCCCCATTAAGCCCCTGCATGGTATGGGATAATATTATCCCCACGTGTCTCCAATGTACATGCGTGTGCCCGTAAACAGTACAGCTCCAGATTGTATAGCCCAACTTCAGCTGACATAACTCAGTACTGCCAGTCCAGCAGTCCATATGGACCTGCTATGAATAGCCATTATTGATCTCTATCAGCATAAAACTACATCCCTGCAACACAGGGGCCTATTGCAGTCACTTGCTCCCCTTGACATAGGAAATAAGGTGCTTCATTACGTGTTTATTTTTAGTGCATGTACAATGCAACAAGAGGGACTTAAAGTTGCCATGGGAACCATAACTTTGAATCCGTGACTTTTTATGCTTTTTTTTTTTTTTTTTTTTTTTTTTCCATGCTAAAAAATTATACAGAAAGATCACGGACAAAAATATTGGTCAGAATTGTAGTCATTGGTACACTGGTATGATTAGCGTCAGACGAAGAATGACAAATCTAAAATTATGTCAGTCTCAAATAGCAAACAAAATTATGATTGACCAAATATGGTGAGTTTTAATACAGTTAAATGGATCTGACAACAGGATCCCAAACTGCTGTACACATATCTGCCTTGAATTTCATATCTCTGCCCCAAATTTTATTGAACTAGCACCTGAGTGAACACTTGTCTGCCACTCTGCTGCAATGGAAAACAAATAGCTGTCAAAAGGAACAGAAGAAATGGATTTATACTCCTATGTGAAGATTCAACCTTGGCTGCTGAAGATGGTAAAAGGTTACTTTTTTATATCTGTTGATTTTTAAAAAAATCTTTTTCTTCTATCTCAAAAAAGATTTATCCTAAGACAGATCTGTTCCACCTGTCTTTATTGCACAGGCTACACTGTCTCCTGTAAAGAAGGTATTACAACCAGCGTCCTGTTCTGTAACTCCAGAAATGTAGAGATTCAGCAGTATTTTTACAGTCACTTTGAAACAAATTGCGCTTATAGTCATTTCCCATTAAGGAGGGCACACTTCTTTCAGCTGCACATTCATACTCCCTGGAAAACTGGGAGTTCACTACCGTCCTACGGGCTTACAAGAAAATATACCAGAGATCTGTAGCGTGTGTTTTAAACTTGCCAAAGGAGGTGGCTAATACTGTTGAGGAAGGTTCATTGCTGTACCTTTGCTTTCCATCCAGCTGTAATCCCTGCCTGTCATAACCCTGTCTGTGTGAATTTTACACCTGGTACAGTTAAGAGCAGTGGGAAGAAAGTTTGACATATTATCTCAGAAGGTTTTATTTACAAACAGTGGACAAACAAGCAGTGGCCTTGATGTGCCTATAATGCTTTGTCTGCCTTCTAAGAGTTTCTTAAATGTATTGAATAACTATTTACAGTGAATAAAATATTTTACAAGTGATTGGAAGCATACTGGTGTACCCCTATGTGGTGGTTTTGACAACTAACAAAACTAGTGCTTTATTGCTTCTAGTCTTGATTGAGTGGAGGGGTCACAAAAGAATATTCTGGGGAGAGATAAGCACAACTTTTAATATAAAAGGTTGCAAACACAAGCTAGGCATAAAAGTTACTAGCAAATATGCAGGTGGTATTTAGAGTTCAGAGATGTAGTATAAAATCATTCTGGTTAAGTTTATTAGCACCAAAGTAGAATCTGAGAGACCGTGCAGACATCGTACCAGACATTTCTCTGAAGAGTTCAGGTCACTTGCAATTGCTGATAGGAGCTGAGTTCCTTTGGTAGCATCACTACTCTATATCAGCAATAATACATAAATAATATCCAGAACGGTGCTTATCTGTTCACATTTCCTCTGCAAATGGCTTTCTATAAAGGTCAGTGCCATTTTTATCAGGTGCAATGCTGAGGTATTTTACAGTCACCATTCAAAACACCTGTGAATCATCTCCGCACTTGCTCTCTTAGCCCCTTTCTTCCCAGTGAGGACTGCACAGCTGTGTCTAACCAGGGCTGGCTGTCACATTGTTTCTCTCCCAAGAACATCCATCTTAAGGCGGCATTTGTACAAGCCTGGGCCTGATTTTACATTCCCTCTTCAGAGCCCCGGCTTGTGATTGATCTGTTCTGTCACTGTTGCCTTTCTCTCAAACTGGGCCACATACAGGATTTTGTTGTAAGCTACCTTCACGGAGAAACAGCAAGAATTATTCACAGATTTTGTTGCATGCAACCTTTTTTTGAGAAACAACAATCATTTGTTGGTATTTCTTTAGAAGTCTACTGATAGCTCTATCTTTGGGAAACCTGTAAGGATTAGTCTCCTGGTTTTTATGTGCTATTTATAGCCTTGTTAACTTTACTGAAGCAACATCCAAGGAATCCAGGATTTCCTCACGCTGTCTGTTCCCTATCTTTGATCTCTATGGGAATTCTGTAGGAGGGAGAAATCCTGGTCAACAGGTCAGATTCTGGAAGGCATGCTCTTCTCACTTCTCTGTACTGGTCTGCTACTCCACTAGTGGTGCCACCAGCTCTCTTCATTCCTGCACAAATGAAAATAATGTGAAAAACTCACATGGCCACTTTTAAAATCTGATTACAAGCACCTGACCACTTAGGCTAGTTTCTATTGTTGTGAAACAAACAAACAAACTGTACATGAGGTGTTATTAGAGAATTTGGAGCATTTTAAAGGGATATTTTGCTCTGCACTGTAACCATTTTCCATTGCATTCATAACTAAAGGATCATCCTTCACTGCACTGCAGAGCCCAAGAGGAAGTTGAATATAATGCTATTTTGTGCTCTTCTACACCAGCTCTGGCTCTGCCCTCTCTCTGTTCCAGACTCCTGTTTGTACACAGAGGCATAAGCATCATTTATAATGGCAGAAGCAAATCTGGATGAGCTTGGTCCCATGTGGATGTGGAGCCAGAGGGCACAATCAAGCATGCAGTTGTTGTTGACTGACGGCTCATTCACACAAAGTGAATCCAAAGTAATTCTTCCTACTAGATAGCTTAGTTTATTGTTACAACAAAACTGCTTAGTTTTTATTTGGGTAATGTGGCTGCTAGAAGGGGTGTGCATAAAACTTGTGTCTGAGAGCAGTGAAATGCATAGTATTAAGCTGATCATGATGTTGTCTTATTAGACAGACAACTTGTCCTTTTTTTTGTCAGGGAATTGCAAAGATCTGCCAAGGCCCAGTTTAATCTACTCCCTGTAATAGGATTTGTCTGTAGCTTGAGGAAACAGAAGCTCGTAATGCATAGGGTTATTAAGACTGGGATGTAAGCTATTTGAGACTCTTTAATAAAATATAATATCAGTATATTCAATGAATATGGAAAGAAGGATCTAAATATTTCTTGTTACAACCTTCAGATATCTTGGGAAAGGAGAATAGTACCAATTAAAGTGAGGGTAAAAAGCAACAGCTCTCTGAATTCTAGCCTTCCTCAAAGTTAAATATTGATGTAAGCTAGAGTTCAAGAATCTCATTGCCTCTCCTCTAACCATTAAATGAAATGCCTGCCCATTCCAAGACAAGGTTAATGTATTTCAGGAACCTTGTGAACAACAGCTTCAGTTGCTTTCATGTACACCCATGCGTAGCCCTTTTGCAAACAAGGCAGTTTTAAACAAGGAAAGATAGAGCTGCCAGGAGGTACAAAGTATTCTGCCCCTTGAATTGCCTCACTTCCGATGTAACAAGCTCTGAGACAGTTCCAAGTATTTGCAGTCCTAAACCTCACTCACTTCCTCCCTGTCTCTTGATGGGAAACACAGAAATCGAAAGATTTAATTGCCTCTTTTTAGAGGGAGTTTGGTGTCCGGAGCAAGCAATCAACACAGTGATTGATTTTTTTTTTTTTTTGGACAGAACCATTAGGAACAGGGCTCTGTTTTGTATGTTCCTGAGTGCTCTGGCACACTGTGGTCAGAAACCGAATGTATGCGTAATAATAATTTGCAAACACAGTTACACCCATCACAGCCACATCAGGCTTGCTAACATGTACAATCAAATCCCTGTTTCTAGAGATTCCTGGAACTGGAATAAATTAAAACAAGCTAAAATTGGCACCTTTTAGTCAATAGCACCTTGCCAGCACCTCCAGAACACCTAGTTCACTGTTTATCTTACTGATTAATATGACCTTGTCTGAGTTAAACCTAGACAGGTTAAATACCTAGATTATTATTCACTGCTAAAATGTCACTAAATCTATTGGACTGAAATAATAAATAATCAACCTGGAGCACCTCTGTTTCCTTGGAGTGAGTTACTCTGCAAGCATTCCCTGGTTGTGGCACTCTGAAAAAGCTCTGCAGGGGGAAACGTTTTAAAACCAACTGTCCTTGCTCCCATATCTCCGAGTACAAAGCCTAGATTCAGTTTGCTGTGTGCCTGGCTTGCAGTCTCCACTGGCGTGCTAAATATAGGTAGTTCTCAGTTGGTGGAAAGAGAGAAGAAGGGAGTAAAAAGGGCAAATTTTACCTCCCATCTGTTGGAATTGGGTACTTTTGGGGGTGGAAGTTGGAAAATGTATGGCAAGATTTTTTTTTTTTTTTTTAAATCAGAAGATGATTATTTGGCATTTACTGTTATAAAATTAAAATTGCCTTTGGACAGTGATAAAAAAAATGTGAGATGAGACAAAGAGGATTTTTCCGTAAGGAATCCATTTATTAGTTAAGAATTCACTATTAATTAACCTGAGCTAATGCGAAAAACAGGAAAGCTGGGCTCTCCTTGTAAAATTATTTGCTGAAGGAATTAGGCCTGGATTTTGTCTCTGACAAACAAAAGGGAGGGAGAACGCGTGTCATTTTCCCCTTAATATTGTGAGAGACAAAGCCATCCAGCAAAAACTTTGGAGGCAATTGTAGGACCGTTATGACTCATGTTTCATGACACTGAGTCTCTCCCCAGACCAGGAGTGCAGCAGGCCTTCACAGACACAGAGCTCCCAAATGGGTTTGTAATATGGACTGTGGAGACTCAGCAGAGGGTTATTCCTGTGGCCAGGCCCATCCTCTGTCAGAAAGTTTATTCACATTGGGAACTGAACTGTGTGAGAAAGATTGCAGCAGTGGGACTGCTCTGGAGGCTTAAATTCAACCTCACTAAATTGAAGCACATCTTCATCTGTTCTCCTTCCCCAAGACCTCTCAGGTTACTCCTCTGACTCCATCTTTCCACAGCAGCTATTTCCTCTTTCATATTACCAAATGTTTTAAAGAAAGCATCTACTTTATTGCTAGCTTGTTTTGGGTCTCAAAGTCTTTACTTATGAAGAGCAATAAGACATCCAAAACATTTCACAGCTTCCAGAAAAAAATTTGGAGTCACTAGTTTTCAGAGAATTCTAGCATAAAAAATTTTTAACAGGTAGAGATCAACTCATACAGGGACCTGTGGAGCACAGGACTGAGCAGTGCCAGTGCACAGTGACAATAAATATGTTTGCAACATGGGGAAAGTAGCAGTTCTGTGAAGTCTTGGCTCTCTGTACAGACACAAAACTTAGCCAAAAGAATAAATGCTGCTTTGCCCCTTGATATTTTCTTTCTTCTTTTCGCAGAGATGAGAACTTTCCCCCAGCTCTGTATCCCAGCTGTGAGTCCAGTCAGCACTGGGGAACCAAGCCCTTCCCTTTCTGAGTCACAGAAAGTAAATAGAAGACAGGTACATCTTTGCTGCTTCTGATAGCTGATGAAGCAGGGACAATAATAATCACTGAAGGCCGCACACAGGGCACAAATCCATCCTTTGCCTGAGCTGACACAAGAAGCTGAAAGGACCATCAAGTTCTTATATAAATGCAATAATCACAGGCTGTGGTACAATCCAGGGTGCACCTGTGACCAAGAAGCCTGCCTCATGAATGCTCTACTTGCTGGGCTGCAGGTCACTCTCTCTGACCCAGCAGATTTCTCCATCTGTGCACAGGATCAAAGCTACAGGGAAGAGAGCAGAAGAGACCAACATTACAAACCCCTATAACATGGTAAAATGCATGCTTATTGATAAGTTAATTGATGAAGAGTCAAGGAAAAATGAAAATTCTGTGCATGTGTTAGTTTACATAGCATAAAGGAAAAGTTATCGGTGGGAAATAGCTTCTCCCATCAGTGCTGGAGTGCAGTTGGTGTTCCAGCACTGCCAGGTATAGGCCTCTGTAACTCTATAATGCAATGAAAAACACAGCAGTGACAGCAGAGCAGCAAAGTCTCAGGCTACAGCAAATGAGGATAAACGCAAGTGCAGCAGCCATGGATACAGGGGGAAAAAAAAAAAAAGAAAAAAAGCTGCTCACCTTTGGAAGGCCACAGGTAGACAGGAATCTCCAGTGAGATACCCTCACCTCCACTACCAACACTTAAATGAGGTCTGGGAAGTATAGATCCTGGCTTCACCCTTCCAATCACTCAGGTGCATTGCATACACCTGAGCTCCCCTAGGTTGACCCTACCTTCCCACCAGGTGCTCAATCACTGCTTCAAGCTATGACTTAGCATTTCCACTACAGCCTCACTGCCAGTTCCCCATGCAGATTCAGACTGTACCCAAGCCTGGACCTCTGTTCCAGAAAAATACTCTAACAGCTCTAATGGTTTAATAAAAGGAGTTACCTCCTTCACTCCTCTGACTCTTGCATAATTATGACTTGTAAAAGCCGTAATTAGTGACAGGAAAAAGCCCAGTTTTCAAATTCTGCTGAAATGCAAAACAGACTTGTATCAAAGAATTTAAACACAATGCAAAAGAGTTCTAGCCATCTTGATACTTAATAGTTGAACTCAAGTGTCACTCTTGGGTCTTAACCCCACTGTTAGATTGTAAGAAATGAAGGTCTAAAATGTGGACATAAAACACATGAAAAAGCAGGGTTTTTTTCCTAAAGAAGGTATACTTAATTAATTAATTTACTACTTACAATCCAAACTGTATCTCACCTTATAAATAAGCAGATTGATGAAAAAATATACAAACAATGATATGGAGGTTTGAGGAAAAGCAGGGACTGAGAAGATAAGTTAGGAACAAGGTGACAATGAGGTTCTGCAAGTAAGTCTATTTTTGGCTAGAAATTATTTTGATAAGGTGCACAAGAGAGAACCTCTTTCCAACACAGTTGTTGAAAATCAGTGCTAAACTTAGTGTGCTTGACTGAAGCTAAAAGCTTCTGAAAAGGTTTGAGTTTCCAGGGCTGTTATAGTCAAAAAGATTAGCACAATGGAAAGGCAATACAGGAGCAAAATGCCAAAAGTACAAACAGGAAATAAATACTCACTCATCACTAAGGATCTAAGCTCATGAAGAAAAACTCCACAAAGAAGGGATCTCCAACCAGATATCCTTCCCTAGTGGCAGTCAGCCCTTAAATGGGGTCTAAGAGAGGTGCAGCCAGGTTCCACCCCTTCCAGTCATACAGCTGAATTGACTTCAGCTGTGCTTCCAGGGCTGACCCAGTCCTTTCCTCAGATGGAAATTAGTGGTTCAGGCTGTGACTCAACAGTTCCCATAAACAGGCCTAAACTTGTACTCAACAAAATCTCATATAATTTCAGTAGTAGGATTGTAAATGATTCAGCATTTAATCCTACAGATTTCAAGCAAAGTTTGTAAACAGTGAGGTTATAGAATCCAGATTCCTAACTTCAAAAGGCTAAGCATACTGTTGATTTCACCTTTCCAAATATCTCAGAACTAAATAACAGTTTCTGTTTCACACAGCTGCAAAGAAAATAGTGGTCTATACTTACTTTTATATCTTATCTTCAACAATGGATATAATAGATAATTTGCATGAACATGTGCACGCATGATAGGTACTTTGCTAGTGAGATGTCACATGCCATGTATTGGATGCAGTGATAACAATTCTAGTAATGTTGAACTAAATTTAGTAAAATTAACTCACAGGAAAAAAAAAATAAGAAAAAGATCCTCCATTGCAATCCATTATTCTGTTGAGTAATCTACCAAAGGAAGGCACACTTACAACACTTAAAACTACACTAGCCATTCTTCTTCCCATATATAGGATTGATATATATATGAATAGCAAGGCTACAGATAGAAAAAAGTTCAGATAACACAGTTTCATCTTGAAAGTTGTGCTGTTGGTACAGAAAATGCTAAGATTACTTTAACCCACAGATACACTAAAAATTGCACAGATCTGAAAACAAACAAACAACAAAAAAGAACAACCCACCACAGTAAAAGGTAGGAAAATCTTAGTAACAGTAAAATTTCTCTCTACTATTAAATCTCTTTTGTAATCAAGGGCAACAGAACTTCACTTTGTGAGTGGTGCTTATGGTTGGATAAGAAGCTATTTCCTGCAGGATTTCTTTTTGAAAGCTTGAACTTTCCCTGCGGGAAATTTTTGTACAGGCAGTAAATGCTTTTCTGGCCATTGTACACTGGCTTGCAAAATTCTTCCTTCTTTCTAACTAACCAAGATAAAAAGATGTCTGCGGTATTTTGAGAAATACAGTTACAGACCTTTTTCTCCCTCTACAGTGGATATTAGGAATTTTTCACCTTTATTTTGATCATCTACAGACAGCTGCAGTTAGGATATAGACTGTACCCAGAACAAGAGAACTGTCTATTAGACTGTATCAGTGAACCATTCGTAAGTTCTAGAAAAAAATATCTTCTGGAGATTAAACCCAGCATAACAATCTGCATGGTAGTTAGAAGACCATGTGTAACAGTGGAGAAAAAGAAGGTTTACTCCTCTCAGTGATTGCTATCTCAGCTGCGTCTCTCACACATAATGGTAAAGAAACGGAGACCACTAAGATGATATGTCCTGTCAAGGAGATGTTGTCATTGTGCAAAGGAAGCCAGTGCTCAAAGAAAGCCATTTAGCATTAGTCTTAGACATTAGATCTTTGGTATGGAATAGTCTAAAACTAGTTTACACAATGAGAAAGAAAATAAGTGTTTGTCTCTGAACCAAACTGCACAAACTATTCATTCTGAGACAATCTTCAGGTTCATGGCTAGTCTGCTTTATTGGCATCTTCACCTTCTTCCTGCATGAAGACCAGTCTTTCCAGTTCTGATAGTCATGGTGATTCTTACACCTCCTCTGAAAACTGGGATCTAGCTGGGGAGAAGTGAGAGTAGGTCTAAGAAGCTTGTGACCTTTCTGGAAGCATCTTGGAGTATGCAGTGCTGACCCAAGCTAGGCATCACATCACTGGGCAGCACTCTCCACACTAGGCGTCCTCTTCTGAACTTTCCTCTAGCCCCGTGCCTGTCAAGCACGTTTCAGAGATCAACAGTTGAGCATTAGAACCCAAATGTTTGTTGTATGTATGCTATCAGGTATTTCCAGATGTAGCACAGAATATTCCCACTATTTTGCATTAATTAAAGCTCTTGCTTAATGAGCACTTATTTGCAATTCTGGAAATGTCTTTACTTTTCATTATAAAATGCAACGTAGTAAGAAATAAGCATGTGCACTTTTGACACGTTTCATCTTAGGAAATCAGAGTGCTTCACAAATACTAATTAATCTAACACCCCATTTATTTACCAGAAGCTGTTAAGTGTTCTCAAGCCATAAATGGTATTGTGCTGCCAGTACAGTTTGTGTTGGTGATCTCAGTCGGTGTACCTGGGATTAATCATTCTGTTCTGAACAAGCCACAGAAGATAATTTGTTCTAATATATATGTTTGACATAAATTAATATTATTAATTATTTTAAGTGGCTTTAGACCTCCTAAGTGCAAGAAGCTTCCTCATAGACTGTAGTTGTTTCTTTTTTTTTCCCAGTAATGACACTGCATTAAGGAAATTGTGAATGCAAGTATATGTTTCACTGTACTAGACATCTTACATCTTAACACTGAAAGAAGTCTTGAAAGTTTCAAAGGAGTGACTGTAGAATTAAGCACTCAGAATTTTTCCCAGATTAGCCTCATGTCAGTGAATTTAACAACCTAATCCAATAGTTGGTGCTTTTGATTATATCCTTTAGATATCCTTGATCAGGGTGGCATCTGATACAGTACATCCTCTTTTCAGCAAACCAGTTGTTAACATATGTGTAAACCTTCTTAAGAGCACGTTTAAACAAAGACTGCTTGGGTACAGTTTAGGGTTTCAACGTGTGCTAATTTGATGAACTTTGTTACTTCGAAGTATTTAAAACATTTTATTAGGAATCCTGAAATTAGAATGGTTCAGACAAATGATTCAATGCATTTGAGAAATGACTCTCTAACGTAACAACAACAAATCAAGAAAAAATAGAATATTGAATCTTTTTATAGACATGTAGAATGAGGGCTAGTAAAATTATATGTGATGGATAAAGAATAACTTTTAATCTACACCACAGAAGAAGCCTTTCCCTCCCCTGATACATTGGGAATTTCAGGACAAAGGATGGAGATACCTGTGAGAAGTAAGACTCAAATAAGAGTTCAAGATGAAAATCTTGTTTCAGAAAAATTCCTGTGCAGACTGCCTCCTACCCCTGAATGTATCCAGGATATTGAGGCTTCCAGTCTTTCTGACAGACTTGGAAATACTGTGCAATTCTGTACTTACGCTCTGGAGCATCCTGGCTCTGTGCTGTGCAGTCTCCAATCCTGTAGAGACCATGTTTCATCATGTGATGGCCCACTTCCACAGCAGTGGACGGGATGTGCCCATCTGCTCTCCTGCCTGATCAGGGCACTTTTTGGGTGGTGGGCAGTGCAGAACCTCTAACTGAGGATGCACTGAACAAAATGCATTCAGTTCTTGAAAGCGTGAAGCAACTGCTAAGTTGTTGGCATGTGGACAGAGGTGACATAAACTCCCGTGGAAGAGAGGTGTTCTAAATTATTTAAAAACAAACAAACAAACAAATGCATGCTTTGCTTTATGCTGAATTAGGGATTGCAAGTCCTAGTTATATCCCAAACACTGGAGAAATGAGAATTTTATTCTTCTTAGGACTCAGTAGTATTTGGTGAATAGGCAATTCCATGTTTGGCATATAACATATTCTGATAATAATTTGGAGTGTGTAATGATTCTGCTTATGTTATAAGAAGCATAATGTTGGGTGTATGTGTGTTACTTCTAGATGTCTAAATATTTTTTTAGATCTATTTCTAAGTGTCTGAAGTAACAAGTCAAATTCAACTTCGTATCACAGAAACTAAAGTGATATCAACAAAACTGATAGAATAAGTAGGAAACCACCTGTTGGAGATTTGGGACACACAAAGATAATTCTTTGCTGAAGGATCTGAAACCATTTTATAAAAACACTCTGATGTGTCTTCGAAACTCCATTTCCCATCGAGATTGCAATCTTGATTCTCAGCTGGTATAAACTGTCAGAGCTACATTGAAGCCAATTTCCGACAGCTTCTGATCTGGCTCGAAGATATCATCTACTGCTATCTACACCAGTATCATCTAGTATCATCTGTACTGGCTTCAGGACCAAATGCACATGCCTGCGTGTAGCTTTGTATCTGACAAAGACTCAGAACTAGGCTAACGTAGAATAAATATTAAGAATAAGATTTGTGCTGAGAACTGAAAAGTTCTTCATCCATGATAATGTGCTGCTTACTTCCTAGTTTCTGTTATTATTTATTTAAAAGATGCTTTTCTTTAAACAGGTTGATAGCCATATTAGCTGCATTTGTAGACTATTTCCAGTGCAGTACAAAAGCCTCTTTCCTGCTACAGAATGCAGATATTGTAGAAATACATCTAATGTATGTTACAGCCTCGTGTAGAGTGGATAAAATATGTGATACTGTCAGAGAAATAGTGGTCAGATGTGCACTGCAATGTTTTTTGTTAAAAAGGCGCTGTCCTTTTCCTTCTTTTTATACTCAAATGAAAAAAGGGACACTTCAGAAATACAAAAATTTTCAACAAGCCTGTTGGAATGCAAAGGCAGTGTCGGCAACAGGAAGAGGTTTATTCTATGGCCTCTTCGTATGAGTCTTTCAGAGCCTTATAACTCTCAAATAAGTTTTGGCTGGTGTTCTTCTTCTTGCAGAAGGCATGCATGTGTGTGTGTATGTGTGTGTACGCCTGTTCTCAGGAGGAAGCTGCAGGAGTCTCCTATCTGTGGATGTAAGTTCAGTGATGGCAGCCTGGAGGGATGCAAGTCTGGAGATGTGAAGTGTGATGGTACTAGCCACAGGAACACTGCCCAAGGTGAGAGATTCCGGTAATTTTCCTTGCTGTTATGGGAAACGTCATACGTAATTCCAGCTTTGGCAGGTTTTTCTACAATTATCTGACTATCAGACGCACCTTTTGCTGGAACAAAGCACTGCCCTCCGGCTGTGTTCTGGCAGTCTGTGGCAGTGCTGCTGCCTCTGCCTTATCAGTAACGCCAGTGTCTGCACAGCTCTGCATGGGAACAGAGCAGGGAATTGATCTGGTTTAAGAAAAGCGGTATCCCAACATCCACACCTATTTTTTTTAAAATCTATATGAGATATCTTTGCTGGGCCGTGAATAACAGTAGAAATACTTGTGCCAGCACAGGATTCGGGTGCCCTGGGAAAGAAGAGGTGGCAGCTCCTTGGAGTGACTTCTCAAGACACAAAGCCAGGGAGTATCGGTCTCTTTCCTGTGATCATAAACCACAAAGGACATGACTGCAACCAGAACACTAGGGCTGCCACAGCAATGCCTCCAGGCCCAGGCAGGGTCTTGACATGCTAAATGCAAAGCTAAAGACTTGTCATCGATATTGACTTGCCTACTTCCTCCCAGTAACACAGTGTAAAGAACTCGCCTTCAGTATTTGCACGGGAACATATCTCTAATACCTCTTCCATCGTTCAGTACATGTTATTTTCTGGTAAGCATCTTAAAATGGCTGTGTCACTACTGCATTAGCAGGTATGCAGCTCAAGATAATATTTGAAAGACCTGTGAGCAGAATAACCTAAAAACTGGGTGAAAGACAGGTGTGTGGTTCTGAGGGTGATCTGACTCTTTTTAACATGAAGATTAGAGAAAGGATTTTCACAAGCTGCGTGGTGTTGAAAATTTGATTCTTCAAATCACCTCTTCTGAGAAATTCTGACATCAGAATATGATTAACTGTGCCATTCCTGTTGTATCTTGTTTCAGGAAGTCAATGTCAGTGCCATGGAAGCAGGCAAGTATTATTTTACATATCATGCAGATTTAATTTCAAGATGCATGCTGACAGACTATGTTACTCTCTCTATCATAGTAAAACAAGGTAATTAAGTTTGGAAAACATCAAATATTCTTTTTGCTTGATTTTAGAGCTATTGAAAATACTTTTGCAGTCAGAAATCCACCTTATTCTCTTGTGTTGTGACAGTAGAGAGCTCTACTGGCCTTACAGTTCTGTCCTAGAGTACAAATAGTGTTGTGCTGGAAATATTATCCATCTTTTAATATAAAGTTAGACCCTGAAGACCGTATTCACTTTTTATTCCAGCACAGTTCTCTGCTAAGTCAAAAGAATTTTTCTGAATAGAACTGATTAAACATGTCAGGAATTTGACCTGTATTTGTTTAGTGAGAACAGCATGTTCAGTACTGTCAAGTATGTAATTGTTTCCATTTCAGGCATTTAAAATGCTTTATATTGTTTAGTGCATACAGACTGGCTCAAATAACTCCAGGTTTCTGATGGAAACTTTTTCAAATTTCCTGTAGGCCATTAAAATAAACATAATTTTTGGATGGGATTTCAAAAAACTTTGTGAATAATTGATCTTTATTCTGGTTCTACACTGAAACCCTTTGTGGGACTTTGTTTTTCTAATTGCCAACTTAAATTATCACAAAGGAAATATAAGTTTAAATTATGGAAATACTGAACAGCAAAATGCTTTCTGTGAGAGTGAAGCTCAGAATTTAAATTATAATTCTCTAATTTCATGCCATATGAAGTATACTTACCAAAGGGTACCCAAAGCTATGCTACTACTCCAGCACCAAAACAGGCTTATTTGGCTCTTGAGAAAAACGCTGTGGTGCTCAGGACTGCAGTGGATGACAGGTGCCAACCTTTCTGGTCTCTGTCTTGTTCTCATCAGTGATATCTCCAAGCTTCAGTCCTCAAGCCCTGCCCTTCTGGAGAGCTGGGAGCCCACAGAATAGAACTCACTAGAAAGATAGGGACAATGAAGAGCTGAGTGCCACAGACTCAGTATGCAAAAAAGATTGAGCCAGATCCACTTTGGCCTTTAGATTTTACAAGATGACCTTCACAGGCCGCTTTCCAACCTAAATTGTTTGATGACTGCATTTTTGTGAACTAACTTCCGTATAGTGTGATTCATTTCAAAAGCCTGAGCAGTTTTTCATGTAGCATCTATTTTACAGTTATTGAATATTCTCAACATTTAAAATAAATTTCAGAGCATTTCTACAACAGAGTTCTTCAGACTTGCATTAATTGGAAAATATTTATTTTTTTGACTTTGTCTCCAAAAATATTCACATTTTTTGCTATTCCAGTAGAAGAATATATGATCAATAAAGTTCTACAATTTACAAAGTAACTATTCCAAGTAGTTGCTAAGACTGACATGAAGGAGGCAATTCTCCCATGCCGGTCATACAATAACTAAATGTTAACAAGTATATAGAGGTAACAATATATGATGAATAATAAAGAAATCAAATTGTTTGCAAAGCAATAATGTATTTAATGAGCCAAATCCAAAGATAATTGATTCTGCTTGAAACCATTGTTTAAAATAGAAACAAAAATATTTGAGCAGGGAAAGCAACTTATCAACCAAATTGTGATAGTTCTACTATCATTTTATTCCACAAATAGTTCTATTAATTTGGTATAGCAGATATGATAGTATTGCAGCTAAGTCATGCAGCCGTGAGGTTTGTAAGTGAAAAACTGAGGCAAAGTTAGCTTTAGCAGCAAAACATGTCTTTGTTGGTAAGTTGGAAATAAATACTGTTTGCTCTGAACAGAAAAAGAGGAGAGTAAGACGTGAAATCTTATTGTGTATCCTCTTTTTAGTCAGCTTAGTGTTGCTCTCAAAAACTTGCAGTCTTCTGTAGGCTTTGTACAAACAGAAAATAGTCACAGCGCTTTTCTTTCACTTGCTGAAAATTAGTATCAAGCACTTCTACAATACAGTCTAGACTGGAAATTGCCCTGTCCTTCAGCTGAAAATTGATTAGGTAATTCATTATATCAGTCATCTAAGACACTCTATCCTTTGAAATGTTGTTTTCTGTGGCTCTGACAAAGGTAAGATCTATTGGTCTTCTATTCCAAGTAGGTGAGTCATGTTAGGCTGGGCATTTCACAGGTTTTCTTAGGATGGCAATTCTTCTCTGTGGCTAAAACAACTGAGGAAAACATTAAACTTATCTGATTCTTATCTGCAGGGTGCACAGAGTAAGTCTCATATGAAGAACTTCTCATACTTCTCTTCCTCTTCAGTTCACAATCAATGGTTTTTGTTCACATCTGAAATGTTTGTACTCCCCCAGGAGAATGATTTAGTAGAACCTGAATCTCTCCAAGCTCTTTTCCTTCCATTACTATCCACTAATTTTTATTTATGTTTATAAATCACGGCATATGCATTAATTCTCTAGATTGGCTCAGAAAAATTCCTGCTTACATGATAAATCATCCTACTTACGCATAAGTGCATCAGAGACCACAATTATCTGACTTTTTGCATTTACAGTCTGTGTGACATACGTGAACCTGAAAAATTGATCCTATGGATTCCAGCCAAAGGAAAATTAAAAAAGGAGAAAATAAAAAAAGTGAAGCAACTTATACCTAATTATGACTGGGAAGAATTCAGAGGGCAGGGAAGCATGAATAGGGAAGCATGAACAATAAAGCTGATTGCAATTATACAACGTGGTAAAAAGCAAATTAAAATTAAAATAAATAAATAGGTCAGTCTTTTAAAATTGGTGGAGAAAAGGAAAAAAATTACTGAACAAAAGATTTACCAAAAGAGTCCATATGAAAAGTCAGTAGAATTTTTAACAGTGGCTTATAAAATATTTTTTACATTTTCTCCCTAAGTATGTAGTTTTAAGCTGATTTAGTCTGAAAGCAATGCTAAAAAGTCTTCCAAAGAAATAGCATGAATGATTAACATATAACTCTAATGTTATAACACCAGGAAGGCTCTTATGAGGAAATTAAACAACCTAGGCATATGAAAGGAAACAAATGCATCAAATTTATCGCCAAAAACAATTAAGAATCTAGGACAAGCTTACAGTATAAGCAATAAGGGAAATTATGTTTTGTTATGATTTTACGGGAAAAGCATGACTTGAATGACTTAATGTTTGCATTTTATCACTACTAAAATCAACCTTATTTAGATTAGTGGTTTACATTTTTGCTTACCATAGTTGCTCATTTGTCCACACTTCAACTCAGTATATAAAACCAAAGTCACTTTTTTTTTTTTTTTGTAAATGAAAGTCAGGCTTTTGGTGCTAAGTCACCAAAGTACAGGATGCAAAGCAATCAGAAAAAAGAAAAAAGAAAAAGGAAAAAAGAAAAAAGAAAAAAGAAAAAAGAAAAAAGAAAAAAGAAAGAAGAAAGAAGAAAAAAGAAAAAAGAAAAAAAGAAAAAAAGAAAAAAAGAAAAGTATTATATTGGGAAAACAGCACAACAAACAGTGTGAATAAATAAGACAGGCTAGAAAAGTTGTCCCTGCTAGAACAGGGGGCTTGGACCGGTTGACGCCTTCCAACCTCAACTGATCAGTGATTCTGGGAAAGCACTCTCTCTCTACAAAAGGTTTTCCAGTTGTTTCTAAAAGTCATTTCTAATGACTAATTTTACACGATGTCTTTTCACTTTTGAAGCTTCCTACTTTCTTAAAAATATTTTGTATATACATGTTAGTCCTTGATAAATACATTTTTGATCTGGAAAGCTCACAGTGGAAGCACTGCTGATACGGCTGTGGTTAGAAAGTATGTGCAAAGAAAGTTCTCCGTTGAGCCATATTTTCATCTGTTCGCAACAATAGAAGGTAAGAAAGCACTTCTCCACTCCACGTGTTTGCAGAGGAAGTAGCTCTTCTCATATTCAGGAAAAGAATGGAGCAGACATTTTCTCATCCTTCCTTCATCTTGGTCAACCCTTTCTTGCTAATCCATAGAGATGACTTGCAAACAATAGCCATATTGGTACTGAAGCACATGCTAGCACTGATTACACAGAAGAACTTGACAGAGAAAATATTGACTTGATTTTCCTAATTCAGAATAAAGGGAAAAACTCTTTTATTTTTTCAATAAAGGTGAATTGAAATTGTACATAATTGATTACCTGAACAGATCAAACAGTGTCTTTGAGAGGCCTTGCAGCAGAGAAATACACTTTTCTGTAGCTATCCCTTTTTTTCATTTTAGCAGCAAAATGTATACTGGAAAGTGGAGCAGTTATGATTCTTTCTCCTCTTAGTTCAGTTCAGTTCACTCTTTTCAAAGGAGTACCACAATCAAAACACCTTCTTAGCAGGTAAGAAAGTAGTATTCAAAAAATTTAAGCCAAGTCCTAACAAGCAAAACAGAAGGTAATGTGAAAAGTGGCAAATTAAGCATAGTAACTCAAACATAGGCCACCAACAAATGTGTTAGGGAATACTTGCTAAACCTATAAATACTAGTAGCAAACTCTTCCTCAAAGCAATTAGGGTTTGAGGGAGTCACTCTTGGAGTCATTAGGGGCAATTGAGATACAAATGACAAGTTAAGATAGAGCATGAAAAAAGGGATTTTTCATGTTTTTGTACACTGGCAGGTCTTAGGAAATTCACACTCCAGAATTCTACTTTACAAGGACAAATCAGGAGACCTGTTTTAAATCAAAATATCTGTGGAGGAGGTTGTAGAACAAATTTACAAAATGAACAGTAGCAAACTGCCAGGACCGTATGGTATTTACCCAGGAGATCTGAGGGAAATTGAGGATGAAATAGCTGAATTACTGTCTGTGGTATACAGCCTCTACCTGCAAACTGCCTTTGTACTAAACGTGGAAGGTGGTGATTGCAACAATAACTTCTAAAAAGCATCTCAGTTAGAGATTCTGGCATTACAGACCAACGATTTTGATTTCTGTGAAGCAACAGACAATGCAGAAAAAATAATCCTAACTTTACAAGCGCTGTGAGGAACTCTGTACTAAGTGCTAACAGTCATTAAAAAAAGGTCTTGGAAATGTAGTACACAACTCTATGAAAAAGGCTGTGTTGTATTGAGTGACAGTGAAAGAATGAACTACAAAACACTACAATTTTGGAGTATTACACTTATTTTTCAGCATATGGCCCCTTCTCAAAACCAAATGCTTGTCTGATTTCTTTGTTGATTTGTTTTTGTTGGTGGTGGATTTTTGTTGTTGTTGTTTTCCTCTAGTTATTCTGCTAAACATATTACCTTCATTTTTGAGCTACATACTTTTATATTTTTGGACCATCACAGCAAGAAAAATGCTACCAGAAAGATCAGGAAATTTTTACTGCAGGACTAGAGAATATAGCAGTGTGTCAAGCTACATCCCCTTCTTAAATTCTGTTACATTTCTGGCCTTTCTTCATATCTCTCATCCCAGAAGACACGGGGAAGAGCTGGAAAATGTTCCAAGACGAAGAATAGCAGTCACCAAAGGGATGAAATAGCATCCATAAGAGGAACAACTAAATTGTTTAGAACTGTTCAGCCAGGAAAAGGCAGCTTAATTTTGTACAGCTATCAGGGTCTGTAGAAGGTGAACAGCCAAATGACTTTTTCCCCTATAATGACAGGGAGAGAGCAAATGATACTTTCTGGGTACAGGTTGAAAATGGAGTTATTTATACTGTGGATATTTCCAACAAGATATTTTGATATTAAAATTGTTCAAAGATTTTCTGGACAAATGAGTAGAGGAAAAATCAACTCAATTTCATAAAATAATAACTCTCATTCAGGACGTTGATGAGCCACTGGAGATTGAAAAGGTATTGTGGAGAAGTAGTGGCATATTCTGTCTTGGCTTTTATACCATTATCAAGGAACCTGCTATGGGCCAATGTCAAAGAGGTGTTATGCTCCCACATGAACTTTTGATCCTATGCAGTAAGCTATTGTTATAGTCCTTCATTTACATATTGAGATACCCCATACTAAGTTAGTTTCTGAAGTCCTTTATGCCTTTGGTGCGTGGGCAGAGTCTCATTCAGAATCTACATTCTGTATATCTTAGCCATAAGCATGACTAGATTTTAGGTATGCAGGGAATGTCACAGCTGCTACTAATATTTGTCCTCTAGAGAACATAAGCTACTTCATCAAATTGTGAATAAATGAAAAAAAAAAAAAAAAAAAAAAAAAAAAAGGTAGGCTAAAATAATAAATTATTGTTCTGTTTTGTATTGATTGAACACAACATTGTGCCTCTGAGGATGTGTATGAAATTCTGTGCAATAATCTTAATGAGAAGAAAAAGCAAGAATAAAACATTATAAAAGGTCCATAAGGAAAATCTCTACCCATGAATCTTTAGAGTAAGAGTGAAAAATAAATAGAGTAAGAAGATTTATCCTTTCTGTAGCAGGATTTTTTCCACCATACGATAAAATTAGATTTCCTCTCAGACTTAGAAACTGTAAATATTATGCATTTATAAATTCCACCAGGGAGGGTATTCATCAGTGTAACTGTTGCTAAATTAAAGCTGATTTTTTTTTTTTTAATTTTATTTAGAAAGAGGTCCATATGTGGCCATTTTCCACATAGTTCTTGATGAAGGCAGTAGAAAAAAAGATGTTCCTTGACAGTTTTCACTTCACCCAATGATGAGCACTGACTTTCATGACAACCCTTTCTTTGTAAAGGTAGAAATGGACGTAAAGTATTACCTTCTGCTTGTTGCTTGAGACTTTACAAGAATTAATTCCACTCTTTTTGGTTTTCCAAAGCAATATTTTAGAAAATCACCCCAACATTTACAATGTCACTTGCAGCCCCCAGTTGCTGTGGAACAAATAACTGGAATATGATCTCAGTTTTCTCCTTGGAGACAATTCCTATTAAAAAAACTGCATGAACTTGTAGTTAGGAACCTGTTCAGACAATTTCAAATATATGCCACTGTAGGAAGAATGGATAGAAATTTGGGGCAGGATTTGGAAAGATGGGACTTTTTGTTTTCTCCAATGTGAGGAAAATGACTTGCTTAGCTCTTTCTCTTTTTAATTTTCTTCTTATTTTTTGCTAGTTTTGTATTTATTCTAGCAGAAGTATATTGCCAACAACATACATACTTCTCTATTTGCACTGCAAAAATTCCTGATAGCTATCAGAATGCAGCAACTCTAAATTAATACAAAAATTAATATTGGTTTGGCTGGACCTCACTAATTCAGGGAGGTTTGACTTCTCCACAAGACGCTAACTGGTAACCACTTTGTAGCCCACTGTAAAATCAAATTGGAAAGTTTTGAGTCTTTCACTGGGGTCTGGGTATAATTGGTCACAATATATACCAGTGTGGCAAGGGGGAAGAAAGTTTTCTTTTGTTTGCTGAACTCCACGTCTTCTTCTTTTTGAAGGCGATAAGCAGGTAGGCTTCTCTTCTGGGACTGTGCTGAGTTCTTCCAGTTGGTTGGTAGATATCCTGAATTCTGTCCTCTTTCTGAAGATTCTCCTAAACTGAACTCATTTTTTCTCCCCAACATTATCTCCCATTCAGCAGACTAATTGAAGAAAGGTAAATAATAGGAAAGCTCCCTTTTGATGGAAAATACCTCTGTGAACTAAGAGGTGCAGCTAGCAAAGAGAAATTCAGTTTACTTTTTTCATTTTACTGCCAACTAATGTCTGTGTAGTAAAGACAGTATTTCTAGATCTAACCCAAGAGAATTTAATTTCACAGTAATGTTAGTTTGATTCATTTCATGACAACCAGCTTTTCAAGTTGCTTTTAAAAAATGAAAAATTCTACGAAAGACACACAGTTCTGGCAACAGGCTAATAGGGAACAGCCTGCTACAGCCCGAAGTATGTGAGCCCTCACTTGCCAATCTAACAGTCATTCCCTGTTGGTCGATTGGATTATTTCATTGGATTATTTCCCAGATGGACATTAATGTGTTTATAGGGCACATTCAGTTAAAGGGTCAATGTTTATTAAAGCTGCAGATATTGCATTTGCTCTGAACATGTAATTAAAACAGCAGATTGCTCTCTGTTTTACCTTTCATACAGTAGGCTATATCATGAAAAAGCTCTGGATAATTTTATCACCTGCTTTGACAAGAGCATTTAAGTAGAATATATTATAGGCTTCTTATATGAAATGAAATAGTATTTTTCCATCAAGCTAAGGTTTTTGAAGAGTATGATGATACATTCCATCAAGGAAATTCCATTGTGAGACCTCTGTCTTGGTTTATGAATTTGTTTTACCTTCCTCCATCCACAGTTCCCTGTACCTGCTATTGAATTTGTGCATGTGAGATCTTTGGTGAAATAAACATGATTTAGATCTATAATTTCTAAATAGATGATATTGTGAGTAACCATTCTTGCATATGAGTAAGATACTGATCGTATTGTAATTCTATCATAGTTTTTAATGTGGCCAATATTAGCAATACTCATTGTCTTACAATTGCCTGTCCCAGAAATATAAATTATGTATATTATGAGAAAGATACAAAATTATTTTTCCTACCTATCTTGTCCCACCCAATTCCACTCTGCACTTTTCATTATGTATTTTTATATATAACATTATGTATTGTTTCAGTTCAACAGTGAGTGAAATTATGATTCTTACACATAATATATTATGCATCATGTATTAGAGGAAGCAATCTTTTTATCAGTGTTTTTAATAACATTGAGCAGTAAAATACAGTGGTCTCAAGCATTAATATGCTTTGTTCTCTGCTTCAAGGGCACTATTTCTACCATACAGTCAGTGTCCATTGGCTTTGTTTCCTTCATTCTATACTGAGAATGAAGTGTCAGAGCCTTTCCCCAGGTTCAAACAAGAAGAAATCAGCAGACTTGAAAGATTAAGGCAGAAATACTTCTCGGTTTTCAAAGCAACCTCTTAAGAACATCGTTAAGAGGCTAGATCTCCTGTAAGCCTCTTCCAATTGTACTGGCTTAGCACTATTCCAGAAGCTTACCATGTTCAATCACCCTAAAAGAATTCTAATCAGGTCTTAGGCTAAAATGCTGTATTGATAGTAGAGTTGGACACTTAGTGAGATGTTCTTATTACTTCAACCAATGGCCACATCACTGAAAATAGAAGTCCTTCTTTTATTCTGAGGTGGAAAAAAAATTTAGGCTTACAAGTAATTCTTAGTAGTCTTGAATCATATAAGATGGTTTTGACATCTTTATCAGTGGCATGGATGATGGATCAAGTGCACCCTCAGCAAGTATGCTGATGACACCAAGCTGAACGGTGCAGTTAATGTAGCAGAAAGAAGGGATGCCATCCAGAGGGACTTTGATAAACTCAAAGGGTGGGCCCATGTAAACTTAATGAGGTTCATCAATGCAAAGTATAAGGTTTTGCACTTGCGTCAGGTATCCAGGGTATATATACAGACTGGGAGAAGAACTCCTTGAGACTATCCCTGCCAAGAAGGACTTAGGGATTGTGATAAATGAAAAACTTAACATGAGCTAGCAGCATACTCTTTCAACCCAGAAGGTCAATGGTACTCTGGGTTCCACCAGAAGAGAAGTGGTCAGCAGAGCAAGGGAAGAGATTGTCTCTGTGTCCTCTGCTCTTGTGAGGCTTCATCTGAACTATTGTGTCCGGGTCTGGAGACCCCAACTCAGGAAAGGTGTTGACCTTTTGGAGGGAGTCCATAGCGTTGCCACAAAGATTATCAGGGGGCTAGAGCATCTCTCCTATGAAGACAGCCTGAAGTAAATGGGCTTATTCAGTCTGGAGAAGAGAAGGCTACAGGGAGACCTCATAATGTCCTTTTGATATTTAAGAGAGATTATATAAAGGTTTTGCATGAGTGGATAGTGATAGAACAAGGGGAAATTGTTTTAAACTAAAGGAGGGAAGATTTAGATTAGATGTCAGGGAGAAGTTTTTGTCTGAGGGGGTGGTAAGGTGTGGGAACAAGCTGCCCAAGGAGGTAGTGGATGCCTCATTTTTGGAAATGTACAAGGCCAGAGTGGATGGGTCTCCAGGCAATCTCAATCTAGTGGTTGGTAATCCTGCCTGCAGCAGGGGGTTTGGGACTTGATGATATCCTTGAGGTCCCTTCCAACCCAAGTCATTCTATGATTCTATGGTTTGGGTCTACAGTATGAGCAACATAACAAAATTCTAGTATGATGCTTTACACTAGACTTTTATCTTAGAAATTTACTTCAGAGCTGATTATATTGATCATCCTAGAAGTACAGGAATTCTTAAGGACTTCTCAGACATCCTAGACCCTGGAGGTAGGAGAAAGAGCCTGGGCAAGAGGAAGGATCTGCTCAGAGAGTGACTAGCCAAAACCAATGCATTCAGATCCATGGGCCCCAATGGGATGCACCCATATGTGCTGGGAGAGCTGGTAGAAATGACTGTTGAACTGCTCTCTATCATCTTTGAAAGGTCTTGGTGAACAGAAGAGTTGCCTGAAGACTGGAGGATTGACAATGTCACTCCAGTCTTCAAAAAGGACAAGAAGGAGGATCCAGGAAACTACAGGCCAGTCACCCTCACCTCTGTCCCTGGAAAGGTGATGGAACAATTTGTTCTGGATACCCTCTCCAAGCAACTGGGAGAGAAGGTTAGTGGGAGTAGTCAACATGGATTAGCCAAGGGGATATCATGCTCAACCAACCTGGTAGCCGTCTATGATGTCATCACTGGCTGGGTAGATAAGGGGAGAGCAGTAGATGTTGCATATCTTGACTTCAGCAAGGCATTTGACACCATCTCCCACATCATCCTTGTTATGAAACCTAAAACGTATGGGATAGATGAGGAGATGGTGAGGTGGATTGAGAACTGTCTGACTGGCAGAGCTCAGAGAGTTGTCATCAGTGGCAAAGAGTCTGACTGGAGGTCTGTAACTAGCAGTGCTCCCCAAGAGTCGGTGCTGGGACTGGTCTTGTTCAATATATTTATCATCAACATGGATGAAGGGATAGAGTCCACCCTCAGCAAGAAAGCTGATGATACAGAGCTGGGAGGCTGACTACTGTGGGCTGATATACTGGAAGGTTGTGCTACCTTTCAACAAGATCTGGATAGACTGGAGAGTTGGACAGGGAGGAACTTGATGAGGTTCAACAAGAACAAGACTTGTACCCAGGGAGGAATTACCACATGCATCAGTTCAGGTTGGGGGATGACCTGCTGGAGATGAGCTCTGGGTGTTCTTATGGACAACAGGCTGGCCATGAGCGAGCAGTATGCCCTTGCGGCCAGGAAGGCCAGTGGTATCCTAGGGCACGTTACAAAAAAAAAGGTCAAGGGAGGTGATCCTCGCCCTCTACTCTGCCCTGGTGTAAGAGATTATTCTTTTGCATCATTGTTTCAAAGCTTGCTGGGGACACAGATGGACAAGTCCGAGCAAGTCCTGGGCAAGGGTTGTGAAATCCTTTGTCTGAGGGACACAGGTGGACAAGGCCAGGGGCAACGAGAGAGAGATAAGCTGCAGCTTAATGGGCTGTGAAGCGGTCTTTTGTGTGGACTTATCTCAAGGAAGATGGCCATCTCAGGAGGTGCTGGACATGACTCATGCTCAATCGCCCAGGGATGTCACATAGGCAGGAGAAAAAGTAGGATAAAAAGAGGAACCGAAAACCATGAGGATAAGTGTCTGCCATCAGATTCCTCGCTACGGAATGCCTGCATGCTGATGGACTCTCCTGGGCCTGCTACCTGAGTCCTGCTGCTTCCTCTCAGACTGGCTCTGCGACTTCTTCCTGCTACCTGCTTGCTGCCCAAGGCCGGCCACGCTGCTGCTCCCCCCCTGTGCTTTTGCCTCAGACCTTCGAAACGGCATGCAAGGGACCGCTGCTGGATCCTGGTGGTGACTATCCCCGCTTTACGCGACTCTTGCTTCTTTCCTATCTTTTCTATCGCCCTCCTTCCCTTCCTCGTCACCCTGATCAGGATTTATAATAAACTGGTTGGACCAACATTTGAACTGTTGTTTCTTAATCTCACGCTGGGTATACAGATACTAAAAGAACCTCATCTCCCTCCTATAAATTGGATCGAGACGCCTGGTGAGGACAAATTTAGAACGCTGTGTCCAGTTCTGGGCTCCTCAGTTCAAAAAACACAGAGGTCTCATAGAAGGAGTCCAGAGGAGGCCAGAAAGGTGATAAAGAGCCTGGAGCATCTCCTGTATAAGGAAAGACTGAATAACATGGATCCGTTCAACCTGGGGAAAAGAAGACTGAGGAGAGAGCTGATTAATGTTTATAAATTTCTAATGGGAGGTGGGAGGCAAATGGACGAGGCCAGGTTCTTCTTGGTGGTGTGTAGTAACAGGACAAGGAGTAATGGCCTAAAAAACGAATGTAGGAAGTTCCATACAAACACTCAGAAAGACTTCTTTATGGTCGGAGTGATGGAGCTCGGGAACAGATTGCCCAGAGGGGTTGTGGAGATCTTCTATTGAGATATGCAAGACGTGTCTGGATGCCAACCTGTGTGACATATTGTAAGGTATCTGCTTTAGCAGAGGGGTTGGACTCGGTGATCTCTTGAAGTTCCTTCTAACCCCTGCAATTCTGTGATTCTGTGTGATTCAGTGATTCTGATCCAAGTTCTTCACTTGCTGAGGTTTGTGGCCTTGACAGCTCTCAACATTCTTGCCATTTTTCTCTTCTCATCCTGCGTAGTGATGCTGCAAGGCTTAGAAAATAGCTGTGCAGTAATCTTGACTCCAGCAATGCATGTGACACTGAACTGGAGCTCTCTACATGGTCAAGTCATGGGAATATTGGTAGGTTTTTTTTTCATTTCTGTGATAGATTTTGAGAGTATAAGAAAGCATGATGCTTAAATGATTTGGATTGATGTTTTAGATTCTGATTATCTCACGGGCTTCACTCATGTAACTGAAATGCAAGCACAGGTTTAATTTACCTCCAATAACTTAAGCAGATATATTTTATTTGGTAGCAATTTTTTATTTTTTTTTTAATTACTTCTGTTCTACAGGGTGAAGGCTAGGGCCACAATGACAAGACATGTGATTAATGTGATTCGAAAGATGATGGGAGCATTCACTTCTCTGCTATCTTCTATCCAACTGACCATCTGCAGTAACCAGACTCCAAGTTTATTTTTCTATTTGCAGTTTACCATGTAAGAGCAGCACATTAAAGCAGCAGTACTCAACTAGAGTCGAAAGGTAACCTTACCTTATGTTTTCCTTGCCCTGGAAGATGCAGTAGGTTAAGAGCAGTTGTGAAGGACTGGGAATTTTTTTTTGTTTTTTTTTTTTTTTTTTTGGAAAGCTGTTGAAAACACATGGAGTGAGTTGTTTGCAATGTTCAGGAAAGAAAGGCAGCATGAGTTTAGAGTGAGATGACATTCAAGAACATTCAGGGAAGAGACACTTCACTGCTCATAATAATGCTGGAAAACAAAATTTTCTTGAGAGTAACTGGAGATAGTGGAATTTGCTGCAATCCAATCTGATTTACAGGACTGAGGGTGATTTTGAAGGATAGGGCCAGCCCTATGATTACACCTGGGACAGAGGAGGTATTTGTTTGTATATCTATTTCTCTGCTGCTTTATGTTAGTTTGTTTATTTTTCTGTGCTCCAGTAAGATAGCTTTTGGAAATCAGTGCTCCAGAAATTCTGTGAACACTCACAGAAAGTTTGACCTACCTTCAAAATTTGACCCAGTTCACGTTCCCATCACACCGTTCCTAATAAAACTTTCTCCTGAAGTGCAATTAGTAAGTCTGAATGGATAAGATTAGCATTGCCTAATAAAACTGATAACTTAATGCCTGCTCAGTGTTCCCATCTGATGCCTCAGCTGGCAGGACATTCCTCTCTGTCGCCATCACTTCTCAGATTAGTTACCAGCTGATTAAGTCTCAGGAAAATCCTTGCACCCTATGGATTGGGTGCTAGCCATGTCTCCTGCAAGCAGGTGTGGGAGCAGATATTTTCTGTTGATGGGAGGGTTATGCCTTTGCAACTGTGCAGATCATCATAAGTGGTGGCAGCAGAGATGCAAGCTACAGATGGCAACAAGGGGTTGCAGCTGTCTGCATAAGGCTTAGTATCCCTGAAGCAGCTGCACTGGGAATTTGGTAGATGTAGCATGGCTTATGAGTGCTGAGTGCTCTCTTTTAATCCTTCTGCCTCCACCTTATCTTTGCTCATTATATTATTATCACAAATTATGAGTACTGCTAAAGTACTAACAATATGGCAACCTGTTCACATATCCTCTAGTCCTGTGGTCTCTGTGTTCCTGGCATAAAGTAGAATACACTCTGCTTTCTTTTCTAATGCTTTTCTTGTCACTGCTGTTTTGTTTTTGTTTTGTTTTCCAATCTGAATTTGAACAATTCCATGCCCATATTTAACAACTTATGCCCAGTTCCTTGTGTAAATAGCATTTTAAATGATAATCTGTGACATAAGTTTAAACTACTGAATGTGGGCCCCTTTGAATCTATCACTGAAATCAGAAGATTAGTGTAAAAGATAATTTTGATAGATTACTTTAATTTGAGCTATTATTTAAATTATGATCAGTTTTGCACAAAGAGAAATTATGGCTATATTTACGTCTTTCATTCTCTTTTCTACAGCACTCTTTATGTTCCTTTTCTCTTTGTTGCTTTTTTTCCTTTTTCCAGTCACTTTCAGATTGTTCCTTAAGACCCTTGTCCCATCCTCTTTCCCATTCCATTTATTTATTTGATCAGCTATTAAGAAGTCTTTTATCTCTTAACATTCAATGTGCCATCATTAGTGCTTTAGTGTTAGCAAAAGAAGTGTACAGTAAAACTTCTGATCTTGGAGCAAATCTTCCCTGAGTCATCCATGAAGAATTTGGATTAGTAGTCACCTTATGTCCAAAAGCTGTCTGGTCTTCCAGCTCAATATTACATACTCTCTGAAGGAAACTGAGTACTGCTTCAGCACTCTCCTTATTCTGAAGGAGCAGACAAGCTAATTAAGTCTCTCATGTGAACAAGTTCATGAGGATACTTTATGTATATCTTGTTGCACCTGAGGAGCAACAGAGGTAGAGTCATCTCAGGGTCATCTCAGCATTATCTTTACCCAGCTTAAGCTTGGCTGGCATTTACTAGCAGGTACCTGAGCAGATCATAACCATTCCCAAACTGGGAATTCTGTAGGAATATCAGTTACAGTTCTAGCTTAATGTGCAAAAGGCCCTTAGTGGTGTTAATTGAAAGAGGACTTTTCCCATTTTAAGATATTTTTGCACTGGTTTGAGTCTGCAAGGTAATAACAGTTTAGGCCTAGTGTGTTTCTACATCAGTGCTGTAGGAGAGGTCAGGAAGAGGAACAGTAAAGGATGCACAGAGAAATGGAATTTACTTATAATAATTTATTTTAAATTTATTCACATTCCTTTGGAAAACATAAAACATTAAATTTAATCATAGCAATAATTTCAGAAAATTGAGAAAATGTTAAAGACATTTTAAATGTTTTGAATCCAAGAGAGGTAATTAAAACTGTTTTTTAATTAAAACTGTTCACACAATATATCAGCTTGTGTCAGTGGGAGAAACTTGGTTTTGTGCAAAACTATGGAAAGTGTTTGCAGGCAATGTTATTCTGACATTAGCTGTATTTTCTCCTTTCCTTTCCTCTTCACTCCTGCAGAACTTTTTTCTTTCTATGACCTTTCATTTCCATTTTACTTGCTCATAATTCCTCACTTTTAGCTAGTTCCAAGTCCCTCACATTCTTTTTTTCTCCTTCTCTGTCCTTTTGCCTTTTATTTGCACTTGTTCCATTCTCAGCTTCTCTCCCATGTGCCTTCTTCCCTTCTCATCACATACTCCTTCCCTATATATATGATTACATGGCTAGTCCATTTCCTCTAACCTCTTTGTATTTTCATCTTAAAAGATGAAATAAAAGTTAAATGTGAGATGCAGTTTTCAGTTAAATATTTATACTGTATAATGGGTTTCTCACTGTGTTAGATATCTTTATATTATCCCGATACATACTGTCAGAGAAAGTAAGCTTGAATTTAAAAAAATGTAAAAGAAACTTCAGTTTCCAGAACTGGTTTCTGGAAAACAGCTACCAGGTCTTAAAATTCTATTTTTCTGAAAATTTGAAGCTTTATTTAATGAGACATTGACAGGACACCAAACTTGTTTTATTTTTGTACAATCATATTTTCAGAGAAAACAGTTAATGCACAGTGACTTTCTTACACATAGTTCAGAATTCATTTTATAAGAAAAATGAAGTGAATAATCAAGGATGAAGATTTAATAAAGTAGTGTTAGCCCCAAGAACTTCTTTCAGTAACTTTTCTGACATCTCTTTAACCTATTGGTTACATCAACAAGGAAAATGCTTATCTCACTGCTGAAAAAATAAAAATGATGTGATAAGGCAAAAAAAATAAAATGACAGTCAAGCTTTGGTATAAAAGTAAATTAAGCACTGTTAATGAACTGTAGACATCAGAGGCTTGATCCACTGAAGCCAATGGATACAGTCACATTGAGTCAGTGAGAGCCAGGTTCCTGTGCTAACTTCAAATTCAGGCTTTTGTAAGCTGTCTCATATAAATATGTGAATTTCCTCAGCTTGACTGCAGTAAATACCTTAGTTTGTCCTACCTTTTAAATCAAGAGTAATCTGATAGGCTTTAATCTGCCTATTGTCAGAACTAGGAATCCAGGGTCTTCCCTGCTAACCCTATAAATTGGGAAAAGGATTCTGAGCAATGCTTGTGATACCCTTGCTGAAAGAAAAGAGGATCCTTTACTCAAACCTCTGCCAGCACAACAAATGAAGCAAGACTGTTAGAAAATGTTTTATTTCAACAAGTAATTTGTTCCTTTGCATGATCACTGCTGTTGATTTTTTTGTTTCAGAATTAATTTTGATAAAGCACCATAAAATATTACAACGAATAATCCAAGAGCATCCAAATAAGAAATTAATAATATTTTGTCAGTCTATTACCTTTCTAGCTTCAGTGGTTCTAATGATCTGTAGTGTAAATTTAGAGACAAAAACACCTGATAGTCATTATACAGATGAATACAGAGCCTCCTGTTTTTGCAATGCAGAATAATTCCATATTTCCTAGATTCTCTAAATGTGTTCTATAGACTGTGTTTTAATGCCTAGTATATATGGTTGCAAACATTTTTTGTACATTTGTATAGGTTTTGCCTTGGAAAGTTTTCAGAGAGAGGTTTCTAACTAAAAATACGCAATTATGTGTTTTAGGAAATGAATTTCAGTGAGTAGGTTTAATATGTGCAGAGTACTATATCTGGGCTTGAACAGTAAGTGTCTCTTAGCCTTTTTAAGTCGGAAGATTCATTTATCCTTGTTGACCCCAGAAGGCAGTTTCTTCTGAAGATGTCTGGCCATAGCTTGAATGGGAAACACATACAATTTTTGTGTACCCACTACAATCTCACAACACTCCTGAGTGCTGGTTGCAAAAAGGAAATCTTGAATTATACTTTCTCTCTTATTCTCTGCTAAGTGGCTTCTCAAGGCTTTTCACTTGGATGACATTTCTTTCACTTTTGTGCGTTTACAGTCATATTTACTTGTTAATCATAGGCACAGTTGATCCCTGGTGTTACCTGAGTATATAAGGGCAATAATACTGCTTACAAATCACGAATCATCTCCCTTCATAGGAAAGAGTGTACCTAAGCAAGAGAACAATGACCATCTTTGGTTTGAAAGGTCTGGTGCTAACTTCCTGAAAAGGCTGAGAGAAGAAAGTCCAGCTAAAGCTAGTTTTGAATCACACTGACAAGCCAAGGAATTCCTAAAATTGTCACATGAATAATCTGCATAACCCATTTCCAAGCTTTCATCAGCAGCAAATGCACTGAGGCAATTCCAAGAGTTTTTAGTGTCAGAGACTAAACACATTCAATAAGAGTAGGAGATGGGAAAAACAGTGAATTATTTGTGGAGAGTTGCTAAGTAAATTAGCGGAAAGAATTCTTATAAGACTCTTTGGACTGCTTCCTGCTCAGAGATTTATGGAGGATAAATACAACAAATACTGTTCCTGCATGTTTGTTTATCTGTGAAACTTCTCCACACAAAAAATAATGATACCCTTTCATTGACATCATCCCAGTAATAATATCTTTCTGACTGTGTCAGAGGGGTAATAACAAGCTTTCATCTGCTTCATCGAGTACCATGTCTTCGAGATTCTACATAAAAATAAAAAGACTCCTTAAAAAAATACAAACTCATATTTGTTCCACTACAAATGTCAGCATCTATAAATTAAACTGTTGTGGATTTAAGATATATGCAGAATTTGACCCACTGTACCAAAGAAGTAATCTGAGTTCTATAAGACTTTCCCAGTTACTTCCTCAGTTTTCTTAATACTTTTGCAATTATACAATCTATTTGTTTTAATAATGATTTCATCACTATTCTACACATGACAAGAGTACATTAGGAGACAAAAAAGGGAGCAGGGTGACAAACAAAAGTTTATGAGAGATCCTCTTTCAAGTTTAATTGCAAGTTATTTATCATTCAGCAAATTAGCCTTGAGAGGTCACTGTTGTTCATGCAGGATGAAAGCATTCATGCTAAGATACTGCATAGAAAAATAGTTTAGTTATGTAGTTACTACTCTGCTTACTACTCTGTGATGCAGTCTTATGTTGACACGCAAAGGTCTTTTCCTATGATGGAATAGAAAGTTATATGAAATTGTTCAAAATAAAAACGTAAACCTTTTCCCTTTCAATGCATTACTTTAATTACATAATGTAACAGAGATTTAGTACATTAAAACTATGTATATTCATCAAAGTACTCTGATTAGATTGCTTCTTGCCATAATGTTTTATCCCTAAAGTGAAATATATTGGGATGTTGATCTTTTTATTGGGATGTTGATCTTTTTATTAAACTGATCTCTTTTAAAGCTAAAGATCTAGCAAGTTGTACAGGAACTTAATTGACGATCTGTTTACTGCACTTCATTTACTTCATTGAGCTTTTAATATCACCAGATAAAATAAAAAGATCAAAGAAATTTCCTGCCTATGAGGGAAAGTGAACTGCATGTTAACATTTTCATGCTACCAGTGAGAATTCTTGTAACCCAACCAATAGAGTAACTGCACTGCAGAGGCATGAATCTTTTGAATTACACTTGCAGAAAAGCTGCAGTCATCAGCTATAGCTTCTTTCAGAACAAATTCCTTTTTCCATGACTATGAGTTTTTAGAATGCCCCTTTTACTCTGACTGTTCCCATTTGAACTCATGATAAAAGCAGGCGTTCAAAGCTCTTGTAAACTGAGTTCTCTTTTTACTTACTCACTTAAAAAACAAGTAGTAGAGCTTGCCTTACTTCAAATATGAAATTCACTGTTTTGTTCTGTTCACATGCTGAATTACATTCTGCCAATACTGTGAAATCATATTTTATCATTTGGCAATGACAGCTCTCTCAAACTCACATATCATATCCTGTAAGCTAGATTTGATAGCTTTGAGATGATTAGCATCTAACTCTATGAAAAATTCTGATGAAGTTAGTAGAATCTCTTGCAGTGACTTTTTTAGGGCATGCAAATTATTAACAAAAAAATGTTGAATTATTTTATCATTACTTTAATGCTGAACCATCTCAGATGACTTTCTTCCTCTCTGCATCTTAAATGTGGGTCATTCTGTACATTTAAGCTATGAAGATTATTCTTTAGTTTTGTTAGAGCCACATACTTATACAAATTAAAGACCTGATCCTGCAAACATTTAAGCATATGCTTAATTTAACTTTGTGATGCAATCTCTTACATATAGATTAATGGGACAAAAGTGTATATAAGATTAGGGCCTAATTTGGCTTTCAGAAAATCTTTTTACTCCTCTCCAAATACTTTAAGTAGCCCTTTTATTGAGCAAACAATGCCTGCAAGACTGCAAATGAAACCCAAAATAAAAACAGAGATATCTGCACATTTTTCAAAGAAGGACAGTTTTTCCCATTTAAGCTTTAAATGGAAGAGAGAAGGAAGAAGAAAAGTCATAGCAGCACCTGTTACACTGCCTGTTAAACCCATCAGCAGGGCAAAATGTGGTACGAACATGGCCATCAGCAGAGTTAACAGAAGAAATAAGCTTCTTACACACAAAACAAACAGTGGGGAACTGTAATCGGAATAGTTGCCTCTAGAAATACAAGCATAAACAATTTCCGTGGCTGCAAAAAAGGGCAAAGGATAAGAAAGAAGAGCCTTGGTTAATAGACACAAATTCAATAGAGTTTGAAGAAATGATGGCAGGTTGTCAGTAACAACTTCCCTCGTCTCTTCACCCCAAGTTAAGAATGCAGACAGGGCAAAGGTTGTTTTCAAGACACAAGCAAAAAAGTGAGTCCAATTCAGCATACACCTAAATTCCCCTGGGTTTTTCATGTTACCTTCAAGTGTAGGAAGAAATATTTGTGAAGTGTAACTGAAAATTATCACTCCCATGGAGACCAAGAAGTCTTCAAATTCCAGGGAGAGACTGAATTTTGCCCAGGACCACTGATGTATTTGTGTGAGACAGTAAGTCATCACTACAAAGATGATAATGAAATGGACCAAGGAACAAAGCTGGCTGAGTTTGGAGACAATTTTTAGAGTTTTGATAAATACACAAGGCAGCAGTGTAAGAAATGCAATTACAGACCAAGTTTTTTCGGTCACTGGTACATTTGAAAAACTGTGTGACAGCAAATTCCCACTAACAACCAGATACAAAATACATGTCATGATCAGTTCCGTCACTTGGGTCACATTGACAACTATGCCACCTAGTCTGGGAGACAGCTTTTTGCAGCAGGCATTTGCAATATCTTCATACGTATCTCTCGCTCTTATGAGCTGCCCATCTTCGTTTTCTTCATACAGGCAAGCAATTAGAATTTTGCCTGTATAACAGCACAATGCTGCAGCCAAGACAATAAGAAACAGGCCAATGTATCCACTGTGGAGAAGAGCATATGGCAATCCTAGGACAAAAATTCCCTGAAGAGGAAAAAGAAAAATAAGAGATAGCAGAAAATCCCTGAGGCAAAATGTTTACTAGAAGTCATGCTCCCAAACTTGTCCTTCACTGAACACTGCTTTCACCAAACTGCATGGTGGAAGTACTGCTACATTCAGCTAAGTAACCATGAGAAGTATGTTTATTTATGACAAATGAAATTATCAGCAAAAACAACTGCTCATACTGACACACATGTAATGATAAACTAGGAAAAGGAGAATGTGGATGAATGATATAGTCAGGTTCTTAGTTAATATTTAACGCTGATGTGATTTTACAAGGTTCTGAGGCAGTTACTCAGTCAACATGCATATTAATGAAATGGGTTTAATAACAGTAAAATTAAGCAGCTGTATCATCACCATCTCCACAACTTTCATTTAAACTAAAAATAGCATTGTAGATAGATCCAGTAATGACAATTCTCTTCAGTCTAATAATTGTTAACACACTTCTGGAAAGGAAAGGGCATTAAAGTAACACCAGCATTGACTTTAGCTTTCTTTGTGGCTTCTGAACTCCTCACACAACCTTTACAGTGGTTAAGTCCACTACTACAGCAATTTTGCTTAGAAGCTGAGGTTCTAGATAGTGCAAACTTATTTAGGTGTCTAATCCACACGTGAAAAATATAGACATACTTTTCTCTAAACAGTCTCAGAAAGGGACATAATTATATATATATATAATATATATATAAAAATATATATATTTATCCAGTAAAAACTGTCATTCAAATTTCATAAAGCAGTTTAGGAAAAAAAGTACAGTTAACTAGTTCTACAGAAATTTATAATTCTGTATTTATTATAGCATTGGTGATGCGATGAAATAAGAACATTCATGATCATGTTTGCTATTTCATCTAGACAAGACTTGATTTGTGTCAATTCCATCTTAATTCTATTTCTGAACAAACCAGAACTTCATTCTACATTGCTAAACCTGTGAACTCTCAAAAGAAAGAGGTTTTTTACATCACATGAGCCATCAAGATGTCCATCTGATGGTTCAAAACAAGTAGGATTTTCCTGAAATTCTAGATTTCATTTTGGTATTACCCAGTGGAATTAATTGCTACCTACATTTTTGAATAAAATCCTTGCTATTACGCACTCATCACTGACCACTTTCTGAACATTACTCATTGCCAAGTTTTAAAATGCTAGTCATGGCTCTTTTCAAAGTAAATGGGAATTCCTCCAGAGAGCACCTCATTTCACTGAATACATATTGGCTGAAGTTTGAGGAGACAAGTTCTTTTCCTTAGACATACCTCTAATCAGAGAGGAGCTCTGTTCCTTACAGTTAATACTGAGTACTACTGTTTATAGGCTCAGATACTTAAATTTTATTTACTGTGAAACATGGCAGACCCTCCTGCTCTTCTTGAAGGGAGCAACAGGTTCTTTCTCTCTCACTTCCTAAGCAGGTAGTGCTGCTTACTGTTTTCAGGACACAAGGAAGAAGAGGTGAATTTGACAGTCTGAATCTCAGTTTATGAATTTTTCATCCATAATCTTGGGCATGAGATCATGTAAGGATGTTTCAGGCATGCTTTTGTCTTTCATATTTTCTCAACTTACTCAGACATCAGTCTTTCTTGTGAAGGCAGTATAGGAGGCCAGCTCTGTTTCAGTTCATCAAGAAGGTTCATGGTCACCTCATCTTCACAGGCTTTGTACCTTGCTCCCCATTTCTTTGTGGTACAAGTTATCCCAGGCTTGATTGATAAGAAGGGACAATTTTTCAAACACTGAATAATCACCAATGTATATAAAGTATTACTGTTTTCTTCCAGCCATGAGATAGCAGTCTTTTTCAGACTCGCTACTGGCCTGAATCATCAACAAGAGAAGAAATATTAGAGGCCCTGAAATTAAAACATTATTTTTTTCTCTAAGTCAGTGAAATTGTCCACTGTATGAGCGAGAAGCATTGCTAGTCTCACCAGACTTCACTCTAGATACAGATATCTTCAACATATAGCTGAATAAGAGCTAGAAGGATCATATTAATTACATGCTTCAGTACTTCTTGATTAAAAGGTCAATGTCTTTGTATATTGTATTGTATATTCACTTTCACTACGTAACTATTTTGGCTGTTTTAAAGGCTTCATTTTACAGCAATGTTTTTGTATAAATCACAGGTGCTATTTCATTTAAGAGCTGGGACATTCAACTGCCTAGCTGATGGTACTTCAGTCACTCCAAACTCCCCACTCCATTACAGTAATGGGTTGGCTCCTTTCTGACACGGGTCTTGTGACCCAATTAGCTCGCAGTTAGTGTTTCTTACTGATATGAACTTCATGGAAGCATTCAAAAGTGCATAATTTCTGTTATTTAATAAGCTACTCACTTAAAAACACTAGATATCTGACTATCTGGACTGCAGATAGTACATGCATGTAACTTCTGCTGTCTTGCCATTTTTAATCACAGATTTCACTGACTGGGAAGGTAAGTAATTGCCTTAAGTACAAAATGTGTTCTCTTTCCTATGAAAACAATCCTTAGAGAACATTTACATAATAGGTTGAATTTAAAAGCATCATAAATAAACCAAATCTGTGAAAAAGTCAGGAAGATAAAAGCCACAATCATCTTGCATATTAACATAAGAACAATTATGTTTTCTCAGTTTCTTGCAATTTGTAGCAGGTTTATCTCATTTGCTCCATACTTACAGCACCATTGTTTTGCCCCTTAACCTGCATTTGGGAGTTCAAACGGTATCTGCTGACCTGAAGGGTGACTGTGTAATTAAACTGCAGGTAAGCGTCAGAGCAGGCTTTACCACACAATGGCTTTTTTTTTCCCATGCTGAATTTAGGCCATTAGCGTTTATATGACTAGCCTCAAACTAAACCAAAGCGCAAGTGTTTCAGAGATACTATCACGTTTGACAGCCATTTGCAGTCCTCCCCACAGGTGTCTGCATTTCCCAGCTTAATTGTTAGTTTAATCAGAGTATAACATAATTCTAACCTCTAACATCTCCTTGCTGTTTGTTTATATCAATTTTATTTGGTACTTAACACACAGTGTAAGATGAAAAAGGTTGTTATTGTTTTTTTTCTTCAACTTTTGAAATTTCAGACCTTATTAAACAAACTCATTTTTTCTCTCTCTATACTTTTTCTTAAAATATACATAGAGCCATAGAATCCTGAGAGGCGGAAGGGGCATCTAAAGGCCATGTAGTCCAGCTCCCCTACAATGAACAGGGGCATGCACAAGTAAATCAGGGAGCCCAGGGCCTTATCCAGCCTCGTCTTGAAAGTCTCCAGGGACGGGGCATAAGTCACATCACTGGGCAACCCATCCCAGTACCTCTCCACTCTAATTGTAAAAGATTTTTCTCTTGTGTCTAACTTAAAACTACCCTCTTTTATCTTGTAACTGTTTCCCCTTGTTCTATTACCCCAGACCCTGCTGCAGAGTCTGTTGCCTTCTTTCCCATAGCTCCCCTTTAGATACTGAAAGACTACTATCAGGTCATCTCACAGCCTTTTCTTCCCCAGGCTGAACAGCCCCAGCTCTCTCAGCCTGTCCTCATAGGAGAGGTGCTCCATTGTGTGGATCATTGACCCCACTGTTGATATCACTGATGAAGATATTAAAGAGTATGGACCCCATCACCAACCCCTGGGGGACACCATTTGTCACCGATCTCCATCCAGACACTGACCCATTGACCACCATCCTCTGGACTGAATAATGCAGCCAGCTCTTCGTCCATCAGTCTACTCATCAAACTGATATCTTTCCAATTTGGAGAGAAAGATGTTGTGGGTTATTGTGTCAGAAGCCTTACTGAAGTTGAGATAGATGACCACTGATGCAATGACACCATCATAGAAGACCACTAGGTTGGTCAAGCAGGATTTGCCCTGGGTGAAGCCATGCTGGCTTTCCTGTATCACCTCCCTGCCTTCCGTGTGCCTTAGCATAGCTTCCAGGAGGATCTGCTCCGTGATCTTCCCTGGCACAGAGATGAAACTTACAGGTCGATAGTTCCTGGGGTCATCCTTTTCACATTTCTTAAAAATGGATATGATGTTATTGTCACGACTTTTCAAATACCACAGAGAGTGGCATGATGCCTACATAGGCCAGTTCCCTTAGGACTCTGGGATGGATCTCACTGGGACTCATAGACTTGTGGATGTTCTTGTTGCTCTGGTGGTCACGAACCTGAACGTGGTCTTCGCTTATAGTGGGAGGGTCATAGCTTTCCCAATCTCCTCCTTCCAAACCGTATGTTTGAGATCTGTGTGGCGAGCAGTTATCAGGGAAGACAGAGGCAAAAAAGTTGTTAAGCACCTCAGCCTTCTACTTGTCTGTTGATAGCAGCTCGCCTGTGTTACTCACTAGGGGGATATGCCCTCCTGGACTTTCCTTTTCTGGTTGAGGTACCTGTAGAATCCTTTCTTGTTTCTTCTGGCATCCCCAGCCAATTTCAGTTCAAGCTGGGCCTTGACTTTCCTGATCCCACCTCTACACAGCCTAGCAGCTTCCTTATATTCTTCCCAGGGGACCTGTTCCTGTTCCCACTGCCTATGCATTTTCTTCTTACTCTTCAATTTGACGAACAGATCTCCTGCTCAGCCACACCAGTTTCAATTCACTGGTTGCCAATTTCAAATTAAGTATACTGAGCTTAGAATTTCTAAAATCAACATTTCTACAGAAAGTGCAAATTTTCCTTTTAGTTGATATTTTCAACATCCCTATTACTCTATCACTCTTCCTAGCGGGCCAGTAATGGCTTTTCTATTAAGAAAGAAAAAAGAAAAAGAGATAGAGAAAAAAGGAGAAGAAAAAGAAAAAAGAAAAGAAAAGGAAAAGGAAAAGGAAAAGAGAAAGAGAAAGAGAAGGAAAATGAAAAGAAAAAGGAAAAGAAAAGGAAAAAGAAAAAGAAAGGAAAAAGAAAGGAAGGAAGGAAGAAAGAAAAAGGAAAATAAGAAAGAAAAAAGGAAAGAGAGAAAGAAAGTTTATTGTATTGGCACACTGTCAAATTACTATGAAATAGCAAGAAAATGTTAATGATGGCCATGAGAGCTGAAAGACTCTTTTTCAGACTTACAAATTCTCTTTCGATTTGATCCTCTGTTCCTACCTCTTCAAAAGTAACACTTTCTGTTAGAACCATCTCCTGTACATCACCAAGTTTAAATAGTTTAATTTCAACGTAAAAGATACCTTTAATAAGTGCTTAGATTACTGTCACTGCGATAAAACTGCACAGGCACTGCGCCATGTGCTCTTGTTTAAAGTAGTTCAGCAACCTTAGATCTTTTCTTAGACCAATTTCTCCTCCACAGACAAATTCTTTCATGGTGCACTGCTGTTGAACGTGATTTTTGTACACCTCTTATGAGGACAGAATGTGGACAGACGGAGTATATCAGCACTGTTTCTCTGTCACTGGAACAGGGACACAGGTAATTTCTATGCCATTGGTCAATCCACATTTGGACCGGTCTGAGTGCTCTCATCCAGTCTTCTTGTGTCCAAATTATGTATGGAACAGATAGCTTAAGCTGTGAGGATTCAATTAAAAATGAGCAGCCAAAGGAACAGTTTCTTAAGTTGCCTCCCAGATCTTTGTTTTAGTGTTTTGTCCATGAAGTATGCCTGCCTAAGTGGTTTTATTTTCAAGTATTCTACTGTGAGGCCAAATAAGCTCAAAAATTCTCTTTTAAGGTGATCTGCTTATAAAATAGAACAGCACAGAGAAAAAGCATTCACATACTTGAGTACAAGTGGAGAAGGAGTTTTTGAAGCAATTCATTATCACAGCTTAGCTTGAATGGTTGCTTGCCAGCAGGGGGGGACCCAATCTTGCTCAGCAGGCTGACCCTTCCCTGGCTGTTGTCTCCCAAGATAATTTTAAGACTTTGTTATTTTCATCCCAGACTGAGGATGGAAGTGCAGTGGGTACTGATGTATGTTGCCAATGAGTGAACACATGTGCCTGGGTGAAGGTCCTCATCAACCCCTGGAGTAGACATAGCCATAGGAATCTGGGCCTACAAAGAAGAGAGGACTCATGGATGAACTGGTGATTAGCCTTTAAAGAAACTGCCTTTAAAAAAACAGTAGTGGAAAAGGCATGCAGGGTGACGTCAGCTAGAATCTATTAGCCTTATCAGAATTTCCCCAAGAGGAAACCCCAGAAATTACTGATCCACCAAAAACACAAACCAGCAGGTTGGGATTTCCAATTTGTGTCTTCATATTAAAACATTTCTACATTTCTTGATGGCCTTGATTGTCTTTCTCACATCACCAAGACTGGATTCTTGTTGCCAAGATATCTGGATTTGCATAGAATGCCAAATTGGGATCGTTCACTTTCATACTCACTTTTTGACACTACTTCACCTCAGGATAAGTACATCCCCAAGGAATCAAATATGTATAGAAAAATGGAGAAATGAGCACAATTTAGCATCCTGAGAATATATCAACATTTCTTAATGTTTAGTTTTAATATTTTTTAATCTCTCCCAAAATGCTTCATTTTATAAGCTGTTCTGGCCTGAAATATGACACTTATAGAAACAAAGCAGAATGAAAGGTAGTTAAAAGCAATTAAGATCAAATCATGGTCAGAGCTGAGATATGCCAAGAGGAAATTGAATAAAATGGTGTAAAAGTGATGCCACAATAAAAAATATAGAGAGATTTCACCTTAAGACTTAATCAGATGGAAAAATAAATTAAGAAATGAAGATAAACTTAACCGAAAATAATTCAGTTAGTACAGCTCTGCTATATGCAGTTGTTAATATGTCAGACTGCTGAATGAGGTCTGATTGCCTTTCTTGCAATCTGCAGTTATGCCACTGGGACAGTTCAGTTAAGTCAAACTGTGTTCCCAACTATGCATTTGATTCTGTGCATGAATTTATGTTAGGCATAGAAACTACATAGGAAAACCTCCTTCATGGATTTTCTTGGAAGAGCAGAGAGATAAATTCAAGAAACATTTGTTTTCATTTAAAATACATTGTTTTCCAGAACTGCTGTAAAAGGGTGTTGTTGTGGTATTTATAAGAAGATACTACTTTATTAGCTCTAAATTAAAAAAATATGGCAAATCTCTTAATTTCATGTCATGATAATGGAGCTACTTGTTTGTTCATGTCCTTGGCCTTCTACCTTTCTCAGGTACCACTATAATAAAAAGAGATTTTGTATTTTCTTCCAGGTCACTGTGTACAACATAGAATAATACTGGACAAGATCCTAATTATTCTACCAGAAAACCTCCTTACCATACCAGAAACTCATGCAGAACCAAAGAATTGCAAAATAGTTGAGTTTAGAACTGACATCTGGGTTCATCTGGGCCAACACCCGCTCAAGAAGGGAAACCCAGAGCAGGGTGCTCAGGCCCATGTCCAGATGGTTTCTGAAGATCTTCAGGGTGGGAGACTCCACAGAGTCTGGGCAGCCTGTGCCCGTGCCCAATTACTTGCTTTGACAGTCAATCTACACTGACAGTTACTTTTTTAGGATTTGTCACTTAGGCAGTTATTAATCCACTTAAGATGTATTTTATTGCTGTGCTAATTGTTAAATCAGAATGTTGTGTATTAATGTGTCAAAAATCCTTGTAAAGTCTAAATATATTATTTTTCACTACCTAAATTACAACAAAGAATTATATAAAGTGTGCTTAATAAGAACAGAAAGGGCTTTCTCCAAAACCATGAAGATTGACACTAATTATATTCCTAGCTTTTTATTCCATATCAATTAAAAAGTGCATTAGCATTACTTTATTTTTCTCAGAATTGTTAATAGGCTTAAATAGTTGGGCTGGCTTTTTAAATATCATTATGATATCTATAGTCTACTGAAAATTCTAAATGTAGTAGCAATTGCGTATTATTCTATTAGATGTATCTTTAGCTTTTTTGCATACTTGCTGGGCATTCTGCTTTCAAAATATTGATGACATCTTAACATTCATTTAAAATTCTAACTGTAGTTATGTAATAGTTAATTGTCCCAGTCTAAGCTAATAATCAAATCTTCCTCTATAAACACTTGAAAAAAAAAATCACCCTGATTTCTAACTCAGCTACCTTAAGATATGTGGATAGCAAAGATGAAATTAATTTTCAGCCTGTTTCTCTGGCTGGACAATGAATGAAGTGTGAACAAACACCTTTGAAACTCTAAGAGCTGACTTCAAAATGCCTGATGCAGAAAAGCATGTTGCCCATCCTGAAAAATTTCAAATTGGCCAACTCCTGTCGTCTGCTAGAAGCACATCTTGATTCCTTCTGACTAGAGACTAGGAACAGTTACATTATTTTTAGAGTTAAGAACAATTTTACATGCTCCCTCTACAGCTAATAGAGGGAATCAGTGTAGCAAAATTCAATGCAAAATCTTAAGGAAGAAGGTAATCTCATATTACCAATCTCTAAGTTGGTATAACCCACTCACAGCACTGGTGTGTGTGACGTTGTAGCCTGAGTCCACTTGTGTGCCACAAGAAAGACAAAGGATGCTGGCTGATTTTAGATTTACCTTTTATACTCATTTGGAGTAGATTCTGGTTTTATACATACATCCTTCTCTTAATTCTCTTGACACTTACCTTTAGGTTAGTTTTTCTACCTTTTCATTTAGTTGAAAGCACATGTATAGTTCTCTGTAGTAGTTAACATATACCAGTGCGGAACGGATAATCTCAGAATTTCAGAATTTTACACTAGACCCATCTTTAAGAAAAAAATCCTAAATACTGTCCTAATCTGTGGAGGATGCATTTCTTCCTAGTATCTTCGGACTCCTGTACCTCTTTGTTAGACTTCATAACTTCTAATTTACAACAATTACACTCAAGCTCCCTCCCTCCCTTTTATTATAGGTATATATTTGTTAAATTTTAATTGATACATTCACTTAATGACTGAAGTTGGAGGGGTTTTAACATGTAGGCGTACTGCTTCTTAATTGTGAGATGTGACTTCTGGGCACCTCATAAATTCTTGTTAAGTAACTTTCAAATTACTTCCTCTATTTGCTTTCTGTATTTATTTTTTCTAACCCATTATCTCTCAAAATTTTATCCAGGTTTTTAAAATTCTCTGCTTTGATGTATTGAGTGTATGTATATTACTGTCCTCTGTTTTCGCATAATGAATGCAATTAGATCCACTGATCTGTTCATCTTTATTCAAGGTAATGAGGCTCAAAATAGAATTACCTTATGTTAGGTTCAATGCCTTTTGTGTTAGACAATTATCATCTATCATTTTTAGAAACTTTAATGATGTTTTACTACAGACTGCATACAACCTCCAGCACAGGTCTTTAAAATGGAAGGCACCAAGAACAATGCAATTTGTCTTTCCAGACAACAGCTCTGACACAGATAATCATCTCTCTAAAGTAAAGTGCTGCACTCACTTCTTTTACCAATGTTCTTTTTTGTAAACAAGCTTTATCTAATTATTTTAAAATTTCAGTCACATAAGTGTATTTGCAATATCAATTATGTTCTATTTCTCCTCAGTGTTAAGAATTTTCTGCATCTCTAGCTGGCTACACAGACTCCTGGCACTAATCTACAGACACCAGGAAAGGAATTCATCCTCTTTCTTCCTCACTTATCTGTTTGTTCACAGAGTTTGAATTCAAAAAATACTACTATTTCTTCTATGGAAAACTTCAAGTGTTGTCCATTGCCTGTATGACCTTAGCAGCTGATCCATCTCTTTTTAAGCCAGTGAAAAATCTTCCTATAACTTCAAGGATGGTTGAAATGTACCCCAGCAATCTCTTTTTTCCTGGTTTGTCTTATTCTTTTTCTCTGCCAATGCCAGCCTGATTTAGCTTCAGGGAGGAAAGTGAGTAAGGTGTTTATTCTGTGATTAATGGCCACAGTCACCTCATATACTGAGAGAAATTTCAGAAGTGTTGGTCTGTCAATCCTTCAGGTCCCATAAACATTAGATAAGGCAGATAGACTGCTCAGGAGGTGCTGTGATAAGATACACAGGTAAGGAATGTGCACAATCCATTCTGTGAAATGTATGCGTCCATTTGACTGAAAAAGAAGTCACTGTTTTTGTTCTCCTGTCAGTAGCCAGATTAGTCTTAAGAATCTGCTAAAGATTAGGAAAGGGAACAGAGGAAGGAAAATGTCTCAGCAAATAAAGATCTGATGTTATTGAGTATGACAGCTGATCCCATTGGCTTTGTATTTGTTTAAATATTTGTTCTCAGACTGAAATAATATGTTGATGCTTAATTCTGGTTTGATGGAAAATGTTAGTTTACACAAATTCATAGCTTTCTGTAAGAATGCTCTGAGCCAAACAAACTAAATCCCCCAAGCAAATTACCTTTTAAGAAAATATGTTATTTTCCTGGGTCTCAAAGGACAAAGCAAGCTTTGGTAAAGGAATGAGAGCTTTTATTACGTATTATGGGGAGAAGAGGAAGAAGAGATGAAAAAATTAAAGCAGCCAAAACTAAAACTATTTTGAAAGTTAGTAGTGGTGAGTGATGTGGCTGCTTACCTATTTCTCGCATCATAGCGAGAAATCACAGATTCTCAGGTTTTCACCTGAAGATAGGTAGTAGGTAGGCACTCAAAATATCCAAATACAGGAAAATGGGTTTCCTCAAAAGTGTGATTGAAAAAGCTTAAGAGGAGGCAAAGAGGGAACTAAGGGAGACTGGAAATAAAGAAAAGCAAAGGAGTGAAGACTTTATCTGAGTGTGCACTGACATAACAAAAGGAAGTGTTAAAGTATATAGAAACTCAAGCTGAGAGAAAGCATTCAGCTTGTTAAGATTTTTTATTGAGTGTTGCCTATATTGGACTAGCAGTAATTCTTGTTACTTACAAAAGCAAGGGTGCATAGAACAAATCTTACACACTTCTGAGAGGTGAGAAAGAAGCCAGGTTATATCTTCTGGAAGTTGGGTTATGTGTTCTGAAAGCTGGCATAGGATTTATCATGGCTGCATGCAGAGTAAAAGGTGACTTATTCCTCCCCTGACCAACATTATCCTTTCTTTCCTCTGCACAGACTCAATCACCAATTTTAGGTGGACTTTTACTCAACCTATAATGATTCCCAGAGCTCAGCATGCAAAGGGGAAATTTGTCATCTTACAGCACTGCCAGGAGAGAATGCAGTTAATAGGTTGGGTGAAAGACCTAAATAGTGGTATACTATTATTTTTTGTGTCCATGAATCAGTGAACTGATATAGAATACCACTGCATATCCTTGAATACATGAGAAAAGCTACTCCTTATACTTGGCTAGGTGTAGACAACAAATCTGCATTGCTTTTGTTCACTTAACCTCAGTTAAACTTCAGTGGCACCCTGAGGCTTCTGTCTTTAGGATAAAAGAAAGAGCAGTGGATTTCAATGCTAAAGTTTCATCACACGCAGATATACACACAATATTGCAAATGAATTCCTATAGTGGAGGTGTCTCTATTCTGTAAGGAAATAAAAGATAGCATCATTCTTAAAATTCAACAAATTCAACAAAGATAGATAATTCAACTAATTTTGAGTAGATTAGACTGAAATCCCCTAATTTTTATAGCTAATAATAAAGAGAAAAAATAAAGATCAGAAATGAAATGTAATTTTTTTTTGCATCCTCTTAGTACTCAATAAAAAAACAAATTTATTTAATCTCTCCTTTTTGAAGTAAATAAAATAAAACTGGTCTATAGTTATGTATTGTGAAAGCAGGCGTATGGCATATTGACTGCATGCCAAAGATGTATTTTTAAGGTCTGTAACATACTAAAACTGTTATCACTTGAGGAGTAATTTCTCATTATGGCTACACATAGTGTGACACTGCGCTTCTTGATATCTATTGGCCCATGAATATGAGCGCTGAAGTTATAAAATAAGTCAGATTTCTTTTCTGTTTTCATTTATTTCCATTGTTTTTCTTTTTTTTTTTTTTTAAATTAATTTTTCTTGGTCCATGGCAACATTGGAAAGATGTGGAGACAAGATGTTGCCTGGAAGTCACAGCTGAGAGTCTTTGGATGAACAGACTGAGGAATTTTACTTTCTCGATCTCATGATTACTCTAAGCTTTTAGATATGAATACTGTTTGCATGGATAGAAATATGAATATTTCATAGAATCATTTTATAGAATTTTTTAGATTGGAAAAGACTACTAAAATCATCTATCCCAACCATTAATTTCATTAGCAAAGCAAAGTTAGTTTAAGAATTATTGTCAAAGTCTGCACCTCTCTCTTTTTTTCTTCAACCTAGACTATTCTTACATAGCAGGGGAACTTCTCAGCTACGCAGAGTTTCTTCTTCACTCATACTTCAGTGTTGAGAGCTATAGTGATTTCATATTTGAGACATTTGATTGACTGCATTTAATTTTTGTCCTTTTCACCAAATTTTCATTTCTTATATTCAAATATCTGGGTGAAAGACTTTTATTTATTTATTGTGATGTGAAGTTCATGGATTTTCATGAAAATTCAGTGCTGTACTGAAGTTTCTAAAGTAACTGTTTATTTACTCTCTTTGGTACACAAGGAAATGAGTGCTTCTTAACATCTATGAACTGTATTTATCTCACTCAGATACTCTGTCTAAAACAGGTATGTAACGAATTAATACACATAGTAGCAGAAGAGGCATGCATTACGAATCTACCTTCTTTGTGATGCAGTTAGGAATGAGATTCCTAACTTCCCCTGTGTAAATACAGCAAAAAGTAAAATGACTCTGTTAGCTCTGGACAGCATAGATAGAAACAAACATCACAAAAGGACTATTCATTCCAACAGCATAGGGCACTTATTTTAGGATATATGAAGCTCCACCAGAGGTGCCTATCTTTCTATATCATCTACAGAATGAGATGAATTCCCTTGTGAAGGCTGTGAGATTCTGAGGTGCCTGAGAAGAGCAAAGGAAGAGCTGGACATCTTGGGAACAAGACTGCACCAGTGAAGGAAAGGACAGGTGTTGTTATGTAACCTAAGAAATATTGCAATACGAGGTTATGAACCATATCAGGTAGCAACAAGGGATAGGAGAACAAGATAGACAAGAAGCTGTGAGGAAAAATGACTTGATATAATAAATATGTAACTGTAGTACAAGACAAGAATCAGTAGAAAGCTAGAGGGAAAGCATGAATTATGCAGACAATTATCCTTTCTGATTAGAAGAAACCTTTAGGGGTTGAATGGCAGCTCCTCACAATTTAGGAAGCGGCAAAGAGCCTCTGAAATCCCATCTGAGTGGCAAAAGGAAGCCTACAGTTTTGTGAAGATATTTTAGGTATTTTATTTTTAACTTGAGATGACAACAATAAAAAGTACGAAGGGAAAATCACTGAGAGACACTGGCTTCCCAGCAAAAGTGAAAAAGTCACCAGGCAAGCAAAAACAGCAAAAGCAGGAGGAGAGAACTCATTTTAAACCTCCAGATCCTAATTAAAACTCGGAAGATTTTTAAGACACTTAAGGGAAGGTGACCGGGGAAATGTCATTTGGAGTTGGAGATTTGATGTAGCAAGAGACGAGAACTGCTTTGAAATGTGGTGAGATAGAATAGATCTCAGTGTCAACTCCTAAATATGATGTAAACAGTTAAATGAGGGAATTAGCAGTAACTATATATATATACATATATATAATACTTTATAATATCTCTTACATTATACTATTATATTTCACATATCTGCAAATTCTTTACGCTTCAGTGGAACTACTCATTATGTCTGAAATATGCAGGTTTATTTTGAAGTAATCACCCTAGAATGGTTTCTAAATCTGAAAAACAAAAAAAATTTGTCTGTTTGTGACCCTGAATCAACTTCTAGAGAGGAAAGCTGAGCCATGAAAGAAATAATAATAAATGAGAACACCTGTGGGTGGCCAAGACAAAAGCTGAAGCTGTCATTGCCACTAATATCATCAAGCAATAAAATTATTTTTGTTCTAGGCACTTACAAAGTATAATCTCTTAGTCCTGTTATTTGTCTCAGTTCAAGAAATAGAATGAGACAAAATGAAACAAATAGTGGGATATGTGTCTATAAGTTGAAGTGAATGTTTCCTCACTTTGACTCACGTGTTTACATTTTTGAGAAGTAAATATTAAATTTATTCATATATTTTTTTCTTTGTTAGCTATTTGGTGAATACAGTGTTGCACATATGGTAAAGCTAGTGCCACTGGCCAAAAATAGAGATACATTTTCATCCAAGAAACATGGTGTATGTGGGGGGAAGAGGGAGAATAGATGCAAATGGGAGACATTATTTTGTATTGTGCTTTTATACAGCTAACAATGCTAAAACTAGAGTACAATATGTCATCTTCACTACTGTGTGTAATCAGTGTTTATGGCGTTTTATATTCTCAAATACTTCAATTTACTCATTCAGACAAAGCTTGTGTCATATCAGCAAATCTCCCATTGTCAGGAATTATACAGACTGAAGTAAATGGTAGATAAACCATCCACAGATTGTGTGGAAGAAGCTTGGCCGTTTGGAAAGTCAGCTACAGAAGCATTACTACTTCTGATTCTGCCAGTACATTATAATTATTCAGAAGTCCTTTATTTTTAATATTAAATTCTCATACCAATAGATGTTGATCTTGTCCTAATATTTATTCTTTGATGAAACATGGCTCACCTTTTAAACATGAGCTTCTTGCTGAAAAAATTGCTAATGAAAATGAAGGAAGTTTATTTCCTTCAGGAAGGGACTCATATCTGGCAAAATATTTGCAGTTTTATCAGCTATCATTATGCTATTCCTGTCTTAGAAGGAATTTTATGTTGGGAGGAATTATATGTGTAAATGCTGTGTAGTAAGCAAATAAATTGTCTGAGGTTGTGCATCTCACAGGCTAAAGAAGTTAGATGGCAAGATTTTAAAACTATTTTCCATCAGGGATAACTAGTCAGTGATATGTGTGAGAACCTGTAAAAAGGCATGAGTGTGCACAACATATCAGCCGTAGCAGGCTGGTAAGTCATTGTAAAAGGTAATATGGGTTTTATTTGGAAAGGTAGGTCAAATATTATCACAGCAATAAAGTAAGATGATATAACATACATATAAATTCAAAATTGCCAAATAATAATGGTTTTTAATGAAACCCCACTATGAATTAAAGGGGAAGAAATTATGCCACGTTTCCATTCTGCCTGTAGAAAATACTCTCAGGGACTGATAAGACCAAAAGGCCTGGTAGATTGATTAGTGTAGACTGAAAGTATTTGAGCTATCCACTTTACCAAAGGGACACAAAGATTTTTGTACTGCAACAAGTCTTGGTGTTTTGGGTTCTTCCGTGGAATAAAGTCGTCAGCTACTTGAAAGCAATGACAAGTGTTTGAATTTGTTTGGTATTTACTATTTCAAAAGGTATAACTTTCACACATTTATCTTTAATATCAGGTTTTTGTCATTCTCCTGCTTGACAGGATTTTTAAGATGGCATGCACATTTTAATGCCAGAATATTCTAAAAGTACTTCTATCGTGTTAGTCTACTGATTTATTTTGTGCCCACAATGGGGGCACAGCAGCTCAAAGAAGGGCAAATAAGTATATTCATATAAGTTGATAAGAATGCTTGTTTAAATTTTTAAAAATTGACAATCTTAATTTTAACTGGAAGAACTGAAATCAGTCAGTAGATGCAGAAAGATAAATGGTAAAGATGTGTAATTTATGTTTGACTGAAAAGTTGAAGAGGTGTTAGCAAAGAGCTACGAATAAATGGTTTATAAATGAAGTATTCTTTTTCTTATGAAAAAATTATTGCAGTGAAAAATGCATGCTAGAATTATTTAGCATGTGTGCACTAGTATATATTTCCGTATCACTTCAAGCAAAATCTTTTTTAGGCATTAACACTTCTGGAGCAGGCCATCTCCTGCGTGGCTTGAAGGTTTCCTAATGAAGAAAGTAAAGATAAAGAGGTATAGAGGGAGACACAATGTTCAGGTTTTCAAAATATTACTCACAAGTAACATTTATTCTATATATGTCATGGGAGAAATACACACTGGCAAACTTTTTTTGCAAATACATGTAAATGTGAATGTAAATTACACCTCTGACACTTGGCAGGTTGTCTGTTGAGCTCTAGCAACACCGTTGACAGTAGTTGGCCTTTGAAGACTGTCAAAGTTAAAAGCTCTCAAGTGAATATATGCTTTCACTTCATTCATGGAAGTGTTCTAGAGCTGAAATATAAAATGGTAGAAATACTGATGTGCCTGCTAAGAATGTCAAAGCACCTAGCAAATTTCAATTAAACCAAAATTTTGTGCTATTACTGGCTGGAGAGCAAAGCTGTAAGGAGAAGAGCTGAGCTGGTCTCTTCCAGCTCCTCTACTGCAGCTCACATTAGGACTTGTGAGCCCTGAGCCCATCAGAGCTGCAGGGAGCTCACTCTCCTTGTGGAATGGGAGGAAAGGGCTCAAAGGGAGAAAGTGGGAGATGCCCAAGCCATAAACAGCTTACCAGCTCCTGCTCCTCAAAAATCAGTTCCTTGGAGTGCTAGCATTAATAGCTCAAAAAGCAGTAGCTGGCCCTGCAGGTTGGATACTCTAAAGAATGCATAGTGCAGAGATACTTTGATTGATCATGATCTGTTTTTTACATTTTAAAATCTGATTAAAATGTCAGGTTAACGCTGGACCATAATAACTCTATTCATAGGCTTTACTGAAAAATGAGTTACAAAAGTGGTTGAAAAATCAGACTCCAAATACTCAGCCCTGCCTGTACACTTTTCTTCGCTATCCTGAAATGCACACAGACCAGTGACAAAACTGCTTTTTTTTGCACTGGCATGAAACATTTAGACAAATGCACCAGCAAGGCATTGTGCTTTACTGCTGATATTGAGTTTCTTCTTCCAGGTGTTAGGTAGCAGGAGAGCTTTGTGGGAAGGACAGTGCTGCACACAGCCAGCTCTGGCCCCCTCCATCAATCCCACCTGGGTGCAGCTGGGCCCTTTGGCCACATATGAGGCACCTTCGAAAGGTGCATGTGGGAAAGAGCAGAAAAGGCTTCAGAGGACAATGTCAAACAACATAAATTTCAGGATAAGTATATTATGCATTACAGTAGCCTAGCTACTACATCTAAGAAAAATTACTTACAATATGATGGCTCTGAAATTTAGGCATGAAATAGATATATTTTAGGGATGCTAGGAAAGAAGAGCTTCAGTTCACATGACTGGGAATTATAAACATCTGACATTGCTAAAAATAAAGCATCAAATAAGTAGCTTTTTGAAATATAAAATTATAATTCAATGTTCTGAACAGAACACTTTGAATTTATTTAGGCACAGCAGTGCTTCTGGCTACTGTTATCAAAAGGGTGTGAGGTTAGCTATGACACTAGGACTCAGGTAGAAATCAGTTAAAGAGATTAAAGATATCAGTTAACTGTAAACATTTTTAAATAAATCTGTCTGACACCCAGTGTTATCAGGATATTCACATTTATGGTTGATTTTGCCTGTTAGACCTGAAATGGGTGTTGAGTGCTATAGTTTAGAATGTCTCCCTTCCATCTGAAATATATGTTAATTACCTAAAGCGTATCAACATCATAAATTATAGATTACTGTATATTGGTTATAGCCAACCTATAAAGGCTATTAGAGTCATTTATTAAGGAGGAAATGTAAGGGTAAAAGAGAAAGAGAGAAGGAGACCTCCTTTAACTCCTTTGCTACTCATCTAGTAGGAAGTGGAATTTTGTGCCCATGGTATAGACGAGCATAATCTAATGACTGGATTAACTGGTAAAGATTTTTAATATGTCTTTTTGGCATCTAGAAGACTGCAGGAATTGTAATACTTTGATCAATTAATTTTTAAAGCCATATTTTTTAAAGGTAGTATAGTGCTTTCTGAACCAAGGGTCCATATGTTGGGAATCATCTGTATGTCCAAGGAATAATTTGTGGAGTATTTATTCTATACCACAGATCCTACTTGCTAGCAAATCTGACACAAAAGGACTATGGAAAGCTGATTTGCCACCCGTATCATTTCCATAGTAGTTATAGTAGAATATGCTGATGTAAATCCTTTCAACACTCCCTCCATTTGTTCATTGCCCAAGTGATGTGACAAACAACATACAATGCAAAAGCTACAAAACAGCAACTTAAATTCCATGAGAACGATCCAACAAGGAAAAGTTTAGGAGTCCTGTCTTCATAACATTTCTAGTGTTTACAGCTGACCAAGGGAAAAGTCGGCTGATAGAGAACATTCTCTAATTAGATTTATGGGAATGGCAGTTAGTTAACTCAAAATAAATCCACTGCACAATCTTTATATGTCAAATCAGGAGATTTCCGTGAGGTAGATATAATCTCATTGCTGAAATATAATATTTTCGTGAAAAAAGTAGAGTTGACATGAGAGAGAATATGTATACTGTATGCAGCATTCTCTACGCTATGTGAACAACAAAAGTAAAGAACTATGCTGCAGAACCTGAGCTAAGTTTGAATATGAAATATTACATGAATAAAAGGTTGAATTTAAAAAGTTAAGAAGTGACATGTCCAGAATCTTACTCCCTCCTCCCTTCTCCCCCACAAAGAGAAAATTGAGGCATAAATGTTAGTTACATGCAAAATGCATCTTATATTCTGCATTTTATAATGGTGACATTCTATCAAAGGAGAAATGTATTTAAATTTAGATGGCCCTCAACATATTCTAAGATTTTTTTGATCTCTAGTTGCAGCCATGTGAGTTTGAGATTGCAAACACATTAAGAATAAATTTATCTAGTGCTGCAGGTGCATTTTAGCTAAAATTTTATAAATTGGCATTTTTATGTGCATCATGTAGACGTATAGTTTTGAAATTTTGCTTTGTGCTGTCACTTTTTTACTAGCTCTATTTAGAAACTTGAAATACTTGCTGTTCCTAGATTAGATATGAGCATCAGGCATCTCCCTTTAATTCTCAGTACCATCCTTTGATATGAAATACAGAAGATTGTTTCACTCAGATGTCTATAATTTATTGCAGAGTATGACTTTAGCCTCAAGGAATTTACTGCCCTGGGCAACTGACAGAGTTGACCCTTGTTCTCAATTTTGAAAAATAATCACTTAAGATCAAGATCTAAGTGGCTGTTTAGCTTTCTAAACACATAAGAATGTACATCTCTATATTTATAAAATACTTATATTGTAAGTAAATCTAGATGAAAGGCATGTTTAGGCACTTTTAAAAGGTGTTTACCTGTATATCTTTAGGGACATGCCTGTTAATTATGCTTTGGTGTCACTTTGTTTTAAGAGTCTTAAAGACTACGGGAGTTGTTGATAACAAGCACACTGCAGATTTAGTTGCATTAGGGAGTAGGTGGGTAACTCATCATAGAGAAACAAATATGAACTATTTGATATTCTTAAGTAAATATTATAGCCTCACATAAATAGAGATAAGCCAGATTAGAACCCAATTTGGAAATGTATCTATAATGGCCCATCTTGAAGGAAATACAGAGAAAAACTTTCATTTGTGAATTCTGAAGTGTTGAGTCCTTTCTAAACAAATGTACAATACACAGAGTATAATTACATAGGCTTCCCTGTAAGTAATGCTGGCTCACAATGTCGGAGGCAGATTTGGTGGTACGGCAGTAGATGTTGAACCATCCTATCAATATTCCATTGCTGTATGACAGATGGCAGCAGAGGGGTAATCTGACAAAATGACATCAGATATGAAAGTATGGACAAAGTGTGTCATTGGGCAAAGTGTGTCACTGAATTCCTCCCAGCATTAAAAGTGGCACTCTGAGATTTGTCAACACTTGCTGAACATTTATGGAGACCAAACAGTGGGTGTGAGCACAGTGAGGCAGTGGGTGGTGTGTTTCAGCAACGATGCCATCACACTAAGTATGAAACAGTAGGTCACCTCCACCGGTTCAGATATTTATGAGCACAGCAAGCAGATTCTTGTTCATTGATGGTGGAGAAGCATTCACTGAATCAAAATACACCTCAGGTATGATTGGATACAGTGTCATTATTTCACCAAATATGCAGGGGAGAATTGTCTGCTTATGTTACACTGTCTTTTAAAGACTATACAAGCATCATGGAGCTGAAAGTAATTGTACTTTGGAATTGCCTGGTAACGTGGCTGAGTTTTTTAATTGTTAAACTTGCCTGTCCTGCTGAGACCGAATAAGACAAGGTAGATTTACAGTGACGTAAATTACAGTCATAATAACATGAACTTTGGTTCTACTGTGAAAGGCTATAACACTAGAATTTAACTGCTATTTTTTCTTGCTACTGTTGCTTTGCTCATATATCCAGAGTTACTATATAAGTTAGTACAAAATTTTTTGGCCTTTTACTGCTCTACACAAATACCGCTTGCATCACTCTGACAGATGATACTGTTCATTTTCCCTTTTGAATTAATTCAGGTTTATGGTCTCTGTTGTTACTCAGATTAACTGGGTACAGATTTTCATTTGCCTGTGCAGAGTTGGAATATGAAACGTGTTTCCCTGGAAACTTTAAATGTCTCAGGCAATCATTTACATAAACAGCATTGTCATCAAAGCTGCACAATTTTTCAGTTGAAATTAAAAAACAAACAAACAAAAAAAACTACGTCATTGATTGAAAATATTTGCATTTTAAACAATCTAGAAAAACACTTCTATTTAATTTTGGAGACCAAAGACATACTTATTCTCATTATAAATATGAAAATAATTTCAGAAAATATTTTCAGTTGTAGATTAACAGCATTTTGGAATATCTGTTTAAAACAGGTCCAAATTCTGCTTAAATGTTTACCTCTAATTGTCATGCCGGACACCACTGCCCTTTCCTCTGGGTAGGGCAAAAACTACTGTCTTTTTGGCACAGATTGCTTTCACCAGTCAGGAATGTTTGGATTATTATAATTATTATTCAGGTAATTCTGATGTTCTCTTCAAAGCTATTTACAGAAGTTTCTTAACTGTTCTTTTTTTCCCTCACAGATACCCAGCCAATATTCTCTTCTCCTGTTCTGCCTTTCCCCTTTCCCTTCTCTGCTGTCTACCCTTTCTCCTAAATGGAATGCCAAGGTATTGGGAAATAGGAAAAGTGCATGCACGTGCACATATGTCCTCCCATATGCACTCAGCACTGCACTGTGTCATTAGAACATTTTGTCAATTCTTTTAGATGAACTGTAGCTCCCAGGTTTTGCCATCTGCTTTAGAATGAAAGCTCAGTATAATGGTAGCTGCCTTCTCTTTTAATTATGATTTCTAAAATATTTGAGATCAAAGAGCAGCGTGCAAAGCTTACAAAGTTGAATGTTTTAACTCAGACCATGGCTACTGATATGACTGGGTAAGTTAGCTTGAATTTCTCCTGTTTTTAAATGGGCATGTCTATGTAACAGATCTATTTCTGAGCTGGAAGCTATAATATTAATGATTATTAGTAATTGTCTACATAAAAACATTCAGGAATTTTTAGGCAATTTGATGCATTACAGAGACATTATTACTTTTGTTTTTCAGAAAGAAAAACAATGAGTGAGAGAGAATGTGACTTCTCAAAAGGTCATACAGCAAATACTGACAAAACTGAGTTCCAGAATAAAATCTCGGCTTTGGTTAAATCAAAGGCAAAACTCACAGAGATAGCAATGGGCTCTCATCCCAGGCTCCTGTCCTGACTAGATGCTGATGAGAGATACCAAAGAGAAAAAGTGTTACTAAAAAGTAATTTGGCTATTTTAGGACCTCTATTCACAGCTGAGTACTTTCTGAGTATGATATGATACTGTGCCCTAAATGTTATTACATTGGCTCTCGTGTGGTGGTGCTCACGTCTGAAAATAGAGGGAGGTTAAAATATGTCCTTTTTCTTTTACTCCTTTGCAGAGCTGAGGGATGAACTGCATACATAAACAAATGTTCATCAGCATTAGCACAGACTTATGTGACATTGGAAGGATTATTTTTTTGTATAATTGGAGTGCAATAAAAAAGTCAGACAGTTACTGGGACTAGATGTGTCTGTGGGTACCACTTTCTTCTTACCATGTCAGACACAAATTCAGTTGTAATGATTGAATTATGTAAGGAAATGAATCATGAAAGTGAGAAAAAGAACCTGAAATATTTAATGCTAAATTTAAGGACTCAGAAATAGGAATCACATTCCACAGAGAATGGTAGGACCGAATCCCTTAAGTCTTTCCAACTCGACTATTTTCTTTAACACTTTGTGTGTTTCGTGCTCCAGTTCATATCTAGTGTAACTTACATAGCAGAAAATGTTTGACCTCAATCTAACTCTTACTGCCCTATTTCTAGGAGGTATTTTTTCTCAAATTTCTCATACTTCTCTGTAAATGAATTAAAATATACTTACCAAATAAAATTTACAGACTTTTAAAACAAATGCACTCACTACCTTTTCATTTTCTACTAGTTTAAATATTTCTGAAACTTTAAGTAACATCCCTGTCTTTTTTTATTCCCTTTGGAGCATTATTTTTACAGAGTGTTAATCTTACACAGGAAGATTGAAACATATTAGTAATAAATTCACAGATCATTTAGAAAATTGCAGAATGATGGTAAGTTTAAAAAAAAAAAAAAAAAAAAAAAAAAAAAGCAGGCTAAATGATGACTAGATTTTAAAAATGATAGTTGTAATGAGTAGAGCAGTAAGAGTTTACCTGAATAGCATTGGTCACATTCCATCCTGCTTCCCAGCTGGAGAGCAGTTTCACCCGGGCCTGTGGCAGTGGAGCTGAGGTCTCATATCCTGGATCCTGATGGCAGATGTCAAGCTCAAAGTTCAGGGGTCCATCTGGCTTCTCTCTCTCCTCACTGTGAACCCTGTTTAGTTCATCTCTTCTAGCAAAATTCACATTTTCTTCATCAGTGTCTAGGCAACTGTCCCATCTTACCATTTGCAAAAAGAAAGATGGTGTTTCTCTAAAGCAGGTGAAAAGAGATGAAAAAGTCTTCTTCAGGTGAGCCATCTTGAATACCAAATATTAAAATAAAATCTTTCTTGACTTGTCTTTATTTTGATCTGCAGCTGTACATTGTTAATCCTTTTGCTAGGTTAGCCCTGATACTTAGTAGTTATGATTAACAAAGTTTGTTGCTCATTTATTTATTCCAATTTCAAAAGCCAGCGAAAGAAATATCTCCAGCATCTTCAGCATGCTGCCCAGAAAGGTCTGCAGTGAGGTTTAATAGTTTGCAAGCTGCAATTTAAAATTCAAATCATTTTTCCTTCTACCTACTGTATCTACATACATTAGTCAGTCATTCATGAAGCATCTACAGGTTGCTGCAAGAATCTTCTTCTGGAAATTATGCATGTTTCTAATACAAATAAATAGTTCTGCCAAAAGGAAGAAAAATGCTTCATTAAAACCTAGAGTTGATGGACTGACTGCAAGGTAAATGCATGTAAACAAGTTCACTTCTCCCAGTGTAAGAATTTTCTTCTATGTTTTAGTGTCTACAGAGGTCAGTAGAACTTTAAAAATGTTCTTTAAAAAGCTCAAAGTTGCAAGAAAAAAAACCAGCTTGTTCATAACTATATTTAACAGGGGAACGACACAGAGCTGTGAAGATATGCTTAC
>JAOWBP010001760.1:48310019-48343140 GCA_028571105.1 Tragopan temminckii | reverse complement strand
AGAAACAACGGTTCAAATGTTGGTCCAACCAGTTTACTATAAATCCTAATCAGGGAGATGGGGAAGGGAAGGAGGGCAATAGAAAAGATAGGAAAAAAGCAAGAATCTCATAAAGTGGGGATAGTCACCACCAGGATCCAGCAGTGGTCCCGCTGCATGCTGTTTCGAAGGTCTGAGGCAAAATCAGCAGGGGGGGAGAGCAGCAGCGTGGCCGGCCTTGGGCAGCAAGCAGGTAGCAGGAAGAAGTCACAGAGCCAATCCAGGAGGAAGAAGCAGGACTCAGGTAGCAGGCCCAGGAGAGTCCGTCAGCATGCAGGCATTCCGTGAGGAATCTGAGGCAGACACCTTTGTTCTTCTTCAGCACGCTGGAAGAGCACAGAGCAAGGCCAGGAGGGAGAGAGGCAGGTCATGAGGATTCTCATGTCAGAAACCTCTTCTTCTTCATGAGGAATCTATTGCCAGAAAACCCTAAACCTTATGGTTGTAGGTTTCCTTTTTATCCTCCTTCTTCTGTCATCATGGCATTCCTGGGCACTTGGGTAAGAGTCATGTGCAGCACCTCCTGAGATGGCCATCTTCCTCAAGATACGCCCACACAAAAGACTGCTTCACGGTCATTAAGCTGTGGCTTATCTCTTTCTCTCTTGTTGCCCCGGGCCTTATCCATCTGTGTCCCTCAGAGGATTTCACAACCCTTGCCCAGCACTTGCTTGGACTTGTTCATCTGTGTCCCCAGCAAGCTTTGAGACAATGATGTAAAAGACTAATCTCTTACATCATCAAAACCATTTTTCTCCAATTTGACAAGGAGGTCAAGCAGGACAGTGTCAAATGCTTCACACAAGTCCAAGGAAGATGAGTATGACTCAAAAGCCCTATGTACAAAAGACTGACAAAAGCAGTCCTGTGCTGTAACTCACAATCACGCCTCGACCACCGTAAAGCATGCTTTGCCATACTACGCAGTATACTCCATTCTTATTTACAGAAAACAAATAGTCATTCATGTTTTCCAACAATTTCCATACTGAGTCATCTCTTAAGTATCATACTGTTAACTACATTTTATTATTGGCTCAAGTTCAAATTATTTTAGGCTAAGCTTTAAAAATTAAGTAGCTAATTCACTCCTTTCTGTCAGGATAGTAACACAATTGCAAATCTTTTGTTATCTCCAGGGTCTGAGACATAAGCGATCACAGAAAAGATGTGACATTTTCAGCTGAGTCATTACATCTCTTCTTTAAGCTGAGGAAAACAAACATCGATGACAATCCTTAAAAACTATCTGTGGAACATACAGTCTGCCTGGAACTAAGTCTTAATCACCTTTATTTCATTTCCTACCACAATCAAGTTGTTTATATAATAGATCAAAGTAAAAAAAATACAGGACATCAACTTTATGATGCTTGGCTACTAAGCACCATATTTTTTCATATTTTCCACAGTGACTAGCAGAGGAATTTCAAGAATTCATTCTTACACTAAGGCACGCTACCAGCTATCATTGAAGTGATCCTAGTAATCCATTCTGTTTATATGTCCTACTGCGTACAATAAGTACTAGGAAAATAAAATATTTTAAATTGACTATTGTAAGTTTTCTCTGAATGCTGTTATGAATGCCCTCCTAACTCCAGTAATTCCTTCTCCTTCAAAGAGAATCAAGTAGCTGGGACGATGTACACTGTCACTGTCACAGTCACAGATGAATACATACTCAGTTACAGAACAAAGTAATTTGTCTGACTGAACCATCAGTGTAAAGGTATGTTTTCATATCTTGACCAAATAGAATAGTTAGTAACCCCAAAAATGAAACCCAGTTTAGGTACCCGAGGCTTAAACTTAAAGTCATTCTAGTGGCAATAATTTTGTAGATATATTGAAAATACTTCTTCATAAACACTGACTTTATTTTTCCCCTCGTGAAATGACAGACATGAACATCCTATGGTTTCTCTCAAGGTTTCCACTGCCTCTCTGTGCCTTTTCCCCAGAAGCACTCAGTCATTGCTCCTCTGATCAACACCACCTGACACCACCACAAATTGCTTACTCTTTTCTTCCTCCTCCAAACAGCTGAATTACTACAGTAAAAAGGATCTGCAATAATATTTAATTTACAAATCTAAAACTTGACTCTTTTGACTTCTTCTGTGGCTCTAGGCACAACAGGAAAAACAGTGCTCTACAACTACTGTAAACTTCATTTTCTAAGAGCTAAGACACTGGTCTACAGGGCCTCCACAACTGATTTCAGGTGTAACAACTCATCTCAATAAAATTTGTGCGCCATGTTTTCATAAGCCATGAACATAGTGCTGATTACTACGAATAGACTAGCACAAGCATCATAAATACCGCCAAAAAGAGTTTTTTCTAACCATGGTTAGAAGACTTTCATGGCTTTTCTATTCAATATTAGTCACTTTCCTGCTAGGCTTTGCAGAGCTGATTTCAGAATCACTCTAGGTTTATGGGAAACAAAGTTTTCTCTTCAGCTGTGAAGCTGAAAATCATCTCCCTCATAGAAAAAAAACAGACAATAGCAATTCATATTCTACATGAAGCAAAACTCATACTATACCATGAAATCTTAAAAAAAATTGCTGTAGTATTTGTCTAATGAAAAAAATCGAAGTAATTGCATACAGAAAGATATACTGAGTTCTTGCAAAAATAATGAAATACTGAAGGAGCATTTACTCCCCTCTTACTGCTATCAAAATGTTTCTGAGCATATTCCAAAACATAATAAACTAAAACCTGCTAAATATTTACTCCTTACATTTTACACAGTATGCCTTCAGGACAAGCTAGCTATCAGTCCACAGTCGATACACAGCTCTCATCTTCACACTCCAAGGAGTATGGATATGATGAATATCGCTAAGCTAAGCTAACCACCCTTGGTTTAACACTGTTTTGTCTACCACCTGACCCCACAAAGAAAGTTGATATTATCTTAAGGAAACAACCACACCTTAAACAGCAGTACAGCATTACTCTTCACCATAGTGTTCAACCTCCTCATTTGTCTTTGAAAACATTCTGTAGAAGGAGCTGTTTGTCATGGTAAGTACCTTCTTCAGTTGACTGACATGAATGCCTCTATCAAGAGATATTTGTTTATCTCATCTCTTCCGACAAACTTTGCTGATTTTAAACTGCACCCTCCTCATTACCTACATTGTAATTGCCAAAACACATTTTCCTCCTAGCACCAGATCTCACTAGTCAATGCTGACAAGAAGGTTGTGAACTGAAACATCCTGACAGGCTCATTCCAGCTTTAAGAGGTACCATCCCACAGACCCAACTATTTCAGAAACGCTTCAGTAGTAACCCTTCTCTGTCTCCCTCCAGGCACAGCAAAAGTCAGAAAAACAGCTCTTCAGCATCCAAGCTTGTCTTCATTAACACGCGTACCCACATCTCAGTGCCATGCATTTGTTCTGTTTATACCATATGACCTCTCATATGCACAGGATGAAATCGACTCCCAGTACAACACTTGAAAACATCAGTCATTACTAGCATCAAGGAAAACCACACTTCAGGAATAGCTCATTTTGCCTACAGTAGCCACCCATCATATCTCAAATACATACTTGGATAACTCTTCTTTTTTGTTAACAGCCACTGATGATGGCCTTTAGCTCATCAAAAACTTACTTTACTGGTAAACACCTGCATCTTTATGGTCTTTGCTTCTACCACATTAATTCCATCTATCCTAGGAGCACTAAGGAGACTCTGTCCAATGCAATTCTATCATGTACCTTAAATGCAAAAAGGACAATAACTACTTCAGAGTAGTCACGGTCCTGAAATCAACTTGAAAGACACCTATTTGGAAGGTTCTGGTAACAATGCAAAATAATTAAAAAAAAAAAAAAAAAAAGAAGAAGAAGAAATGCTACTAAATGGTTTTCTTGTTTCCTGAAACAAGTTTCATGCCACATAATGTTAATAATATCACCCCCCAAAAAAATTCGCAGATTTTTTTTTCCATCAAATCATTACAGCTCTATATAACCATGGAATATTCCAAGGACCTTTTTACTTTCTGACAAAGAAGCATAATCTACACCAACAGTTTTTCTGAAAACACATACAGCAAGTTCAGTAAGTGGGCTGTCAGCCCTGCTGTACCATATGAACTACAAAAGTATTAATTAACATATTTTCGGGAAGATAATTCACTGTTATCTACAGTATAGAAAACAAACAACAAAAAGAACTGTCAAGAAAGCAAAATATATTGCCTAAATTTTAACATGCTACAACTTAAATGACTTTCTACCTCAGCTCTCCCCTGCAACATAACAACCAGGCAGCAATTAAAAAGCAGTAGCACCTCTCCTTTAAATTGTTCTGAAATGGTTGTGAGTTTATTAAATGTAATATAAAAATGACTAAGTGCAATTTTGGAAGCACTGTACAAAGTACTTGTGCACAGAACTACTGAAATGTTACTCTTGACGTGTCATTCTTTCAGAAGAAATATAAATACTGAAAACAAACCTAAATCCCTTCTTCTTGTAATAAAGTTTTTCACTGTATTTAGCGTGTCAGCAAACACACAATTTCAGCTAGAGTGAAACATTCCACAGCTGCCTGGACAAAGGACACACAGCAAGTGTTAAGTATTAAACCAATACAAACAGTGAATTGATTTTCCAGAAGAGCTTTTTATAGAGCATTTAGAACTTCAAAATGGAGGGAAAGAGGCAGGAAATGGGAACTATGAGAACTGAACTGCTTTGCTCTTCTCTAGATAAATGATTCAGCGCTAGGTACAGATGACAGACTAATTTAAGATATTGAAGTTATTAGTTAATAATGACTTATGCTAATTATGAGCTTGAATAATTTCCCAAGTCCCAGGGCATAAACCAGCACACTGCTCAAAATACACAGCAAACTTTCCACGCGAGGCAGCACTGGTGCCTGTGTTAGTAGATAGTATTCTCGAAGTGACTGTAAATGGCTGAATCTTATCATTTCACACGCAAAACTACTTGTTACTGCGTGTGTGCAGTCCCAGTACAAGCAAATAGAGATATAGCACATGCAACCAACTTTGCCCTCTCACAATCACGTCCCCCACATACGGCAGCATCCTGTCAACTATATCCTCCTCCCAGGGAGCCTTCCCCACCAGAGCCACTGGCTGCAATTCATCCACCAAAGGCACAGAAGAAGTCTCCCTGTGCAGTGGCACACATGTAAGGCATGGGCCATTTGAAACAGTGTGGATGCATACAATAATACAGGCAGCAGTCATGCACCACAGAAGTCTTTTTTTCTCGTGCCCATTCACAGATTGGGAGAATTTGCTAATCACAGTTCCATAGGGCAAGCATTTTCTCAGTGAGCAGATGTTCACACAGCGCTTTCTAACAGAGATGATAAATGGTGATATTGGAAGGTTTTGCAGTTTTGCAAAGGGCAGAAGTTGGAATTTAAAGCTCCCTCCCATCTGCAGCAGGCACACTGTAATGGGGAGCCCTAAGCACAGGCCAGACACACCTTTAGCTCGCTGACAAAGCAATGTCAACATTCGCAGGTACAACTGCATGCAAGATAGCCCTGCCAAGCCTGCTGTGGGCTTGGTAGAGATAGAATACAAAAACTATTATTCATACACAGTGCAAATTAGTTCACAGGCTTGTAAATTGGTCAAATAAAACATATGTTTTCATGCCAACTTTAAGACAGCTTTAGGAGTGGGAGGGATGGGGTCACTGCCAATGGTTCAACCTCCAAATTCCCAACAGCTCCAGCTGCACCAGCTTTACAATAAAGCTAATAAGCTTTTCCTATCTTTAAACATTTCTCAAACTTCAGACCTCGAGCTCATGAATATCTAGAAACCTGTGGGAAAGAAACAAGGCCTGGTAAAATCAAACCCCAAAGATTCCAATTTTGCAAGTGAGAGGTAAAGAGTTCAGAAAAGAATCTAAAAAGAACTCCCGGCTCCGCGCGTTTCCCACTGCCACCTGCTGGCCGCAGCTGGGGCCGGCGTCCACGATGCCTTCTTCTGAAATAATTTTTAGCTTTTTTTTGTTTTGTTTTGGTTTGGTTGTTTAGTTTTTTATTTGTTATAGTTGTTCCACTATGGAGGCAAAAGTCGAAGAGAGAGAGGGAAAATAAAGATGGTCTTGAAAACGTTGACAGTGGAAGAAAATAAAATATTAATTTTTTGTAAAGCTTTAATATATTTCTCAAGCTTCTTTTGCAAAGGGGCAAAAAAGGCTATAATAAAACAGGAGGCAAACCATAGCACTGAGGCCACGCAGAGATTGAGGGCTGAAATTGCTAAGCGGATGCCAGCAGGTCCCAGTGACGTGGCAAGACAGCAAAGCACAAGACCACAAGGGTTTCCCCTAGACTACACTGGTTTCTATTGAAACAGTGAAGGATAAAGCAGCTTCTCATCCATGTCAGTCACTCAGTACCTACAGCATTCCTGCTCCATGACAAGACTAAGAGCCTAGGAGAGCTCACCTAGATACTGACCTGCAGGCTTCTTGCCATTCACCTTCCTGACGGCTCCAAGAGGGCCCCAAGATAAGACCTACATGAGCTGTGTTATCAGGAGGAGACACATGATGGTCACATAGTGACAAGTCAATGGCTTTCAGTCAATTCCTTGGCTACATGGGTTAACCTGACAGGAATCTTAGATCTCGCTGTAGTATGTAGTAGGTAAAGTCTACCCCCTCCCACCATCCTGCCAGAAAAAGACAACCTAGAGACAAGACCACAAGGCACTTCAGGTTCACCTTCCACTGACTAGAGAAGAAAAGGTGGGGAGAACAAAGCACTGGCTTCAAGCCTTCTCTTACAGCCTCTTCTCTAACACTTCTTAATCATATTATTTCCTTGCACTTGGCCACTGATTATTGACAAAAGGGATATACATGCTTCTGTAAACAAAGTGAATACTGTTTTATAGCAAGCTACTGCATATTTGACTATTTGAGTTCCATGAGAAATTAAAGCTCTATGTCAGAAAATTAATGCATGAAGCTGCATGCATTATACACAAAAACCAAGAACACATCATTTTTGTGCTACATTTCTTTTTATTGTAACTAGCTGTACTTAAGACTACTACTCAAGGCTGTATGTCAACAAAAAGGATATATAACTTGTATGTTTAACACAGGTGAAATCACACCATTTAAACATCTGGCAAAAATGCTTTTTGTGGTTACATTCTGAGTCAACATTGCATTTATAATTAGTTAATAATAATTACACAGAATAATTTTTTTTCTTAAGAAAAAAATAACTGGTACTTTTCAAAAACACTTGTGGAATTTATAAATACAGCTTTTAAGCATCTAAAAATGAACAATGTTTTCTGCCATCTCCAATATAGGCTGCTTATGTAAACAGATTTTACAACAACATCGCATGTAAAACAAAATGTGACCAACTTTGTTTATTAGAACAATTTACATGCACTTGCGTGACACCATGCTATGAGCAACTCAACTCTGCAATCCTGTCCAAACAAATCTAATCTCTTCCTTACAACAAGCGCTCCAGAGCCATCAAGTTGATTTTACCCAAGAGTATTTCTGGGCTATCTTTGGAATGCTTGCGGGGGGGCAGTGAGGAGGGAGTTGAAGAAACACAAGCAATAATCCAGTTCGATGGAAGTTAAACCCCCAACATTTACCAAAGAATTATACCATTTCTTATAAATGACTACTTGGCTAACACAGACCTTCAATAAAATGTTTACAAAGTTAATTCTTTCCTGTACATCCAATCTCTGTGAAAAATGGCACCTCTATCTTCTCTAGTAACTTACCATATTCCATCCATCCATGCCTGCACACTGGGTCATAAATTATGGGCTCAGAACCTGCTCTATGTGCAACTTTTATATTTGTCGTAAAAACTGCTACTTCCAAAGGGACAGGTAGAGGTTTTCTAACAAGTTTAATTAAAAAAAAACAACAACAACAAAACAAACAAACAACAACAACAAAAAACCTGAAAATAAAATCAGGAACTTTATGTCAACTCAGATGAAGATTGTCTTTTTTTCCCCACTCACACTTATTTCCTTGATTTGAGCTACTGATCCACAGCTTCTTTATGTTTCAGATCATAAGCTTTTTGGAGGAAAATTGACTCTTATCTACACAACAGAAGTCTTTCACAGTTGCAAACAGCACACATGCAAGTTCCCTCACAAACTGCTATAAATTTTTTTAAAGTTTTAATTAAAGTTCTAATCTGTTCCAAAATTTAGCGATGCACTTAAGGTTTACTTTTGTCTTCGCTATTACTATTGCTCAAAGTAGAGCAGACTATGAAAACCTCACACTACTACAGCATAGAAACTAGAAATCATGGTTACTTGAAAATTTTACTCTATTGTTTGAAAGAACAGAAGATCAGTTAATAAGATATAAAAATCAAGGAACATAAAGAGCATTTTTTCAATGGGTTTCTTCCACAGAGATACTGTAGCAGTCAGTAAAGAGGTAGGTATTTTTCTTTACTGGTCTCAGCCAGAAGCTTTCCCACTGCAGAACCAAAAGAGAGTAAGTCTGTCTGCCGTGAAACTAAGTACCAGTCCATTAATCAGAATTAAGTAGTTTAAAGTGACTACATTTCAACAAAGATCATCTGGTCCTCTAAATTCCAAAAGGTTGTTTGTAACAACAGCTTTTAAGCACCCGGGATTCCTGTCTTCTATCGTCATCAACAGGGAGGTTTTGCATTTGTAACATCTAAGATTACAAAACGATCAGATTCGTGAGTGAGACTCTCACCCCTTCCCCGTCTCCCCGCAATGTGCATTGTTACTGATTTGCCCATATTCTCCAAAAGAATTTATTAAATTCCTCAAACTTCATTTAAAAATAGGAAAGTTATAAAAAACTTCTTAGTTTTCATAAAGCATTCAGCCACAGGCTGCCACAGGAATATTTCAAGTAATTTAAATAAATCCTGCTCGTCTTTTCCTCCTTCCATGACTTAAGCAAAGTCTACATGGATTTAATGACCAACAAAAACAGGAAGATAGGAAGAGTGACAAAATTAAGGCATCTATTTTAAGATCTTCCAGAAGAAATAAAGTAATAATAGCAGTATACAACTACTGCAAAATTCAACTCTTACAAGATACAGAGTCAACTTCGATCTTTCAGTGAGATTCAAGGTTGAGGACAATCAAAAATTTTAGCTCTGAAATTTAATTATTTTTTTTTAATCTTTAATTTTAGCTGTTGCAACAGTTAAGAATATCATGTTCAAAATGCTTGCCACTCTGTCTATACAGATACTGACCTCACCTTTTTCACAGCCTTTTTGCAAACATCTTGCAAGATACTTATCTCTGTCAAGAGACTTGATTCTATTTTTTATTTATTTATTTTTTTTAGAAGTTGTAGAAGAGCGGAATATTTCAATTAAGAGAGACTTGATAGTAACTCGGAGTTAGTCTTCTGTATGAATTATAAACACTGAACAGCATCAAGAAGTTGTGAATTTACACAACCATGGGCAAAACTGTATTTAACATCATATCGATATACTATTTACAAGGTAGAATAGACTCAACCAATATCTCTCCAATCCTCTCTCAGACACAGAACAGTGTGACTCCTTGTCCTCCCAGTCAAGATATCCAAAATCCAGACTGTACTTGCAAGCATAACAACCTCTCCAAGCTACACTCACCTCCTCCTAGAGAACCTCTTTATTTCCCAAATCTGCAAATTGAAGGTGAGTGGCTCAAACATAAGAATAAGTCAACACCACTCAGATTCAGAAGGATCCCGACATCTTTCTATTGTTCTAGATACAGCCAACACTTTAAAAAAATAAATAAATAAATAAAAGCAAAAAGGGATTCAAATCTGTATCTTCGCCACACCTCATTAACAATGAGACTATTTGTTAACTTCTAAGTAAACATCTTTTCAAGATGTCCTTGAAGCCCAAAGTCCGATGTTTAGTTTAGGCATATAAACATACAATAGTAAGATTCAAGTAATTAAGCCAGGGAGGGGAAAAAAAAAATAATAAACTAAAAAAAAATCCAGGTGTGACCTGGCAAAATCCAACACTGGAATGTATTTATTTTCCCAAGGTCAGTGATGAATATGACCCAGGCTACTTCCTGACTAATCTTCTACCAAGTAAAGTTTAAAGGTTACAGGAGCCACTGACAAATGGCTTTTTAATTTAAATAAAATATAAATACAGAAAACCCATAGCTCTAGTAAATACAAACGTGGTAGCATGTTAATGCATAAGATCGCTGCTGGTAACACAAAAAGGCAGTACAGAGCATTCCCTAACCATGTATTCCTGTTAACAGGACTCCAAGATAACTATAATTAGTATCAGTTGTCTGCTTCAGAATCTTTCAAATTCTGCAGCTAGAGTCACACTTTTTGTGCCATGCAGTTAATAAGATCTGGGGTTTTAATCACATAATGCTACCCCTCCTCAATCTCTCCGAGAAAAATACAGATCTGTTCCAAGTGTTATAGTTACAATCTGGTTTGTATCTCCATCAAAACAGGCACAGAACTCACAAAATTCAGCTGTGGCTAGAAGAAACAGACTGTACCTCCAACACAGCACTGACAGAACCAATAATTCAGAAAACAGACCCTTGGAGCCACAAAGGAAAGAATGACCTGCAGAAAATAGACATTGATCATTTGTATATTTAATGCCACCCAATAATTCTACACATGTAATTACACGGAAAGATATCATCATTATCTAGAAGAGAGGTAGCACTTTCAGTCTTTCGTGAAAAAGAAGGTGCTAACCTACAGTGGCAACTTACAGATCTGCTTTTACAGAAATATACTCCTGGTTTCAAATTCCTGCAGCAAAATCACTGTTAAAACCTTCAGTTGGGACTAACACATCCATAGGGATTTAAAATTTACCCTGAGTTGAGTAAAAAAAAAAAAAAAAAAAAAGAAGAAGAAGAAGAAGATGTTTCACTTCAACTCTTTCATTAACCTACCCTTTTCAAGTCTCTCAGCATGAAATTAGTAACATGGATAACAGATCACCTCCCCATTTGCATAACACTTAAGAAGGACTGCTTGGGAGAAGAAAAGTTGCAACAGAAAATACGCATCCAATGTGCTGACATACTAAGTATAGCATGCTCACGTTTATAAGGTTTCCACATGCTATTCAAATGAAGTTACAAACAGCCTGACTACTGTTAAATAATTTATAATACAGGAAGCAGGCCTTTGAGTTGGGTCCAGAAAGTGACACAGACTTGATTACCAGTTCTGACCTTTTATCACTTGAAATCACAGGAGAAAAATAATGTCACAACTACAAGCATATAAAAACCCTTTAAGGTAGTGTTACAGCTTTTTTGCGCAGTTCAAAACAGATATTAATGCAGTGTAAATGAAGAGAGACAAAAGACAGAAGCTTGAGGATGTTTTCAGAGTGCAAACTTACAAAGGGTACTGGCATTTGCATTGGTCAAGTTGGCATGTGGCTGAATAAAGATGTGCACAAATTTGTGGTGCACATCTATCTAGCAGAGAACGCTCCCAGGTGTTTCAGAATGAAATAAACTGCATCCCTTTCTCAGGAGCCAATGGAGGATTTGGGAAGATTTCCAATCTTCTAGCTGCAGCAAGTGAGGGGAAGTCCAGGGACACCAGGTAGGCAACTTACCCTTGCTAACCAACAGCAGAATGATGCACAAGGCCTTTAACTACAGCCCTATAAAGCTACCTAGTAATGTTTGATGGGAAAAAAATTAAAAGAGCTGTCAGTAAATAAAAGGGAAGACAAAGAGAAATCCCAGGGGTGTGATTTGATATTAGTCACCTGTACCCAGTGGCCACACTAATTTTGGCTTCCTACCTTCGTGTCACCACCCACACCCACCTGAACCAAAGCTGTGATCCTAGAGCTCACCAAGATCTGAACTCAAGCCCACCTTCCCAGGCTCACCTCACGCCACAGGCAGCCAATCCAGCCTCCCCCAACACTTCACCTCTCTGGCACCTCAGGGAATAGTTTCCTACTGGATGATCAGGCTGGACTGGCAGATCCAGACCAGACAGGTTCCTGCCAGGGAGAGGAGAATAGAGGGACCAGGAAAGCGCCAATTCAGATCAGCTGGCAAGGAACCAACTTCTAACCTCACCTCACTGAAAACCTGGAAAAGAAAGTCTGTATGCTGTTTCAAACCAAACATGTTATTAACATTTTGAAGTTACTGAGGTAATCATCAGAGTCTGCTAAGGCATAAAGAAAAGTAAAAACTAACCTTACTTCCACATTCCATTCATAGTGTGAAAGTAGGCTTGGAGATGCGATCACTATAAACACCTACTTTCCAGAGCACTAAACTTACATGTAAAGTTCAGCCCAAACTACATCCCATGACAGCCTAAAGCTACCGTGAGTAATACTGCCTTCCACAGCTCAGACACTCTTCAGCTAGTCTGAAGACCCACTTTATGCTTTGCAATCTTCCCAAGGAAGTTGGCTACCGTCCTCAGAGCAAGCAGGTCACAGAAACACTGTAAAAGAGCAGAAAAAAGCACAAATTCCTTCTCCCAGGGCAGTCCCATTACCACCACTGTTCCCATTTGAGGGGAACTGCAAGACTCCAAGGACCTACCTCCAGGTGCTGGAAAGCTTCAGCCAAGCTGTGAGTTACCCTTCCACGAGTCCCCAAAAAGTGCTATAAAAACAGCCCTAAATTATGCATTATTTATAACCACGTGACAGAGTCTAATTTGCAGCTGATTATCCCAGAAATATGCAGCAATGTAGACCCTGAATAAAAGGATTTCAACTCACCAGCATGAAAAGCAACATTTTGTTTACTTGTGCTTTATCTTCTGCTTCCATTTTTGCTTGCATTTGCAAAAGCAATTAGAATAAGTGCCTAAGAATTAGAAAATTATATATATATATATATTTTTTTCTCCAAATAATAAAATATGCAGAAAACAAGTAAAAACTTTATATGGGGATACATATATGTACTTTATTGTTGGCTTTTAAAGTAACCCTTGTTTAATTCACAAACTTTCTAAAGAGGAAGGTATAGCTTCAGTGAAAATGGAGGTAATAACCTCTTGCAGCATCACTTAGGCAATGCCTGGAAGATTTCTCATTTAATTAAGGCATTCCTAGAATCACAAAGGGGGAAAACGTAGCACCACTCTTCCTGAAGGTAAGAGGATTTTTTAAAATATTTAATCTAGCAGTGACAAACTATCTATAAAACTGCCGTTTCCCATATTAGGAGCTTACACCAATTTTGCACCAATCTTGCCTGAAAACAGAAATATTCACACTTCTCATTTTCCCTCTCCTCCTTCAGTTAGGAGTACACAATATCCATAGCACATATGGCTCTGCAGTGAACTGTGACTACAGCGTACCATTTGACAATGAAGAAAGCCCCAAGGCCTGTATTTGTAAGAATAAACCAGATCATACTAATCTGACTCCAGGAATTTAAAGACTGGTATCATATTGCATCCGACTACCCACTTGAACATAATTTCTCCTCAGGTTTTTTTTCCTACTTGAAACGCCAGCAGTGTTAATCGACTCATTCAAGCAGCACACATCGCCATTGCAGAATCCAGGGAAAAAGCTCCAGCTCCTGCAGAAAGCACTCTCAAATATACAAAACCACACATAATTTAATTTAATTAGTTCCGACATTCTTCTAAACAAACCAGTTTCCACTAGCAACTTGGAAGCCTATACGCTGTATTCAAAGTCATTTTACACAGTCTCAAAAGCTTGAGAATTTTTGTTTCATTCAAAATAGTTAACCAAAAATGAGAAGCTTTAAATGGAAACCACAGAAATTATTCTAACTGCTTTGGGTCATCCTGAAGTGTTCTCTGAACAGAGTTTAACATTTCTAAGCACAAGCCACGAAAAAGGAATAAGCAAGGAATACCCTCTACAGTTGAAGCATTTTCCCAGAAATTCCAGAGAACTGTAGGAGTTTCAAGTATGCTCAACAAGATGCAACACTGCCAGTACTTGAAAATGGGATTCAAAGCTCTATGCAAATAAATGCTGTTTTTATTTATTTAATTAATTTTAAAGAGAAATCTCCTTGCTTTGATGCTTCAGTTGTTCTTGGGCTTCTCATTCTTTCCTAAGCGTTGCAATGACAAAGCCCTCAAAGATAGAACCTATGCAACCCGGGATTGAATGCATTTTAGATGGAGAACTATTCCTTCAAATATGGTAAATATAATAAATACAGTAATTATTTGCAGTCTTCACAACATCAATAGTGATCTTCTCATGCACCAAGCATCCCTTTTCAGAAAGCATCTCAAATACCACAAAGGAATTTTGTACCAGTTAAAATAATGGATTAAGACTTCTCCTTTGCTTAATCTTCCAGTTAAGCACCAAGCAACACATTAAGCAGTGAAAATTACTTATTTGCACATTAAAACTTTACATCGAATCCACAGCAAATTGTCTATATGGTGCAAAGTTTTGTACTGATCACATCTGAAATGCTGAAGCTTCAATTGCTCTAGGAACAGCTCACTGTTTTGGTACAAGGACAGTATTTTTAGGATTGTGGAACAGACAAGTTGAATGCTTCCACTGGAAAAAAAAAAAAAGGAAAAAAAAAGCATTGTGAAATAGTTACTAGTCTTAGCTATGATTCCATTTAGAAAAGGGTAATGAGCTAGTAACTGAAGTCACCAGGCAGCGAAGCAAGACATTACTACCTTATAATATACCAAATCCATGGTTAAGCTATGAGAATGAAAGGGATTTCCTTTATATTAAAAAAATATATCCAAACACACACACCAAACTTGTTGAACAGAACTGCTTGTTGTAAACTCTAACTTGCAAAAAAATCACTCAATTTAGCATAAATTAAAACCAATAAAAACAAGTTGATTTGTATTCCAATTACTACATATTTTTTAATATATTAACCCCAAAAGCTTTGACAATATGAATGAAGTTTGTTTTTTTATATATTAGTATACACTGTATAAAATGCACAAATTGCTATTTTGTGGGCTATTTGCTTTTAAGGGATTGGAAGAGGGGGAACGTCTTCTTTGGTAAGCAGCAATGCATTTCTTAATTTTATTATTTATTACTGAGAGAAGGTTTCCTATAACAACTTCAGAGCAGAGCTTCAAGGAGACATGCTAATCTCTTCCAGAATCTGCCGACACAATGCACTCAATGCTCCGACTCCTACTAGAAATGGTAAAAGGAGTTAATTCCACCCCTTAGCAGGAAAAACGAGGATGGGGGGAGGTCACAGCCCAGCACACTACCTGGGACCATCTGCAGCAGAAGCCAGGCTGCAAACTGAAGTGGAGGACAAGCTTCACTCTCTGAGATCCACACTTCAGGGTCAAGCTCTGTTGCGGCTCAACAGAGCAGGCAGTCGAGGATGGTAACTTCTCAAATTGCATGAGGTACTGCTGATGATACAGCTGAATCCATATCCTTAGTTAAAGAAGTGCTGCTCTGTTGAGTATGCACCTTCATACACAGTTCCTAGATATCCGGAAGAGCAGCCTTCTTCTGAAAGCTGTACAGCCTACACAGCTCAATATGAATAAGCAAAATGCATCAAGTTCATTCCTCTTCTGATGTAAGGTAGTCAGATTAGGCTAAAATTGTACCTTCCTGATCAACTGAGTAGGAAGTTCCAACAGTGCTTTCAGACGCTTCCCAACAGACAAGGATAAAACAGAAGCTCAGTTTAAACAATGACTTGAGGTTTAAGATCCAGCCCTTCCTTGCTTTGCTGGATGTACGTGCTTTCACGTAGATTAACATCTCAACAAAATGTATTATGTGTGCCCTAGGATGACACAGTGGACACAATCAAAATTAGTCGAATCAAGTCTAAAGACATTTATTTCACTTTGAAAAAACTTGTGTAGCCACTTTTTAATCCAATTTAGCTAATCCATACTAAGGTGAATTATACTAAACTGAATTTTAATGTCATTTTAATACTGAATGAAAGCAACCCACACATAAGTTTAACACGATTTAACTAAACTGCTTTAAATTCATTTTTAATTTGAATTAGTTACCCTTACTGTTACACACAGACAAGTGACCTTCACCCAAGCTTTGAAAAAAGGCCACATCAAATACAGAAGCTGGATCTGACAAGATGGGATGTCTCTGCAGACACTGCTGCGCCAGGAAGAAGACTGCTGGAAAGGCAGCTTCTCACCTCCTGAATAAGACAAGGATTAAACAGGTGTTACAGTTTTCACCTCAACAAGCATTATTTAATACAACTGAAAGACACTTTTTTTTTTTTTTTGGAACAGCGGAAATCATATGGAAATACTTGTGAATGGATATCCTCTTCCTAGCTTGCTAAAGAACAGAAGCAAGCAGTTTGACATTGAACTCCAGCTGTCTTCATGCTCAGCTTGCAGAGCAACAGAAGTTTGTGAATGACTGCCCAATTAACAATTTTAAGAAAAACAAAGTAAATTGAATAGAATTTAAAAGAGGAAGTACTTCTGCCTATCCATTCCCCTTCCGCAGCAAAAAATTTCCTGAAATCTCTTTAATAACATGCTATCAAGAGTTGCATCTCTTTATCTTAAAAAAAAAAAAAAAAAAAAAAAAAAAAAAAAAAAAAAAATCCTGTTTGACTGTTCAGAGAAAGAGTAAAGGTTACAAAGATTATGAAAAAATTTCTCTTCTTGGAGCAAAGACCAATAAGCCACTTTGCCAAGGTGTAGAGTTTTCAACCTGTGTCAGCCTGTTTCCCCACCTATGAAATTGCAGACTACAATTCTACCAGAATCAAGGATGTGTTTGTGAGCCACCTCTAGAGGCCGTCCAGGCCAAACACTTTCTCAAAGCAGGGCTGTCACCATCACCTCAGTGTTCATGGCTTTGTCTAAAACTTGAAATTCTCCAAGCACTAAGATCCCTGGGGAGGCATGCTGTACACTGTCACCTTCCACAAGGGATTCTTCATAGCATCAAATCTGAGACTTGCAAACTAACATTTGTGGCAGCCGACCCTTGCTGTACTGGTTGCTGCTATCAAAACAGTTCACCTCTGCCATTTTCCTAACTGCCCTTTGAGGTTGTTTTTTTTGTTTGTTTGTTTGTTTGTTTGTTTTAAGGTCAATCATCCCTCATTAATTAATCATCATTAAGATCATCCTTCTCTTTATCTTTAGAAAACTAAAACAAGGTAACCCTCACAAGTGACACTATCCAGGTCCATCACAGCAGTCCTCCTCTCATCACCTTCTCAACATCCTTCAGTTTCCTCACATCCTTCTTGACCAGAGAGGAAGGGAAAGCCTCAATACCCACTAAAATAGTTCACATAGTTCACCAGCACTGAGCAGAAGGGCCAACAGCTTCCTCCAGCATGCTGGGTACACCCCTCCCAATGCATTGCAGTATGCCATCCACTTCATTCACAAAAAAAACTGGTCTATATTCAGTCAGGTACCTATCTCAGATAGCACTTTTTGGCAGGGCTGCCAGTCAACGACTATTCAGCCTGTATGCAGGCACAAGTTATTTCTCCTACTAAGAGGAAGAGTCATCACAGCTCCCTTGGTGAATCCTGACATTCCAATAATGGTCAATCCCTGTCAGAAACAGGAGCACTGGTCATCCTCCATTACAAAACTGGCATTGAGAATGAAAGGGTAGGGGTCTCCCTGTTTTCATATAGCTCCGAAGTGCAACTAAGTGTCTCACCTAAAATTGTTCTTTAAGATCACTAATACCAGCAGCAAATGATAAACTGACATGCCACCAGGAGAACTTAGAAAGGCAATTAAAAAAAAATAAAAAGCACCAGTTTTCAGTTCATATGTATTTCTAACCAGATTCTCATATATGAACCATAATAATAAAATGTTGAATAAAAACTAGCTTGAAGTCAATTTCTGAAGTTGTTCTGCATGCAAAGTGTCAAAGGAATATGTTCTTCCTAATGAATTAGAATGAGTTTTAAGGAAAACTAAATATAAGCACACATCTCCCTTTAATGATAAAAACTCCTTAGCAATAAGCAAAACCGTATTATACATTTTTTCCTGTAGAGAACAGAGACTACAGAAAGTTTTCACTTGCCTCCTCCCCAAGAGAGATCTAACTTTTCAAACTTCCTGTTTCCAGAAGCTGTCAAAATGACAAAGGCAGAAAGAACTGTTTCATATGTCAATAATGACACCCATCTTTCGCTGTTTAAGCAGAAACCTGATATGCCTACTACTTACTTTGTAAGAAACTGGATTAAATAGGAGGAGAATGAACATGCCACATATTGCTTTGCAACATTAACAAAACGTTTGATAGCTTTGGTGCTAAGTTTGGTGTAAGATCCGCTGAAGTGAAATGGTCAAATGACCTCTGAAGAATCTGTCTGACAACAGAGCATTAGACTCTGAAAGTCAAGGCTATTTACTATGCAAGCGGTATAAGCTCACACACTCGGTATGGAGAGTGCCTGTTTATCCTCTTTCCAAATCAGATTTTCCTTATTCTGTGTGATATTAATCTCCATGGGGGTGGATACCTCCGTGAAAATGCAATGGTTCATCTCCCAGTTCTGGTCAATTCTTGTTTTAATCTCATTTCCAGATCAGAGTCTTCATGCATAGTGAGATATTAATCTCTATAGGGGCAGACATCTCAGCTGGCCCTGGCATACAGCTCCCTCTCTTCCGGTCAATTCTTATTTTCATTCTAATTTCCTGCAATTTATATTCCTCTTTCAAGTTTAATATATCCTATTTCACTCTTCTTAACAAGTCCCTCTCCCTCCTCCACTTCTTTGCAGAGATTTTCACAGGGAAACTACCGATTTTGTCCCTTTCAGCAATCGTTTCCCTCAAAATCCTTGCAGTACAGATTGTGTTGATGGCAGTAACACCTATTTGCAGACATACTGCTAATGCTTGCCTTATTAGGGATTAGTTTTCTCATCAGGGCTTAGTTTTATGCAGTTCATACAAATTTTCATTCACATTCATTCATTGTTTCGGGACAGGATAGCCACTCAGTCAGGTAACAGATCAGAAGTTAGAACACGTGAAATAAAAATATAATGCCTCATTGTGCACTTTCTCATAAACAGTGAAGTCTCTGGGCATGTAGTCCTACCTCTGCAAAACAAGGGCTGCAGTACAAGCATACCTCACGTAACCAGCATGAGAGTGAAGTATTTCAGGCCTCTCAAACTCTAGTCTCATAAGTGACAGCAGAATCACAAGGGAGAAAAACAGAACCAGAGATCTGAAGGCTGCGTTATGTCTGGCCTCAAACATTTTAAGACCTTATCTCTTCATTCTTCCCACTGAATACAGAGCACTGCACGAGTAGAGTATTTAATTTCACTATCTAAATGAGCTTCCAATTTTCCCTGCAAGGTTTGCTCCTCAGCCTTGAACACATCAGCATTTTCATTTCACCCAATTAATACATATGCATCACTAACTTTCCTTTGATCACTACTTGAAAAACCCACCAGCCAAATGGTTAAAATCAAAACATCTATGGATGCATGGTTGAAGAAAAGGCAAGAGACATTATTTCAGAAATGCCACTGCTCTTTAAGAGCATGTCCCTCTCCAATATTTTTTTGTCCCACTGATTTTTATATACTCTTTTGCAGGAACTCTTTCTAACATCCTACCTAATCACTGTTAATAAGCTATACCTATGTTAGCAATCCAGATCAAAACAGCAGGAAAAAGTGAATTGCCTTCATTTACTAAGCATCAGTTTGTCAAAGCAGTCCTTGCACACACGAAAAAGACCCCTGCATTCAAAAAAGGGCAAGACAAAAGCTCTGCTTCTGAAGTCCACTGACACTTCATGGGGAAGGTGAGTTGGAGTTAATAAACTATACGCGATGAGGACCCTAGGAACACAACATTTTTGCCCCTACAAAACTTCAAGTGCAAAGCAGATCCATTCCACCCATAGGAAAAGACTATCTAATATGAAATAACTTGCACACATCCTTCTGTCTCCCAGCATTGTCAGCTTCATGACCAGTATCTACTGCACCCAATTACTAGCCAGGGCAGATCCAGACCATCTTTCTAAGAAGCATCAGAACTGCCCTGACAAATTCTGTCACAGATAAAACTGCCCAGACCCTTCCATTTTCCTTCCATAGCAGCTTGTAAATGCTCAAAAGCAAAAAGGCACTGCAAACAAGTATGCAGACAACCCTATCCAAACAACCTTGTTCTGCCTTTGGAAAACATTTTCAAAAATGTTTCTATTCACAAGCAATCAAGTTAAAAGCTTACATTTAAAAAAGTGTGTGGGTTTTGAGAGTCTTCCATTCAAAACTTTTAGCAACCCAAGTTGTATTACACTTCACAACTTTTATCCAAGTTTTGACGTCCACTTGTGCATTTTCTTTCTTGTACGCTGGTCTTCTGACTACCTGCTAGGCTACTATCTTTTGTTATACATTAGCCAGTTTTCAAACACTGACAAGTCCTCCATTAACAGTATCATCTTCTCCTATTGCACTTCATCTCCTGGTGTTATAGCCTTTCATTGTATCAGAATTTGTAAACAGTGTCTGAGAACAAACTACTCTCTGTCTTCCGTGAACTGATCAATCTTATATAAAAGAAACCATAGTACTCCCAAGAGGCTCAGAGTATTTATAATTTTAACAGCTATAAACACATTCCTCCAACAATCACAGGTTCCATTTATGAACCATACACCAATTACTAAACATTTACACAGAAGATACAATCATTTGTAGTTTATCTTATACTCTGCTAGAGGCAAATCCTCTTAACTAAACTTTAGACAGAAATTTTCAGTTTGTACAACTCGTTCATTACAACGTTAACATTCTTAATGCTGTTATTAAAAACATTTTAAAAAAGAGGTTCTGAACCTCAAAAGTATAAAGAAACAGGAAATATCAACTTCATTGGGCCTAAATATAGCCAAAGTAATCTTTTATATAAGAAGGCCCCATTCTGCTTAAACAGTCAGGCCACGCACTTGTTTTTCCTTCTTAATTCTTCAATAGAAACACAAACAAATGTAACTTCAATCAGATGCTTGATTACTGTATTTGGGACATTGTAAACAAATAGATGAAAAAAGATGGAAAAGAAAGGCATGAATGGTCTGGTGACAAGGACAGTTGTCTCTGATGAAGAAATTCTCAGAAAAGACTCAGAAAGCAAACAGGAGTCAGTTTTACCTGCATACCTCCGTAACAAGCTCTTTTTAACACAGTAAACTGGAGGACAAATATATTGAAATTTGGGAGTTCAAAACAGCAACAAGAAAATAAAAGCTGAGCAGAAGAAAGGAAGAAAAGGGAAAATTTCCAAGAACATTACCAAAGGCCCCTGACTTGCAGCTGGGAGCCTGCAAAATGAGGTCTTGGGTAAGAAGATATAGTCCTACGTGCAACCACATTGGTTTGTTTTTCTGTTCTGTTTAACCCAGCAATAGAATCAACACATAGCATGACCAGAAAGGTTTGGAATTTTCCTTTTACAGATAAAACACGAGTTATTCCTAGAGAATCAAAAACAAAAGAGTAACACGGGCTTGAATTCCTTTGGTTCTCAGTCCACCTTCTACATAACAACGCTGAAGAAACTCCAAAACTTTGACTTTTGCAACAGATCTGCAGCTCTCTCTGCCACTTCCAAAATTGCACTTCCTTCTTCAAACCTTTCACTTTACTACCACAGCTACAAGGCTGCTACCAGCTCAGGACTCCTTCCTCAACTGCAAGGTAATCACTGCTATAATTCAGAAGAATACAGAAGAGGATTTGGGATCTTCATAACTTAAGATTTTTATTTATTTATTTATTTATTTTTTAACAGCAATAATCCCAGGAACCTTCATTTTTTCCCCTCCAAATCGAGGGGTAGTTGCTCTTCCTTAGGCTGAAGTCCACTAAAAATAATTATTTTTGTTACGACATTTTGATGTAGAAAAGTAATGTATTTATACTTCTCCTTAAAGCAAAGATTTTAATAAGTCTCTCCACTTTTGAAAGTGCTATTCAGGCCATGAAATTGTAAAAACTTATTTTTCACTACAGTTTTATTACAAGCTCTACCCATGCTGTGCCAAGAGAACAGCATTCAGCAAAAACTTAAAACGTCCATTATGCATCAACACCAGCACTGCAGTCACACCTCAAAGGTGAATCAAATTTGGACTTCATTTTGGAGACAACTAAACATTTACCAGCTTCATTCACTCATTCCTGTAGCCTCAAGGGACTAATACACAAACTAATTAAATCTGAGCATTTTCTTTGGCATTTACTTCATTTCCTAGTTGCCTAACGTTTTCAGACTTAGGCTAACAATACAAATGCTTCACATCCAAGTGCAGATTTTTTTTTTTTAATCACACATTCATTTCCATTAAACAGATTTTTTTTTTTTCTAATTCTCTTAGCATCACAGAATAAGACTGTATAATTATAATAGTAGATTAATTAAGGATTATTTCACATGGTGGCAAGTGAAGAATCTGTGTTTTAAGAGATATATGGCCAAAATGCTTTCATGAAACTCAAACTAATACCCATTTTCATTCCCATTTCTGTGTTCAAGAAAGCAGACACAAGTGTTTATAGTTAGCATCTGGAAATCATCACTACACAAAACTATCCAACAGATTATTCCGGTATTTTGAAGGTCTGCAAATGTCATTATTAATCACAAATGCTACTCTTTCAGGTTCACAGCCTCATCATGTAGCCCATAAAAAAATAAAAGGCCTAAGATTTTCAAATACATGGTTTCTGTCAATTTGAAAGTAGTATACAGACTCCTCTCTTCTGAATGCTCATAAAGAACATCTGTGCAGCCTTGCTCAGTGAGAACATTATCTTGCCCTTCCCAAATGCTGATCACTTCACGCAACTCTTTGTTCAACAGTTGACAGAAACGCCAATAAATCAACATAAGAGTTGCACATTTGAAGCACAAACTCAAAGAAATTCAGATAAGTGAGCCAAAGGGAACAACCTATATCCCCCCAAAAAGCTGTTTAGTACAGCTAAATTCAGCATGTTTAAAACAACCCATAAACTGAGCCTGACAGCTAACCTCTGCTGCACAGGCAGAGGATACATACAGGGAGAGGAGCTCACTCATCCCTGGAAAGGACTGCAGACCTGGAAGCACCTCATGCCATCAGCATGACTCAGACAGAGCTGTTAGCCTACCCTGTAGTATTTAACCAAACCAGTACACAGGGATTTCAAAGGAACGTTTCAAGGCAAACAGGGGGAAAAAAAAGTACTTAGAATAACACACTACCTAAGAATGCAACCTCTTATTACTCATGCGAGACACACCAAAGAATGAAAACTACCTTATCAAAGAAAAAACTAAAGCTAAACAGCATCTGACCTCAGTAACTGGTGACAGAACTGTTTTTAAAATATTAAGTTAATATTAAAAAAAAAAAAAAAAAAAAAAGTAAAAAAGTAACTTGACAACTCCTCACTGCCAGGTTTCAGCTGACTCACATGCAGAAAAATCATCTTAATGCTGGATTACATATTACATCCATCCATTCAGCCTGTGTTTACCAGAGAAATTACATTCTCTTTCATTACCTAGCTTTGTTTCAACTGATATAGAAATCCAGCATTACATACTGAAGGTTTCACCCTCACCAGGAAATAGGCTGTCCTTATTGTACACTTATACATGCATGCACATTACATATTTATGTCTGTGTGGAGCAGGGATACTAAAGCTTGAGGGTTGAGATGTTACTAATTTGTCATTTTATTTGAAAGAGGAGGTACAAAGGAAAAGGAGAGCCAGCCCACAGAGACTTACAAATGCAAGAAACTTAATGTAAATAGACCTTTGCACTAAGCAAGGCCACACACACCAAGCATTCATTTGCTGAAGAGCTGGCAAGCCTGTGGAGCTTTGCTTTGCTAAAGAGCTGGCAATTTTCAGTACTTTCAAAGTTAGGTCAGGATGGATTGCTAGTAAAAACTGACTGCAAAAAGAATATTTGTGGGGCTTTTTTGAATTGAATAAGGCAAAGACTGAAAAGAGCACTTTACAACATTTTTGTTATGAAAAAAAGAAGGTCTCTCACTGGGAATTTTCAAGCCTGAAAAACAGAAAGCAAGAATACACTGTCATGTGAACAGAGAGACACAGAGAAACAGCTAAAAGGTGGAGCACATACAGGCACGCTGAAACATCTAAGGATACTTATACTCATTAATCATTTTGCAGTAAGAAATTGCATACACCTCACCTCCCTTCAATTATAGCACAAAAACACACAAGTCTCCAGCAAAAAGCAAGAAAAGTCAAGGATACTAAGAAGAAAAAGTAAAATAAAGTGGGGGAGAAGAGCAGTGGGAACAGAAGAATCCAATCCAATACTTTTTTTCAGGAAGGTGAAGAAAAGGTTATGGGATTACTGGTTTCGATTTTTTGTTTGTTTGTTTATTATTCTTTAAACCAACATTATTATCTCCTCTGTAAAACATCAAATGAAAAACAGAGAAGTTAATACACCAGTGTCTTGATCTATTTACTCATTGTCTACCTAAAACATACACAACATTTGGATTTCAGCATACTTATCTGAGAGAGAATGGAAGAAATCTCTTCCACAAATATAAAAAGCATGTCTTCAAAGGAACGAGAAGTTGAACAAAATATAAAACTGCCTTCAGTATTTTGGATTAGTAGGTTTTAGCAATTTGTGCATTTTAAGTACTGTGACGGCAGTCAGCACTGATAACTTATCTCTGCTTTATGAAGCCATGAACTCTGCTAAATTTCTTCAGTGTTTTCATGTGTCTTCAGTGTTTGATAAGTGCCTTCGCCCGCACAAAGAACAGGCAAATGGGTAACACAAGAAGAACCAAGATTGACACACTTTTATCTTACTCCAGCCTAATACACAACTAGAACCAATACAGATACAATGAAAAGATAAAGTAGCAAGTTGGAGTATTATTCTAACTAGTGTCTACAGGGCAAGTCTCAGTCAGGCCTTTAATTTCTCACTGTAGCTAAGATAAAAACAGATTCAGATTTTCAACGTAGTCTTCCTTATTGCTTATATCCTTAATTAGCAACAGGTATCCTAAAGCACTCAAGGATAGGGTTCACAAATAAAGACATAAAGACATGTTGTATTTGGAAATACAGAAAAAAGAAAGCAAGATTTAAAGAAGTACTTATCCACTCAAAATTTTCGTTCTGAGCTGTTTAGCATTTACTTAAACTGTACCAAAATTTGTTCCTTGTGACACTTTTTTCTTCTAGTTAATATTCATCAGTCACTTTTACTGGTACAAAACCAGTGTTTATACATAAAAGAAAGCATACAAGTACGCCTCAATACAAATATAGTAGCTAGTGTGTAATAATTAGAATGAACAAGCCAGAATTGCATCAAAACTCGGTTTTGAAGCATACAGCATCGCCTCATAACTCAGCTGAATTAAGAATCTGACATGGTAGTTGAGAAATGGCTTCTTTTGCCACCCAATTAATGTATGTAATCACATCTTTTTTGTAAATGGTAGCAGAAGCAAATGACATTCTGGCAAACTGAAGGGTGCAATCTTTCACACGCTGGCTAACAAAAATAACCTCACATTATTCATAGTATGAAATACAGAACTCAAGCTTCACGGAACCAACCCTCAAGAAATTAATTTCTCAAGTTCTTTTTCGAAATTTCTTGAATCTCTTACTGAAGCATATACTTAGTACATTACTGTAACCATCAAACAATTCCAAATATGTGTCATTTTCTTAGAAGAAATGTCCAACGTATCAATGCACAAACACACAGTACTTCCTGCCTTAAAGCAAGCCTTCAGAAGTTAAAGTTAATGTGTGTTGCTAGAGAAATACTAATTTTTCTTTTTTTTTCCGGACTATTAGAAAAGAAAACGTTCTCAAGGCTTCATCCATACCTAAAACTCTTGGTTTGTTGTTGATTTTATTTTTGTTTTGCATGCCTTCCTCGAAGGGAAGAACACAAACATACTAACAAAACCTAGCTATGCCAGCAAAAAAATCCTAATGTAGTTCTAAGTTTTAAGCTTGCAGGAAAACAAGTTTACCATTACAGTTTGTTCTGCTTGACAGCAGTACAAGGTCACCACATTGTTGGCTGTATGGTTGGCTTCCATTTCGGGGAGGTCCTCCTTCCTTTTGGCAGTAGCCAACACATATTGCTTCCTTACAAAGGAACTCAGATTTCTGTTAACTAGAGACTACTGTATCATTTATGTGTCATGTTATTACCTTATAGCAGTTCTCACTGCTATATCTCACGGAGTCAAATCACAGAGTGTTTTGGGTTGGAAAGGACCTTAAAGACAATCTAGTTCCAACCACCATCATGCTATGCTCTTACTCCAGAATATACGTAGTTACATCTTAAAGATGTTTCAACAAATAGAGCAATCCAAATTTCTGGACATCCACACAGTGCTTTAAGGTCACATTCTCCCTGCAGAGACTCAATTCTACAGCCAATTTATACAATTTATCTATCAACTATAGAAATTACTTTGATCAAAAACTTTGCAGAACTTTTTATTTGCAATTCTTCAGATAAAACACACCACAGTTCTGTTCCATTAATTCATTGTTTTCATATTAAGCTAATATATTAGTCCCAATATTTTTAAACTGTTTAAAATAAGACAGTACAAGCATTGCCAGTCTAAGATTCAGCTGTGACAGCAATCACAAAAGAGATCTGATTAGATTGAATAAACGATTCCTAAGTGAAATACATGGAAAGATTTGTTAATAAAAACTCCAACTTAAGTGGAGATGAAACATCAGTACAGAAAGCAAACCTAAAAACTTCTGTTGTTTCAAATTCACTGAATGATACTTAGCTCTTACGCCATGTCTGCCGTATCTGTGAACAAGCAAATGCAGCTCAGTTACAGATAAATATATAAGATATACAGTCAACCAAAAGAAGCTCCTTAAGGATGCAAGTATTCTTTAAAATGGATTATTGCAAGATTATTTCCATAACTTTAACGGTTATTGAGCAGTTTAACATTCAGAAGGCCAAAGCAGATTAAAAACAGTTTTTCATGCAACAAGCACAAGCACAGACTACAGATGACTTCAACAGGATATTTTTCACAGCTCTAAACAATGGAGTTTAAAGTCAACTATAGTCAATGCTCACCAGAAAGAAGCACAAAGTAATAGAATTGGTGTTGTTCAGCCTGGAGAAGAGAAAGCTCTAGGGAGACCTTACAGCAGTGTTCCAGTATTAAAGGAAGCTTACAGGAAAGACGGGAAGGGACTCCCTGTCAGGAATTCTAATGACTGAATAAGTGATATCAGCTTTGAACTTACAGAAAGTAGGTTCAAGTTAGACAATAGGAAGAATTACTTCACTCAGAGGATGGTGAGGTGCTGGAATGCATTGCTCAAAGAAGTTGTAGATGCTCCATCTTTGGAGGCATTCAAGGGAATTAAATGATCTTTAGGGTCCCTTCCAATCCAAACTGGTCTGTAATTCTATGATTTTCTGATTTACAAAATCAGGTGCAGCAGGACCCTGCAGCAGTTCTGCAATAAGCTCAGACAAAGTTTCTTTTGATGTCATCTACCATTCTTCTAACAGTTCCAATCGGCCTGCAGAAATTATGACTATTTTTCCTCTTCCATCAACACCTACATGTGTAAGATGAACTTCTGTTTCAAATTATGCACAGCCCCACGCAGTCAGAGGATTCATGAAAGGATAGGCACTGTCCCTTGCTGCCGCAGCAGGTCCCTACGAGAGTCCATACAGGGAAAGAGAAGAACAGATTACAGAGGGAAAAAGGTGAGTCTGCAGAATCAGGCTTTAAACCAGTTCCTGCTGCACACCAAACTGGGCGTCACAACATTTTCTAATTCTAGGTTGCTATCATCTAGGCGTCATCTCCCCTAAGTCTTGTACACGTTCCACCCTGTTTACTCAAAGATGTGTGTCAAGGAAAGAGAGTCCCAGCTGCCCTCATCCAGCCTAACTCCTGGAACTTCAGAAGGAGTGCATGGCAGTCTATGCTCTTCTGCCTTCTCCTTCCACTTGCTTGGGTGAATGAAGTGCCACACAGCAGGCACAGTCTACAGTCAGTATGAATGAAGGCATGATAGGTTCACTTCACACCACCCCACCTCGTTCTCCCATGCCTCAGATTTATGAGGCTGCACAACTGCAAGTAAGCTAAACTCACCCATGGAAAGGTAACTAACCCCACCTTTCCTCCAAGAACTTGCACGTAAAGCTAAATGAACTCACGTGCAGGCCATATTGAGGCCAGATCCGGCACAAAGACCCAAGAGCTATTCAAGGGATGGAAATTCCCCCCTCTGTGGCAGCAGTAACTTAAATTGGCTTAATGGGATTGAGGATGGTAAAGGAAGCTCCACATCTGAGTGCACACTTCTGGGAGCAGCACTACAAAGGAGTCTTTCCATGACAATAATAAACGATGACAGCTAACATCCTATTAGCACATGAAAACACGAGCCCTGTCCTGATTCACTTGGTTATCACTGCTAAAGTAATTGTTCCGAAGGCTTCCTATTACGCATTCAATGCAATCTATGCTGCAAAAGGAAGAGTAGGGATTTCCCCAAAACAGATGCTAATATGAGGCAGAGCTGATGCTTAGTGATATACTCAACTCCTCAGAGATGAGATGACCCAAAGGTTTTACAGCTAAGGAGGTTATAAGCAGACACCATAAAGACTCCAGAACAGAAAATACCCTGACAACACCATTCAACATCTTTGTATTTTAATCAAAATATTGCCAACGCTTTCACATAAGAGGATAAACTCCTTTTATCTCACTTGTATTGCAAGCATTTCAGAAAAAGGAGAAAAATCCACAGTGTTAGGCAGGCTAACTCTCCCAAACACCAACAAGAGAGGTCCTTCAAGATCCTTGTTTAGAAGTTCTCTTCCTAAAAGAGACTGTCCCCTTTCCCAGAGCACCTGCTGGGACTGCCATAGCCACCTCACAGACCATCATTAAGCTATGAGATCTCAGCTATTCAGCAGCAAACCAGACAGTTGCATGAAACTCTCAGCTCACAACCAGTAGTGGTAAAAACGTTCAAGAAGGCAAAGCACGTGCCAGGAATAACTGTGATATGGCTAAGGCCAGAAATCATTATTAAGCACTAAATAAATCCATTGGGCAGCTGTGCCTCAGATACTGTAAGGAACTTAGAACTAGAAAAGAAACAGAAAGCTGATAAGGGATGAAAAATTAGGTGGAACCTTTTTAACAAAGGGCTACAACTGCACTTTTCAAACTAGCAAATGAATAGTTGAGAGAGCATAGAGCACTACAGAATCCTGCATGGCATGAAAATAAATTGGGAGCAATTATTAACCATCTTTTTCAATACAAGAGATGGAGGACATTAAACAAAAGTACTGTGTTCAAAATAAACAATGGACTGTAGCTTTTTCCACACAACATGTAATCTGCATATTGTAAATGCTCAGTGATACAGATTGAAGATGTTACTAGACACAATTATGGTTGTGAGAAACCACTTAATGACATTAGATACCAATACATTGTCTCTGTGGACAGACAGCAACCATACAAAGCCACTCACCTTGCCCATATCACTCTTCAGAGTGCCCTCTATCAGAGACTGGATGCTGACCTCTACGGGTTGCTTCATCTTTCCCCTCACCTCTTTTTAATACCTAATGTAAATATTAAGTACATGATTTTCTCAGAGAAAATAGACTAAGCAGAACTTGTACAGTCTGTGTCTTCTGGGTGCTTTCAAGTCCATTTTCCCATGAAAGTTCCAACTTCAAAAATTAATATACACTTTATATTTGTAACAGAAGTGAGAAAGTGGTCCCTCATGGAAGAGGGATGAACACGCAAATGAAAGTAAAACATTTGGGGAGGAGGGGGTGGAAGTGAGAAAAACTGCTTTTATTTCCACTCATCATCTATGTAATTTGTCAATACGTTTCAACAGCTTGGTGGAAAAAAAGCCACTGAGAAGTTTCTTACACATACACGCCTCCCTGCACGAGTGTGTCCTGTGTATCATATGCAAATTGTAGCACATCCAAAAATAAAGCATGACTGAAGTGACTTTTGTTGTTCTGGCAGCAAAAGGTTAATTTGAGTTTAACCACTTAATAAGGATTTTTAAACAATTATAAAGCATCCTTAATTTCTTATTCTACATGACTACAAATACAAAAAAAAGATGCACTTACTGTGAATTGGTACTGTGATTTTGTTTCTGTGTGCAAATATATTAAACCATTAAAATGTTTTCTGCTTCATAATATCAAAGCAACTTAGTTATGTTCTGTCTCTGGGAGAAATAGTTTATAATATCAATGGAAAAAAAGTGTGTATTACTAATTGAGAAATATTTACTGTTTAATGTTTACTGTCTGTTCATTTGTTAGTACTCTGAATGAGGAAATATGAGGAACAACTACTCAAATCAAGGGCTTGAACTTGTAAAACATACAAACCTCTTTTTTATCCTTGATTATCCCTATGGTCTGAAACACCACACTCAGATAACTCCAGGTAGGATGACTCTTTTTTAGAACTTCTATCCTCGGATCTTTTGTTTAATATTAAAAATAAACCCACACACTTTCAAAGATACTGTCTGAAGCAATGCAATGCATTGACAAGCAGGCAGCCTTAAAAAAAAAAAAAAAAAAAAAAAAAAAAAATAATATATTTTTTACCCCCAAAATTTGAAAACACTTAAATTGCTAAAAATACTATTTAAAAAAAATAAGTTCAAAATTCTCAAGTTGTGAAAACAAGCTGAACTTGTTCTTTATCGAACTGTAGGAGTCACAGATGAAAGAAGGTGCTATATAAGGAATAGCCAGACTTCAACAAAGTGCACGCTGCCAAAACATTTTGGCCTAGATTCTGACAGGCACACAACCAAGCTGAGGGGTCAGGAAAAGAAGCAGTGTAAAGCAACAATATACAGAAAGCAGGAAAATATGACAGTGTGGATTACGGTTGGGCTCTGGGGGGGAGCGAGGGGCAGAGGGAAGCTGTCTGCTTTTCCCTTTTGAACCTCGGGGGGAAAGACGGTGTTTCAACTGCGTGCAAAGGGGGTGGAGGTAGCACACAAGTGCAATTTTTGAGACAGCAACAAATTACAAGATGCATCTTGTTCCTTCTCCTAACTTGCCGCCGCTCCTCCTCTCGCCTTCTGCTTTGCTTTCATGGAATCTGTTAGGAGGGAGAGCAGCTAACCAACCTCCAGCACACACACGCTCCTGAAGGCCAACTTTGTTCTCTGGCATTTGATCAGACCCTGAATAAATACACCAATTTATACAAGGAATTCCAGATCTGGCTGACATTCGCCATTCAACAGTGGTGCAAAAAATCATAAAATGGAAATAAAAATCAAATGACAGTGAGAGAAAAATCTGTGAGAAGTCCAGACTCAATTAATATCATTAATTAACATGAAAAATTAGCACCGTTTTAAATTGTTGCAATTCAGACAGTAAGAATACTAATACAAAGGAAGCTGAAAATGAGACAAGTTCAGGCTAACACGGAAATCCAGATGCTGTTACATTAAGCTGGGAAAGCAGGGAAAGACAGTGGAAGGAAGATGCATCACTCCTGCTAAAAGACAGAGATCACTACAACAGAAACAGACACTCCTATGCTCTGTGCATAGGAATCTTTGTAGGCTGCAGTAGGGCCCTCACTGAAACGGACACACAAACCTCAACCTCTGTCCTGCATCCACTGACACCAGGGTGGGTGATGATATCTAACCAATGGGCAAAAATAACAAAACACAAAACAAACAAACAAAGCGCTTCAGGGACTTGTTTAGAACATAGAACAAAAACAGTCTTTGTCGTGATTATTAAATCCAGAGCCTTCAAACCAAGAATAATCATAAGTAAGCGTTCAGCAGAGCACAGCTCTACATGAGGGCACTGAATGTATCTAATCAATGTCAGAGCATCACACCTCGCTTCAACTGAACACACTGCAAGCATCGACTCCTGACAAAGCCACTTCTCCAAACCTTCAAGGAAGTCTGACCTAGTCTGGAATTAATAACCCTCTGACAGCACAACACATCAGTATTTTTGATGCTTGCCAATAGAAACCAGTCTGTAGCTGCTGACAAGCTGCACAAAAACTGTATCTCATGTTTCCTAGATACGATTGTCCAACTCTTTGACAAGCTTCACCTACTCCGGTCAGAGCAACTCCAAGCATTCCTCTCAGCTTACTTAATGCATACCCCAAGGTACAAAGCTGCCTTCTTGTACTCTCGGCTCCAATAAAGGCTACGCATGCTATGTTCTCAGCATAAGATACCACAGAGCACGTAAGTTATCAGAACTTCCCACTCTTCTTCTGCCAGCGAAGAAGCTTGTAGGAAAACCTTTACGTAAGAACTAACACCAGTCTCGCAAATTACAGTACAGCAAAACCACTGCTCGGATTCCAGAGTGTTTTGAATGAAGAGATGTTGTGTATCTTGACATCTTTCATCTTAGCTGCTCCTAAAACACAGTGGTCCCACAGACAGTGAAGGTCCCTTCTGTGGCAGAAGGCTCTGTAGGTGCTTACGTAACCGTACAGTTCTGATACGCAGACATTAAATTATGGGCACCCAAGGCAGCCACACAGGAGGGATGTAATCTGTTTGCAGCAGCATCACTTATCTTATTGCTTTAGCACAGCCCTTAATTGACAATGACACATCTCAAACTTCTCAATTAAAAATTAATTGATAGCACCAGGAAAAAAAGAAGTGAAAGAAAAAAAAAAAAAGCCCTTACAAAAACTGCACTTCAAGCCTCAGGAGCGCATCCATTTTTATTAATGGCAGCTTTCGAGCTCAAGTTTTCAATTCAGTGTCCTGCATTAACAGGTTTCTGATAGTTGGCCAACTGACGCACTCGGCGCAAGTACTGTGAAAAATAATAACGAAACGCGGAGTTGAGCCAGACCGCCACACTTCGCACCACGAACAAAACCCACAGTCGCACC
>JAOWBP010001760.1:48288586-48309909 GCA_028571105.1 Tragopan temminckii | reverse complement strand
GGCAAGGAGTACAAAGTACTAAAAAGACTCTGTGTCACAAAGGACAGAATATAGCCATATACTGCCAACATGGAAAAAAGAAGGGAGAATGGGATAGACGAGATAACAAAGAATTTTAGTTAATATAATGGGACAGGTTTTAGTTCAAGACTACTTTAAAGCATTCAATTTCAAAAACCAAATTAATATATTGTATCTCACAAGCTAAATCTAGGTAAGGCATCCTTATTATTGTATGGGAAGAAACAACATTGACAGCAATCATTATCAGCATAAACTCACGCCAGAATATATTTTTAAAAGAAGTTTGGTCACTTAAAACTACTTTAACAGACTTAAATCCATGGTGAGCTATAAGTTAGAACACTGTATGCTGATAGTTCACACCACACAAGCAGAGTTGAATATTCAGATAGCAAGCATCAGAATTCTTTTCCATTCTAGTTTTTAAAATACTTGAACATATATTTTTAAGCCAAAATCAACCAGACAAAATTAGTTCTCACAAGTTTCAATAGGGAAATATTCTTGAGGAACATTAAATATAAAAATTATTTTTTTTCTAAAATAAGCTGAAAACATTTCTTCATTTAATCACTTTTGTTTGTTCACCTTTGAAAGTGCCATCTACTTGCCTTTATGCAGTAAGTTACTAAACATAAGGGAAGATGCAGTTCTGCAACAGGGATAAACAGTACTTGCAATACAAACCTTCTGGCTCTTAAGAGGCTCATCATAGTGATGAGTCTCTCCTTTCAATTACCACCACTTTCTTGAAAATAAACACCATCCACCTTTGCATTTTGCTTCATGTTTCCTTTTCATCAAGTCTAAAGCTCTACTGGCAGCAAGCACCAACATATAGTGGCCGCTTGCCTTTTGAAATAAATAAACCCATACATAAATAACTGCACCACAGCAGGAGAAACACCTACATTTAAATTTCAATGGCTTAAGCTATGCCCACAAAAACCATAGGAGAAACACTGTCACAACCACAGGGCCTACAAAGTCGCCCTGTCTGAATAGACTGGGCTTGATTCAAGCAGGTGAATCCACCCGTGCTCCTTACTACCCAGGAATTGCTCATAAGATCTGAACAGTATCTACAGTACCAGTTTGCAATCTGGAGATCCTAAAGGCCCTCTAAATCCTTTGATGCCAGGAGTACAGCTGGAGGTCTATCGCACCCAGTTGCCTTCAGCCTCTCTGCAGCCCAGCCACCACCTTTCCTTCTCACTTACAAAGGGCTGTCTCTCCACACAATGTGATCATCTGAACATGTGCAGGCCTGAATTTATTTAACTACTAAGTCTACAGAACCCAACTTCTAAATTACTGAATACAATATTTAACACAGTAGCAAGACTTGCAACCAAGCCTTGCACTATGCTGGTCTCCAGCACTAAGAAGGCATTCATGCAGACTTTCAGCAAGTATCAGAAGGCTGTTATGTCTGGGTTACAACTGTCAGCCCATCTATTTAAATGCATTTAGATTTCAATTTAAAACTAAATTACAAGCCTTGAAATTAGCCATGTTATATGACCCTGAAACTACTAATTTCCTTCTCCCCTTCAAGTTTAGTATCTAGCCCAACTCATAAATGAATTGCAAACCAAGAACACAAATTCATGTAAATGCTTTCAAGACAGAGTTCTGTAAAAGCTATCTGAGTGTGTTCAACCAGAAAAGGATCAGGCCACATAAGAGCATCAAAAGGACAAGCAGACAAGAACAGAGGTTTCACAACCTTCATCTTCATCTCTCACTCAGCTTGTTCTCCCTGTTAAGAAGGTTCCATGCAGAAACCTGCTATACTCTAAATGAAGGACTTGACCTCATGCTCACTTTTAATTATATAGTGCTAACTCAAAGTTTGTGAAAGCAGACTTGTTTCATTTCACTCTACTCCTATAATCCATCTCATGCAACCTGACCCAAAATGGTCATCACACATATCCTACATATTACCATTCTATGAGTACTCTGCAGGTCTTTTTTTTTTTTTTTTTTAGGATTCATATTTCAAAAGCATGTAAGAAAAAGAAAAAATAAACCAAAACTGGTTGGTTAAAAAATAAAAAGAGCAGGAAGACATGTAACTACATCTTCACAATTTAACACACTTATTTTTCCAGTGTCACAACATATACACAATGCAAGGTTCCCACATATTAGACAAAAGGAGAAAGTCAAAAATTCTACATCATTTAAGTGTAGGAATGTACTGTAAGTTCCCAAACACACTAACCTGCAAGCATCAGATAACTATGGTGATCATATAGCCCACTTATTTCTTCCCTTAGGCAAGCAAAATCAGAACACTAGAGTTAAAGCTGTGACAGGCCACTGAAAAAACTACCATACGTCAGCAAGCATGCAATTACTTTTTCCATTGCTAACTCAAATTTAAAACAAAGCTCAAGTAGTTAATGGACAACTCACTCAAATTCAAGTCACCTAATGAATTTCAACTCTACACAGAATTAGTAAAACCACAAACACTGCTTCTTCCTTGTGTACATACACATACTAGTTTAAGTTGCAGAGAAATCAATATAAGCCAATTTTAGTTAGAAAGATTTAGTGACTTCCCCTGGTTCTTTTCGAAGCACTTTTTAAGTGTTCTAAAATTCTGCCAGAAAATACCTGCAGGCAAACTTTCAGCATGCTTGCTATTAACTCAGTTTAAGATATACTGAAATATTGACTTCTAAAAGTACTTTTAATAAAGAAGAAATATGGAGAATTAGGAACACTTTCATTTCCATTTTCCCCCTAGAGAAGGAGGAAAAAGAATCACTAATAGGGATGCCTCACCTTTTATTTTAACAACCACTAATACAACTCTACTCACTTTGTCAATTTTAATATCTTTAAAACAGAGGGGAATTTTTTCCACAATCACAGCACAGAGGTTGGATGGGACCTTTGGAGATCATCAAGTCCAAAACTCCCCAACAAAGCAAATTCTCTACAGTAGGTTGCACAGGAAAGCATACTAGTGGGTGTTTACTACCTCCAGAGGAGGCTACAGCCTCTCTACACAGCCTATTCCAGCACTCTGTAACCTTTAAAGTAATTAAGTTCTTTCTTGTGTTTGGACAACACTTCCTGTGACCTAGTTTGTGCCCACTGCCACTTGCCCTGGGCACCACTAAGAAGAGCTTGGCTACGTCCACTTGACATCTGTACTTCAGATATTCAATAAGCATTGATAAGATTCCCTTCTCAGTCTTCTCTTTTCCAGGCAGAACAATCCCATGTTGCTCAGTCTTTCCTCATAAGGGAGCTGTTCCAGGCTCATGTCTGCTGGACTCTCTCTAGAAGTTACCTGTCTTTCCAAACTGAGGAACCCAGAACTGGACACAGTATTCCAGACGTGGCTTCACCAGGGCAGAGTAGAGGAGGAGGATCACCTCCTTCAACCTGCTGGCCACACTCTTTTTAATGCACCTCAGGATGCCATTGGCCACCAAGTCATACTGCTGGCCCCATGGTCAACCTGTTGTCCACCAGTATATCTAGGTTCCTCTCTTTTGCTAAAGAAACTTTTGAACAAAGCAAAAAATAAAAATAAAAGTTATCTTATTTGTCAAGTTCAATTAAGTATTATATACACTGTTCTTTCTTTCTACCTCCCTGTCTTGCTCTCATTAATAAGAGAAACCAACAAATGGAAAAGAAATTTTAAAAATAATTTTTCTATATCCTCTGAAAAAGAGAGAAAGCATTTGGTTTTGCATGATAGAACATGATATAAAAAGAATATGAAAAACGCAAACAGCATTCAAAATGTGAACATGTGCAATGCTGTGCTTTTAAGCCAGTCTTACAGAAATTTGCCTTCAGCCAAAAATAGTAAGAGCATCATTGCAAACTACAGCCATTCAAAACAAGATTACTATTCTTCATCCACCCATTAAACACAAATCCTACATAAATTAAACCCATACAGATCCTTCCACAGGTTTGAAGTAGCCTTAGTTAAGCACTAAACACTTGTCTATATTAAGTGCAAGAAGGCCTTTTAGTATCAAATGAGAACACACAAGGTTAAAGCACTTTACTGTTTGTTCAGCCTGAAGCTAATGCACATAAACTAAAATGACAAACTTCCCTTTGACAAGCCATGAAATGTTTTAAAATTTCCAGAGATAGGTATATCCACTTACAAGATGCTATGAAATCACTACTGAAGCTCCTAAGGAAATTCTGACATCCTGCCCATGACCAAAAGCCAGGTGCACAATCCCCAAGGACAACAGGAGTACAGAGCTGGGGAGGGAGGGAACACTTTTCTGTGTTACAAGGACAGCTGAATGGGAACTGCTGAATCACGGCCTGAACCTCTGATTGATCACCTGAAGCAAACAACGAGTCAGCCATGGGAGCACAGGTGAGGGCAATTCACCTGTGCTGCTGGAAGGGGTGGAGACCCCATTTAAGAGCTGACTACCAGCAGGGAAAGATCTCTTTCTGGACATCCCTCCTTTTGGAGTTTTTCAGTGAGCCCAGGACAAGAGTAAGCTTTTTTTTGTGTGTGTGTGTGTAATAGCCTGCTTAGCCAAACTCTCTTGTATATTTTTTAATTATAACACCTGTATATTCATTGATTATGCAGACAGGTGATACACTACTTCAGCACTTGCAGCGTTCTTTCCTGGTTTCTGCTGGTAAGGGCAATGCTATATCCTTGGCTCTGTTGCATTACTACTTCTCTTTTCCAGTCTGAACTTCCTTATAATCCCATCCACATTCATTCTAAAGCTTATTTTCACTTTCATTTTTCCTTCTGATTCAGCTTTTTCATTTACTATTTCAGACAATCTCACCTATGAATCATCCTCTTCCTATTTCTCACTCTCCTACAAAACTCTGTTGCCTCAGTCATCCACAGTTCTGCAATTCTGGCTGAAACAGAAAATCCTCATTCCCTTACTTAAAGACACTCCCTACCACCATCAGTAGTTTTCATTTATACAACTCATTTTATTGACACAAACTCTCATTAGAATGAAAGGTTGAAACATACAGGTGTACTCTGCTGGCACAACCATTTGCTTCAACATGCTCCCCAAGCCCTGCTGCTCCACACACTATTCACAAAGCCACAGGGGGAGAAAGGAACAGTTCCCAGTCTAATAAAGACCTTCCTCCTAACAGCTCTCAATGCATACAGTGAAATCTTTGGAATAATAATAAAAAAAAGCTGGTCCATCATGTGTTTTGTTGTTGTTGACAAAAGTTGAGTTGAAAGCTTTGTCATCAGCATAACCTTCCATCCTTGAAATTGACATTTCCGTTATACAAATTTAACGTATCTGGTCCTGTCTTCCTTCTTTTTTTCTAAGTACTTAAACTGGCTGTGGAGTGGGTGGTTTTACTTATAAAATAGGCAAAAAAAAAGATTTTGAAATGTATCAAGTTTTTTAAAACAGCACAGTACAAATGGCTCGAGCCATTTGGATCACAGAGTTTCTGCTCAATCTCTGTCCACTATCACAGCTAGATGGCTTTTCCAAAATTTTTTGCATTAACTCTTTTACCTGTCTCCAGTCTCCCAGGAAACAGTGACAACACAATGCTTCATATTCCCAGGTACAAGAGGGGCAAGTCACAGTGGCAAGCCAGACAACAGAGGACTACTAGTACTACTACTTATTTTTATTTATTTTTCAGTCTCTCATAGCAGGCATTTGGCTCATTTGCCAGAATTTGAAAGAAAGGGGAACAGCTATATAATATTAAAATCAAGCAATGTTATTAGTTTCAGGTAAGTTTAAAAAAATGCATTTAATCAGCAAACTTTCCTATTCTTTCCTCTTTATTATATCAATCTAAGATCTACATTTTCTAACTCTTGACAATGATGTCATGGAGGTTTTGTGAAGTGGAGAGCATTAAGATAGAAGAAAATGGAAATAGATCACTTCCAGAAAGATACCAGAGACACAGCTTTTCTTAGCCTTAAGTACTTCTTAGTAGAAGAAAACTAAAATACAAACACTGAATTCTCTTACAAATAAAGAGTCAATTAGAGAGAGTATTTAGGACCAAAAAAAATAAATTTTTCAATTAGAATGTGTAAGTTACTCCAAAAGTAATGCCTCCTATTTATTTCCATGGAAATTGCATCAGGCAGAAAGAACACCACTACATTTTTGTGAATAAAAGTCTTCATTTAAAACCAAATTGCACACTAAGCTCATAGAAAATACAACTCCACAGCTGAAGCAAGAGCACACTAGTTTTCACATAGTATTATGCAGACCTCAGAAAAAAAAAAAAATACCTGGTTTGAGTTTGTCTTGGAGTTCAAGAGCTGAAGGCTCAGCAGTAAGAGCTGAACAGTAACAGCAGAGATAGCAGCAGAGAGGACATGCTCCTTACCTGAAACTCACTGTAACATGTAGCATGAGAACACTTGCCAAGAGAACTACTTGGACACCACGAGTAGCAGGAGGACACTCCAATACCTCAACATTTAATTCTTACCAATACAAAAAAAAAAAAAAAAAAAAATGCAGTAAACATCTGTGGAACTCTTCCAATTCATTTTTATTTGAAAGAAGTTTGTCATCACTGTTTCTCAAGTTTCTACCTTCAAAAAAAAAAAAAAAAAAAAGGCTAGGAAGAAGCATATATCTTCTCTTATCTGCTTTTATTAAATACATTTTTAATACATGTCCACAAACTTTTTTCAGCTAAAAGAAGAACTGACTTGGAATGATATTTAACCTAAATCCAACTTTCTTTCTCATTTATTAAAATGAGGTACCTAAATGTCAACTACAGCATTAAAGTTTTCTCCAAAGTAGGAATTAAGTGAACTTTCAAAAATATCCGTAACATTTTCCATTCTGTGCAATATCCTGAAAATGAAACACTTCAGATAAGAAAAAAATGCATTCTTATTCTTTTTTCCTCTTCTTATTTTTTTTCTTTTATTTATTTTCTTATTATTTAATTTTCAGTCCCTCCTAAAGAAGTAATAAAGATAATTATAAGATTTTCCCTTTCACCCCCAAGCCCTTTGACTTGCCCCATCTGCCCAGGTGTCACAGGCCACTTAGGCTAGTGCTCACATCTTTCAGAGCCTCTGCTACATGGTGATCACTCAAAATTAGAAGAAATGTGCTTAGGAACTGATGCCCAAGGGGTTGGCTGCATCCACTTGCATGCATCTGTTTTCCAAGACTGAACCAGATTATAGAAGAGCCACAAGCTCTGCAACACTGGTTGTCTGCAGAAATAAACTATCGCACATTTAACATATACTTTGCCAACCTGACTGACATTCAAGTTGTAATGACAAAAACATACCTTGACTTCATGAAGAAATCATGTTTACTCAGACACTTTTAATGGAAAGCTTATTTTTTTATTTTATTTTTATTTTTTAAAAAGCTACCCCCTCCCCAAAGAAAAAAAAAAACCTGTTGCCCTAATGGGCCACTAAAGGGCAATTATCTTATTGACAGTTAAATCGTTATTAGAATTAGAAATCTTCTATACTCCTTTAATATTTTTATCCTCTCACTTTATTGCTTCCATGCAAATAAAAACATAGTTTACATGTTTCTGAGAACAGAGTTTAAAAACATTTTGTAGACAGTCATCACTTAGGCTACAATCAGAGAAAAGAACTATATATATATATGTATACACACACACACACACACAAGCTAAAGCAGCATTTTCAGGCTTAAAACTGGCTACCACCAAACCATAGCCTTTCTCACCCACCTCCTCTCACAGGACAAAGGCAAAAAGGAGACTTGCAAAGTAAGATTTATATTTAAGTTAGAAAGTTGGTGGAGGTTTTTTTTTTTTTTTTTTTGTTAGCATAAAGAAAACCTAACATATTGAGAGACTCTTACTTTCAAGCAGATAAAGAAGGATACAGATTCCTGCAAGGAAACAGAAGAAACTAATTTCTTTGAAACCAAGAACCTATGGCAGTGCAACAGAAAGAGTCTCTATGAGCAAAAGAAAATAAAACTAATGTAGCAAACCTAACTACTTCATAGGAAGAAGAACATAAAGCCATTACTGAAACGATCTGCAAAGCACTTACTCTGCATATTGTACTCACCAATGCTACATATTCCATAATAAAAAAGTACTGGACAAGCCATTTCTAATCAAAACCAGAATTATAGATGTAACACAATGAAACACACAGCAATGACAGCAGAGTAAAAAGGCCCTAGGCTACAGCAAGTGAGGATCTGCTCAAACACAATAGCTGGGAGAGAGAAATAAAGGAAAGAAGTTGCTTACCTTCACAAGACCTCAGATATGCAGGGATCTCCAGCAAGATACACTTGCCTTCACTGCCAACCCTTAAATGAGGTCTGGGAAGGTGTGGATCCCGGTATTGCATACACCTGAGCTTCCCTGGGTTGGCCCTGCCTTCCCACCAGGTGCTCAATCACTGCTTCAAGCCATGATTTAGCATTTCTACTACAACAAGTAACTAATGATTTGGATTCAAAACATGAATAGTTGCACTAGAAAAGCTAGAATACTTAGATATCTGTTCATAAGTATGCAAAAGCAACGTAAAGGACTTAGAAACAAAATATGAACCTTGATCTGATAGTAGTTCTGCCTCATTCCAATTCAACCCTTCCTCCTCCCCCTTCTGTTGCTATTCATTTTTCTCCAGTTTTCATTTACATCAAGTTGTCTTTTTCAATCCAAACCCATATAAGTAGCTTGGAAAATCTAAACTGTTGCTTGCAACTTTATTTATAATGACTCCTGTTCATTTTAAAATATCTCAACCAAGATAAGCTCAAGGGAGGCCGATGCAGAAATGAGAAGAGAATGGGTTTCAAAACTAGAACATGTGAGGTCTGTCACGACCTGGACTTTTCAAGCCCCCGGCCATTTCCTGCCCACCTCCAGCGCATGCTCTGGGGAGGAAGGGCGCACTGGAGCTCTCTTTCCCTATAACTATAAGAAGATACAGTTGCTGTCTGCCAAGAAAGGGATTTCCTGTTTTTGATTCCCAAATGAGCTTGGCAAAAATGTTGAAGAATAATTCAACAAAATACTTTCTTCCTTATGAGCTACTTGATAAACAAAAATATAAAGAAAAGAGGACAGCAATTGGAAATGAACTATTATAACCATACACTTCATGCATTTGTGTAAACATACTGCAAGCCCTGCCAGTTTAAAAGACTTCTACCACCCACAACTACTTCCTTTTATCTTATCAGAAAAAGAGCTGTTCGCCGCTGTAGGCTAATTACACCATCTGTTTAGCCCCAGTGCAGCAACACTAAGACATAGCACATTAACTCCTTAACTTTCCCACATGGCAGTGCCTGGCACTGCCCTCATGCTCTCAAAGACATGGGCTGAGCAGAGGAAAAGAAAAAGCAGCCTCGCGTTACTTGGATTCTTTCTTCCTCCACTGCAGCTCTGCTGCCAGACTTCACAGGGATTTCAGCAACCTGACAGCTTCTTTCTAGCTCACCTCAGTACAATAGCGCGAGTTGTCACGACTGGCAATGAAAAACATCAATCACTCGCACACACACAAAGGAGGAGGAAGAGCCTGGGCAAGCCTGCACTGCTTGTCACATCAAGCAAGCTGTCTTTCCTCAGTGGTCAGAGTGTGCTGAATTTCAAGGCCAAGCCAACCAGGACATCAGAGGCGTCCACCCTTACATTAAGCAGCAGTATTTCTTTAACTCTGGGAGAAAAGGACACCTCCTAGACTTCTGCCTCTCTGAGGCACGTCATGGCCCATCCACCTGGGACAGACAGAGCCCAATCTTTCCCAAAGGCACCACTCAGTAAGTGTCACAGGCTGACATACTGGGAGAGACATTCACAAGATCCTTCCTCCAGTCCCTCCTTATCCTCTCCTCCACTCCACAGCACAGTTCATTTAGGCCCTTCACTATGTTGTTTCAATCATCAGCAACCTGAGTTTGCTCAAAGGTTTGCCCCTTGGGGTGGGAGGCCACCACTCTTCACTCCCTTGCAGATCCACTGGGAACAAGGCCATTTAGCCTGTCTTCTCACTGATAAAATTGCATAGGAAGCTGTTAACCCATCTAATTCAGACAAGTGGGCTTGTGGCAAGGCAGCAGCCACATGCAACAGCCTCATCAGCCAGAGAAGCTTCAGCAAGGAGGGAAGGCCTGTCTGCATCCTTGCAACCTGCAAGAATTTTCTGCCTCAGCTCTGAAGTTAGAAAACTTGTAGCTAACTGAAGGCAACTGGGATTTTTCATCCTTCTCTCCCTTTCATTTCCTGGCAAAAGTATTCCCACATTTGTAATGCAGGACTACAACACCACCATTACAGAGACACATTCCAGTTTAGAAACTGTTTTCATTGGAATATACTGCTTGTGACTGATAACCAGTAAGATTATTGCAAAGGTGAAAGGAAAATCTGTAGACATTTAACATCACTTCACATTGCTCAGTGTTATTTATAGCTTCCCGTTTCTGCTATGTGTCACAGTTTCAAAGAAAAAAAAAAAAAAAAAAGCAGCTTGGGGAGGCTGGAAAGGGGAGAGCCAGAACTAAGCAAATACTTCATCTTAGATTGCTCAAAAGAACATTAACATTCATCTATAGAGCAGAAAAGGTGGGGAACAGTATGAACACTTGAATACATAAAAGTGAGAAAAAGGCAAAGGTGAATTGAGCCCAGTTAGGTTCAGCATCTCTGCCCCTACTTCCATAGAAAGTGAACAACATGAGCGGTGAATGGGATGTGGGGGGGTAGGAGGGAATAAAAACAATTACATGAATTCCTTACTAGACTATTATGCTTCTTTCTTAGCTTATTATTTCAAATCTAGAAATAAAGTATGCAGCAATTTTTCATGCAGTATACAGAAGTTAAAAGTGTTTCCATCAATGTATCTGACCTTTTCAGTGATTAAACTATTCAAAAGGGAAGCAAGAAAAGAATTAAAAAAAAAAAAAAAAAAAATCAAAGCAGTAAATTACTTCAATCAGGTATTTGCAAGTAAAGAAATGTTAAATGCTTAGATAAAAAACCATCTAGACTGCATCCCATGATTTAGTAGTGCTCTATACAAACCTCGTTTATGCATAACAACATTTAATACAGTCACAGCTCTGCGAAATTGCTGGAGGAGTGGGCTGGCTCAGATTCAGGGCCTTGCCATCAGTAAGGTCAGGGTATACACTGTGCAAGTCACACTTCATGTGGCACTGTACTTGCTTCTATTCTCTGAGGCACTTTCCTATCACTGAAATAAAAATGTAAGACAAAGCATCCAGTGCCATGACAGCTGTATCTGCCTTCCAGCTAATGGAAAAGTACCAAACCCCAACACCAGCCTTGCGGAGAGGAGGACCTCCCTCAGCCACTGCTGTCATCAAACGTGATCCCTTCCCAGCCAGTCAACTGCAAGTTCAGGGTAAGTCACTAGGTAACTTTATTAACTAGGTAATCCATTAACTTCAGCTGGAAGACTGAAAGTACATAATCTGCAGTTAACAACACTCATGAGGTGTTTAGCTTAATTTTTCTATTTTCAAAGTTGCTTTGATACATTAAGTTTGTAAAGTATTCCAGATGACCCCTAACTGAAAGGCAGTAACTGCCCTGAAAACAAGTACATTCAATCAGCCTAGTAATGTCTCTTACCTCTCACCACCACTTTATAACACATACCTGTAACGCTTAACATATGGATGTAAAGAAAACATTTATATTTTTACAAGGAAAACAACATTTCCACTCGTTTTAAAGGTAAGTCCCTGCAACAATCAGCATTCCCTATATGTACCACCAATTTGTTCAAAGAAAGAGTCCACAAAGAATTTCTGTACCACAATATATATTCAGTTTAAACGAACGATCTCCGCAGTGGCAATTCTTTAAAAAAAAAAGAAAAAAAAAAAAAAGAAAAAAAAAAGAAAAAGCACAATTCCCTCCTGAGAACACTGTCATTCAGATATAAATGAAAGAAGGCAGTTCTGTTTTCCCATAAACTGTAGCTCATTAAAGTACAAACAAAACAAGCTTTAGTTTTGCATGAAGAAAGGGATTTATGGCTTGATGAGAAACAAATTGCCAAAAACCCCAGTGCAAACTCACAATCTAATTAAACTCCTTCTGTTACACATAGAACGAAAACTACCACCACTGCTTTTTATGCCTATAAAACCACTCTTCCTTCTAACTGTTATTTACCTCCTGTTGACCAAGTGTAGAAAAATACTGGCATGTACCCTTCAGGATTTCCTCAAGCTCCTGCAGACAGCATAGCACTGTGCCCTGCCACTCTTGTGCTAGCATGCAAAGAAACAGTCCACGTGCTCAAAGAAAAGGGCTTTGTTTAGAGGTGGCACACATCTGCCACTCAAAAATGCACTGTAAATAACTTAATTACCTTGGTAAGTTACATCAAGTGTAATACATATCACCAAAACTTAACTACAAAGCCTGATGCACTCTCTCCAAAAGCTTGCTAGAGGAACCAGACTTATGAAAGACGACTCCTTTGAAACATTTGGCAGTCATACAGTCAGATTAAGTAAGGCATTTAGCATTCCATGTATACTGTTTAGAATTTCAATATCTCCTTGGCAAATAGTAGCCTTGTATCAGATACAGCGCTTTATCTTGTGCTTTTTTTAATTATGAAAGCAAGCATCTATTACAATTTGAAAGGATTTAAAACAGAATTCCTAAATGCAGATGAAATATTTTAGCTGCATGTGAAGGCTGTAAACTAAGACAGTAAACTAAAAGCCTCTCTCTGAACTCAAAAACAGAAAATGAGAGAAATATATACTGCAGTCTAAGTAGTACAAATCTTGATGTTTTCCAAGATCCTCCACATAAAGTCAAAGTTTGACCACTTCAATACTGAATTCTCACTCTGTATATGTCTGCTGCCACATCAACGAGTCTTCTGAGAAAGTTCCTTTCACCAAGGGTACAGTAATAATTTGGGGTTCAAGGCAAAACACAGGAGAACAGTTCCTCAATTCCAGAAGCCCCTAGCAGAATTCAAACACCCATTATTCCTAAAGAAACAGGATCCTCTTAAACTGTCTGGAAAATTCTAACCATCAGGTCAGCTAAGAGACAGAAGTTTTGGTAAACTCTTTGGTAAAGAGTCAGCTAAAATGAACAGGAGACAGTGGCTTAGTAGAGGTATCATAAAATTGAGTAGGGAGGACTAGAGAAGGGAAAAATTTCTGTAATAAATGACAATGCAGACGGAAATCCCATTTGCTATTTTTCTCATAGGTTAGGTTTCGCCATGTAAAGAAAGCTCTCTAAACTCTTCCTACTGATTACTCCTAAGTATTACAAGAACTCCTGAAAAAACAACAACAACAAAAAAAACCAATCTGACCTTTAGTACAGTGCGAAGTGAAATTTCTGCAACCTGACAAAATAGTTTGGCAACATGAGGAAAGTTGGGTCTGGTCTGAGCAATGCTTCCTGGCTCAAAAAGGTCCCCAGAAAAGGCTGCCTTTAGCTACTCTGGAAGTTTTAGCTGGCAGTAGGAAATAAATAAATAAATAAAGATAAAATCATAACAGCTAAGCAGAGGATGCACTCCTTCTAGAAGCAAAACACAGTTGAAATCATCCTCCAGTAATCTGGTGAAAAATAAGACAAGATGGAACAAAAACATGTGAATTTGCACTCTAAAAGCAAATCCAGACATGGAATACTGTCCTGATACAAGGCTGCTTTAAATTACCTTTGGAAAAGTCTGAATTTACATCACAGATGTAGCTACATCAAGACTTTTAACACTGAATTTTTCATACATATTACAGGTTGTTCATGAAACTGTTTTTATTATTATTACTATTATTACTATGCCATACACCTTCTCCTATTATCGTCACCACCTCTTCTGTTTCTTCATTCCATGCATTTTCTAACACATGAGGAAGCAGTACTTGTAGAGCTCCTGTAAAGCTATCAATACACAATAAACAGATAAGGGAGACATGACAGGTATCCAGAAATCACATGTTCATGATCACTTTCTAAATACAAACAAAAAAAACCTACTTCTACTCTAAAAAGATAAAAAAAAAATCCCATGTCTGACTATGTTGGATTCAAGAGGATAGCCTTAAGTCTTTCTACTAGTGTCATTTTATAATCCTACACTTGTAAATCTTTCACATAAATTCACATTATCTCATTTTTCTCTATTTTTTTTCAAAACATCAAAAAACTTAAAAATGCATTACGAAGATTAGCTTCGGTCTAATAGATCTTCTCAAACAACTTCCCTAGAAGACCACAAAGGTAGTGCCATTTTGTATTTGATTCTGGAAGTGTAGAACTATTTTAAACTGTTGTTTTTGCAGCAGAAATAACAAGGGGTATTGCTACCACCTCCTACACATGATCATAGGCAGAAAGTACAGTCCCAGCCCTTCTTCTCATCTCTTTCTGCTGCTGCTTCTCAGTACATCCTCTTCAACTCTGTGCTGCATTGTAACAGGGAAAAAAAAAAAAAAACCCACCACAGACCAATCTGGTTGCTTCTGTTTTGTCTGTTCTGTTCCTGCCTGCCTCCTTGGCTATTCATTAAATCCTGTTTCAACATAATCTACTATAAACTAGGTTGTCTCCATAGGTACCATAGCATACACTGAGTACACAGTTGCTACAATCCGTGGCATGCTAAGAGTTCATGCCCTATGTTATCCTGTGACAACTTGTTCACATACCTATACCTTTAGCTGTGCAGAGAAGCTGTAGGAAAAGAAGTGCTACTAAGAAAAAGGGTGATTAAAAAAAACAACAACATGATTTACAATTCATTTTCCTTTCTCTAGTTGGTCTGATCCACAACAAGAGTTACCAAAAACACCCGTTACAGAATCAGAACCCTCCAAAACATAAATTATCATGCACCTGGAAACAGCTCAGGCCCAACCTAATCTAATTATATTCAGTAACAGCTAGAACAACACTCAAATATCAGATGCAATATCAACAAACAATCATTTCATATTATCTTCTTGAACTTTTTTCTGGTTTTTTTTTTTTGTTTGTTTGTTTTTAATGTAAATATGTAAATATTCCTAACTTCCATCTGATTTGGCTTCTTCCTATTTCAAAACAACATCAAAATGAAGGAACACTGAATCTGGTTCTACTTGTGCAGATGAGGTCTGTCCTCTTGTAACAACTCTGCCCAAGTATTATTTCAGCTGTGACAGCTTGCCAGAATACTGGAAAATTTGGGAAAAACAAACAAACAAAAACAACAAAACGAAACAGTGCTTACAACTGTAATTCTAAAAGCCTGTACTTATCCACAAAATCTCAAAGTTACACTGTGGCCCAATTAAGCTTTTCAGCATATTAAATCTTCTCAATAAAATGAGTAAAACGGATGCTCCTGAAAGTTGTTTTTAAATATTTAGAATGAGACTCTGATCTCAGTGATTTTGGTTCATTTGGTAGTATCCCATGATACAAGTGTGGCTCCCCAAACATAAGATTACTGCTTTTTAATAGCTCCATTAAACACGTTTCAAGATACAAAACAATTCTGTGAGGCCTTGGGGAATGAAAAAATGAAAGGTAAATTACGCTACGTGTGACTCAATTATGCAATCTGTGAGTCAACGCTAGTTCCCCTTCACTCTTTGAGTGTCTTCACAGAAGACTGTTTCATAACTGCATTCTGCCTTGGACTTTTTTAAACAGCATATGACCATTAATTGATCCTTCCTCAAACTTGAAAGGAAAATCTGGAGGAAAATAATATAGTTTTTAATCGTTTGTGGTAGATCCTACATGAACAGCTTACTCTGGATTTGAACAATACTGCTTTAATTCATATTAGAAATTTACTTTAAGGTTGAACGCAGCATTATCTACTAAGGTCTAAACCAATTCTGTTTATGCAAGCAATATTTTTAATTATTATTTAACAATCCCAGTCATGAAACTGACAGATTCATTCTTCTATTCCTAAAGGACTAAACCAATATGGAACTAGGTGAAAAAAGCTGTGTATGATCTTGATGCTACAGCTGCCACGAGGAGAAAAACTGTGCAAAACCAAGAGGATAATTCAATCTCTCTGCATTTCTTCTTTCATTCCTCTGCAGTTGAACATGAATCTGGATTAATCATACCAGCATTTTGCATTACTTTACTTTCCATATCATATATTAATGCCTTTTGAAGGACTCAACCAGAACCACATAAGCAGCTGTGATCTCAGAAAGAAAAGGCCCAAATGTCATTAGCTGCGCCATAGGAAACAAACTTCACAGAAATTCACAATAGTTTATTTCAACTAGTTTTTATCCACTCAAAGTAAGTCACACATTTATACAAGCTAGCTTCCTACAACTCTACCTGTTTTACAACCAGGATTGCTAAAAAAACTAATTGCTGAAATAGCTGACAAAAGCTGAAGCAATATGATTCTTATTTACCTGTATTCTTTCAATGTGTTCTTACCATGATTCTTTCAAACTACACTGTAAAACTGAAATAACTGCTGTCTATACAAGGAGAATGCTTTGTGTCCAAAAGCATCTTCATGCATTACTCATCTTATTCCTTAAGAAGCTCCTCAGTTTCACTGAACATGTCAAACAGAAATGCAATCTAATAAATCTATATAAGGTTCTGTGCACATGCAAACTTTAAGTAACGTTACTATAACCCCCATCAGACACTTGCAAGTCTGCAACAGTTAGTCATCCTGAGTACAAAACCCTAATGGAAATAATGCAGGCTAGTTAAACTCCGGAAAGCACCAAATCTCTTCCCTTTAGTTCGTCAGTGAGATCACAGCTTAAACCCTTACTGATCTGAAATGTGTTGAAAATAGTCTATACACTCTCACAAATATAAACCACTGGTAATGGCATCTCTCCACTGGAGGTCCGCTCCAATCTGTCAAGTACATCCTAGATCATCATCTTTCTAACCACACAAATACATAACTCTCATTTAAGTGATCTGCCAGCCTACCTTCCAGTGCATTAGTTGCCGAACTTGAATAAAAGGAAAACAACACCAACAGGCATTCTAACCTGTCAAATCTGTCCTAACGGCACATCTACTGATGCAAGACCCATTCTGCTGATGCCAGCAAGCAGAAACAGTTCTTGACAAGATGGTACCCTCTTCAGCCATTCTTCCTTCCACTAGCATCACCAAGAAAATACAAATGAGGAAGACAGAAACAACCTCCAGTTCTGACAGCAATACACAGTATGTGCAAACAAGTTTTTACAGCCCAGTAAGAACAGATTATTCAGGCATCTTCTCCACAAGTACCACCAGGTCCCTAGTAAATTTTCAACTCCCATAAAACTTCCTACTACTGTATGAAATAAAGGGGTTTGCTGTTGTCATAAAGAGGAAGGATCTGCTTACACAGCACATAAATCTTTCCTTTCGTGGCTGTGCAAGCTCATTCATGCCCTTCATTAAGGGAAGAACATGAGTCCCAAACAAGCTAGTACAGATCAGCATAACCACCCAGAAGACAATCACAGAATGCAAACATCATCACAGAGAGTTAGTGAGGACTTCAGAAAACACTTCAGAAAGCTCTGGGCTTGAACTGCAGACTATCACAGGCAATCTGCACGCTGTTCCCATCACTTCCCCTTTCCTGACTGCTACTGCTACTAAGTCAGTTATCTTACATTTTCCCATTTCTTAATCTAAACAATGGGAACAAAGAAATACATGCATTTTCTATGCTAGATTGCCTTCTTTTAAAAATAAAGAGTACCTTTTTTCTTTTTTTTTTTTTTTTTAATAAATCTGTATTTCACAGACTTAGTGTAAGAGCAGCCAGGTGAAACCAGAGGATTTGAGAGCTGAAAGGTGGAACTAACAGCTGGAGACTGTAATCACCCAACTGTGATGGGCAGCAGATGATTAGCCTACCTGTCTTAATCCACCATGAGAACAAGCAGACTTCAGCTCAACTGACGATTCCACTAGAAGCAAATATTAATTCCTTTAAGCAAATATTACATGTGTGGAAAGGTATAACACTTCCTAATGCAAAAGAACTTTAACCTTTCCCTAAAAGACCACATTTAGTCACGGCTATTTTACAAATGGAATCAGACAACTTCCTTGCTGAGATAAGCCAAATAGCAAAAGGCTTAGCTGCAACAGTGACTAAGTGCTTCAAGTTTCCTGGCTGTTGCTAACTGAGCAGCTCAAAAGTAGAGCTGCTGTGTTAAGAGATTCCATGAATTTTAACACTGCATTTTTAAAGTATCCATAGAAAGGACAAGCCCATTAATAGCACACAGATTATTCTTCAAGCTCCAAAGCTTTTAGCTTAAGCAGAGAAAGGGAATCTTATTTACAAAACAAAAAGTTAACGAAAGGCTAAGGAACAGAAAGGAAATCAAATATTCATCAAGACAACGTTCATCACTTTCTGCTTTCTCCTTTTTTATAACATGCACATCGACCATGGGCATATTATATAGAAGTATGTGTGTATATATTTATAATTATTTTTTAAACCTACATACTAATCTTTAGTAGATAGTGGGAAATAAGCATACGCATACTATGCATACATGTGCACACACACAGGCAACCACTGTTATTTCAACTTTACTGGAAAATATTCTGGAAAATATTCTGCTAATTTTAAAGGGTTGAATTATACAATATTGAGGGAAGAAATGTGGTTCTAGGATTATTTAAAATGTTCTAAAGACTGCTTCCAAAAATAGAGGAAAGATAAACATAGCTTGAAGCACATTTCATAAAGCAAATATATCATTACTAACCGGTAGGAAATGCTTTACTCTCTGTTAGCATCTCCAGTCAGGGGGACTAGCCATACGCAAGAGAAGCAAGGCGCACAGGTAAAAGATACAATCTTTTATTAGTACGAGACAGTTTTGAGCGGAAAAAAAATGAACGAAATCAAAAAGCTAACTGCTATGTTAGCCCTTAGCTATTATAGAATAGATGTTAAGATAGCTTACAAGTTAACTATTCGTCAGCCATTCCTCAATAAAACTCAGAGCACGTAGTTTAAAACTTCAGCCCAGTTTGAAGCTGACTTGAATCTGAAAGTGTTTCTTTTCAGATGCCCACTGGTGAAGAACATCCACTACTTCCTCAAGGGAAGAATACTGTCCGCAGATTTGCATGCAGTGATTACTTTTACAGATTAGCATAATGGCTAGGAGACCAATCATTTTAAGTGAGGGGTGGGGAAATAATCATAAGGAAAAATACAAGTGTCGTTCTTCATGGAGGTACCATGGAAACACTATTTTAAGGCTACCACCTATATATTTAAGGCTGGTAAAGATGTACAGTCTACAGTGATAAGCATAACTGTTGATACATTTCAATTTATCCAAGACTTGTTTGCCTTAATAAAAAACTGTTAAGAAATGCAATTTAATTCAAGATATAAAGCTAGCCCTTAATCTATATGTAGGTTAAAAATTGCTGTAGTCTGTTCCAAGGAATTTACATTAATACATTTGACTGATACATTCAAGGTAGAAAAGGACATGATAAATTAAAATCTAGAATCTGAATAAAGAGAAAGCTATTTTGCAAGATACAATTTTCAAAGGCTGAATGAACTTGTTAATGGGTCTTACAATATCACCCTGAAAATCCATACCTAGAGCTACATCAGAATTCAGCCCTACAATAATGCACCTAGTAAAAAAAAAAAAAAAAAAAAAAAAAGCGTTCAAAGGAAGTAACTGAATGAGGTCAGAAGAGGTTTGTTCTTCACTGCAATCAAATTATGACACCAGTTATATCAAAGCCAATTGAATTTAATGATGAGCCATCTCCCCTCCTATTTTACTGTGAAAATACAAAATGGCAAACCAGTTGCATTTGTGATTTAATCACTTGTTTTACCTCTCAACACAAGCAATCTTTATGTACTGTGTTGCAGTATGCAAATAATAAATTGATCATGTAAGACTTCATAACAACTCATTTTCTTTTTGGAAGACTCTTTTATCAAATACAATAGCAACTGCTATTTGGGCTCCCTAATAACAGCTCTTCAGTTGCAGGATACAATCATGCAGCTTAATGGAGTAAAATCATCGAATGGTGTGGGTTGGAAGGGACCTTTCAGATCATCTACTTCCAGCACCCCAGCTGTAAATAGGGATACCTCCTACTAGACCAAGTTGCTTGAAGCCATGTCCAGCCTGACTTTGAATACCTCCAGAGAGTGAGCATCCACAATCTTGCTGGGCAACCCATTCCAGTAAAGAGTTCCTCATTGTAAAGAATTTCTTCCTAATATCTTGCCTAAATTTACCCTCCTCCAGTTTAAAGCCATTTCCCCTCATCCTGTCACTACACGCCCTTCCAAAAAGTTATAAAAGAAGAAAAAAAGCTTTCCTGTAGGCCCCCTCCAGGTACTGAAAATCCACTATAAGGTATCCCCAGAGGCTTCCTTTCTCCAGGTTAAAGAGCCCAAACTCTAGCTCTAGCCTTCTGATCATCTTTGTGGCTTTCCTCTGGACCTGCTCCAACAACTCCATGTCATTCTTAAGTCAGGGACCCCAGAACTGGATGCAGTACTACAGGTGGGGTCTCATGTGAGCAGAGTAGAGGAACTGAATTACCTCCCTTGACATGCTGGTCACACTTCTCTTTATGCAATGCAAGACACAGTTAGCCTTCTGGGCTGCCAGTGCACACTGCCAGCTCATGTTAAGTCTTTCATCAACTGAAAGACACCCCCAAACCCTTCTTCTCAGGGCTGTTCTCAAGCCATTCTCTGTCCAAGCTGTACTTGTGCTTGGGATTGTCACAGTCCAGGTGCAGGACCTTGCACTTGGCCTTGTTTAACTTCATGAGGTTGGCAAGGGCCCAGATTCCTCTGGATGGCACCCTTCCCCTGTTAGCATGTCAACTGCACCATTCAGCTTGGTGTCATCTGCAAACTTGCTAATGGTGCACTCAATCCCACTGTCCATGTTGCATAGAAAGATGTTAAATAGCACCAACACTGATCCCTGAGGAATGCCACTTGTCACCAGTATCCACTTAGACATAGAGCTGTTCACTGCAACTCTCTTCCACCAGAAGAGGGGTGGCCAAGCAGGGACAGGGAGGTGATTGTCCCCCTCTACTCTGCTCTTGCGAGGCCCCATCTGGCGTACTGTGTCCAGGTCTGGAGACCCAAGTACAAGAAAGACAGGGAGCTGTTGGAGAGGGTCCAGAGGAGGGCCACAAAGATGGTCAGGGGACTGGAGCACCTCCCCTACAAAGACAGGCTGAGGGAGCTGGGCTTGTTCAGCCTGGAGAAAAGAAGGCTG
>JAOWBP010001760.1:48249606-48288486 GCA_028571105.1 Tragopan temminckii | reverse complement strand
ACATATTAGATTTATGAAAATAAGCACATCCTCCCAGTGATGTGCCACACTGTCCCAGTGCCAGCTTGGTGACAGGTGGAAAGCTGAGCCTCCTCTGCTACACAGAAATATGAAGTTAGCTGGTATACCTCTGACAGCCCTGCACTGGCAAGTGTAGGGCAAGTGCAAGTGTACCTAGAAAAGTGTGGGGTTTTTTTGGTTTTTTTTTTTCCTTTTGAAAATAGACACTAACAATGTAAAATGCAAATCGAAGGTAAAAACGCATGATTTATTTCAAGTTTCCTTACTTGCTGGGTTTAACTAAAGGTTAAATCTGACTACAATCCACCCATCTCTAGACAGAAGCAACACATTTTGGAACAAAAAATTGCTCTGCATTTTACAAGGTTGTTTAGTTTTTTCTTGTCGTAATGCTTTCATGTTTTTCATGAATTTCTGAATACTACCATATAATCAATACTAAAACAATTTTAAATGAGATTACACTTTCAGGTTCTGGGAGAGACTGGAAGAAAGGAAGAGAACTTCAGATGTCACTGTACCTGAGACAGCAACATCACCCAAAAAACACTCAGAAGTAAACTCAAACTTCACTCACAAGACAAAGCAACAACTGCATCTGTTTCCATACCTCACATATGCTCACAGACCTGCTCTTTCTCTAATAAATCCACTAAAGTAACTGCCTCTTCACAGTACACATACTTGCAAGTGATGTTAGTGTGACCCCCAACACAAAGGACTTGCCTTTTCAACATATCTATATGGAATACTGCGAAATGAAACAAAAAAAAAAAGTCCCAACCAGGATGCCCCTCCCTCTGAAAGAGAAAACAAGCTTTAGTCCACACATAATGATCCTGAAAACAGCTATTTGAACATGCATCCGTACAAGCAATGATAGAAACTTAGAACTTGACTTCTTCACAGGGAGGGTGACAGGGAACAGGAACAGGCTGCCCAGGGAGGTTGTGGAGTATTCTCTGGAGATATTCAAGACCCGCCTGGACACCCACCTGTGCAGCCTGCTGTAGGGGGCCTGCTTTGCAGGGGGGTTGGACTCGATGATCTCTGTGGTCTCTTCGAGCCCCTACAATTCCATGATTCTGTGATGTGCCCAAATAAAAAAATCTCAATGTTTCCCGAACAGTTGCCTCATTTGTTCACCATGACTTAAGAAAAAAGTTTAAAACTCAGTTCAGTCAGAATCTATTCTGTAGAATAATATATTTTCATTCTTACCACTGCTTTAGTCACCATTAGCAAACACCAATGATTGCTGCATCAGCATGGACTTGAGGCAGAAGCACAACAAAGGAACATAAATTACATACTGAGCAGCAAAACGGTCAGAACTCAGAAATCAATATTAAAACAGACAGGAAGATTTCAGATACTATGCATGGAAAAATGTAGAGGAACACTCCTCTTTCTTTTGTGGCTGTTAAGTGGCTTCCTGAATTTTACCTCCTCTTAAGTTTTTTGTTGTCACTGGTTTTAGAGACATTATCTCTTTTTCTGTTTGTGTTACCATTGCTTTAGTTATCAGTACACAGGTAATATAAGTATTTACAGTTGTACAAGGTCCTTTACAACAAGTGGGATTGTGAACACTCTTGCACTGAACTGAAATCAAAGCAGCCCACAGCTTTACTTACACTTCCAAGACGCTTCATCTCCCCAGTGACACAAGTGAAAAGTTACCCATCCACAAAGAATTACTACAACACCTTGCCCTCTGCCTGCCCCATTTCTGGAGATTATTCCTTAACAATAATCTGTATTAGCAACCACTGTAAATTACTCATTCTACTACAGTTTTTTTTCCCACCTCATCTTAACTTAACGCTATTATTATTCTTCATACACGATGGTGTTATTACTTCAGTGCTCCCCCAAATAGTTCCCATATCTTTTCTATTTTCCCTCTTATAGATAGTAAAGGTATTTATTTTCCATACAGCTAATATGGTTTCTTCTACATCTCCTACTGAGCAGCCTGCAGTTACATTACAGCTTCAATCTGGCATTCATTAGGCTACTGAAAATTACACACAGGTGAGTGGGAGGGAAAAATGAGGAATAAGGTTTCCAATCAGGTCAATTTACAGAAACATCAACACTGCAGAAAGGAGCAGCCAGAAGCATGTGAGCAGCAGTAGAAAGGCCACCCAGACTTGCAGGAGATAGGAGCAAAAGTAGTACGCATGCAGTATGTGTCCTCATCTTGTCAGTGAAAGAGTCCAGCCAAACAGTGCCAAACAAAAGGAACAAAATCACTAGATATGCTTGCACCATGCCATGTTCTGTGGACAGGAACAAGAGAGATGTGCCCATGCTCTGAGCCAAATGTGGCCATGCATGGCCATGTAAGAGAAACGGAACTACATTAACTCAGGCTTGGCTCCTCACTATGCTCCAAGATAGCCAAAAATCCTAAGGACAGGTAAACAACTGTTATCTTCAGAAGGGGGAAAAAAAAAAATTAAAAAAAAAGAAAAAACCCATACAAAATAAAACACACCCCACCCCCTCCACACCAAAAAATAAAAATAAAAAAGATCAGTCAGGCTGAGAGAGGAATCAAAAAGAAGTGAATGGCAGGACAAGAGCACAACAGCCAGCAGACACAGTACTCATAGCACTTGAAAGGTGGGCTGGCTTGCTCCTTGTCATGAAGTTAAGCAGGGAGAATCCACACTTTGGCTTCCAGCCTTGCACATTCTGAACTCTAAATGCCTCAAATAAACTGCAGCATTTTCCAAACTGACAACATGCTATTCAGACTCTTTGCCCTTCACAATGAAAGGATAGCACAGTACCACTTGGCCTTTTGTGCTCCCTTTGCAATGCTATCAAGATCGCAACTTCAGGTAATGCCTCTTACCGACAGTTCCCCCAGGCAGTAACTTACTGCATGTAAGCCAACAATACATTTCTACTCGGAGCAGAACATTTCCAATTGGAGCTGTGATGACCAGTACCATCTGAACTTCCCGTGATGCTGAGACACGAAACTAAAGAGCTGCATAATGAACAAGAACACTTTTGAATGCTGGGACAACACCAGCATATGGCAGTGTAACTTTCGATACCAGCACGGCAGAAGTAGATTTGGCCAAGTTTAACCTACTTCTTTGTATGTCTACCCATAGCAAGCTTATTTTTCAGCTCACTTTAATTAATTAATCCCGAGAAAGAAATGAACTAATGTACTTAACATATTGCACAAAGAAAGAAAGAAGGAGGAAAAAAAAGAAGAAACAGTTTTTCAGAAGCTAGCATTTTATACACCTTCCACTGGAGTTTGGTTACACTCTGCTCAAAATATCTGACAGGTTCTTAAACACACGTGAAAGCAGTAAAATACACTAATACAAGCAATAACAAGTTACTCAAAAACAAATGAGCTTTTTTGGAAATCAATATTGCATGGAAGAAATACTATGATGAAACAAAATATAATCTTATAACTAAGGGTAAACACTTTTCTTTCCCTAACCCTGTGGCTAAATTTCCTGATTAAAAAAACTGGTTTATCTAAAAGTAAAAGAGCACAGCTACACACTACATTAGCTGTAAAGCCTTCTCTGCGCTCTTCTTCACTTTATACCAAGCTAAATATTCTTGAGAACAACAGAGAACCCTTGGAATTGGTCAATAGATTGATTAATGCACCGTACTGAGCAAGCCAAACAGGATCAGGATGTTTACAGGTGTTCTTTCTGTAGACATTAATTGCATTGCACTAACAAGATAGGTTTCTTTCTGTTAAAGATGCTATTTACAAAATAATTCAGATAAGAAGCCAACCATAAAGGTTACTGAGTAAGAAAAGCAGTCAAATATGCTCTGATAAAGTAAGTACATCAAATTGATTCAGCTCTGTAACATACTGACAAGTTAAATGGGAAAAAAATACCAGTTAACTTTTAGGGCCAAGGAGTCTATGAAGAAAAAAAGTTTAAGTAAAGCACATCTACCCCATTACGTAAAGAAATATAAAAGGAAACAATCAAAAATTCTTACTAGCCCCCATACAGATCCAAGCTTCTAAAATTTATCACATATGTAATGACTCAGATAAGCTTTCAGTGACCAAACTTCAAACCACTAGCTTCCTGAATTGCCTTTGTCAATACATTGATCAATAAACAAATTCCCTTGTGCATAGTTTCTCTTGTCTACTACCTTTATACTGACAATGCAATCCATACAACTGCAAAATCTTAAAGTCAGTAGTCAGCTGCTCAGTGGGCTGGTAAACTTTGCTAGTTTGTCTGCTAAAATAGGGAGACCTGGAAAGCATTCTATCTGATTGAACTTGCAAAACAGAAAGTGTTAATTAATGTTTCCAGGAAAAGCAGGGGATTGCTGGTAGGGAGTGGACTCTGCGTTCCATACATAATTGAAAAGCAGTCTTCTTTCAAAAGCCTCAGAAGCACCCAGCTTTCATCAAACACTACTTCCCAGTTCACATTTGTTTTACAGCACACACACATAAAAACACAATTTAAATTTATTCGTGGGTTGGTGGTTTATTTCTACAGGAGAAAATCCAAGTTAAAGTGAAGTAAAAGGCCAAAAGTCTCATCTATACTATATGACCTACACATTACAGCTTTCCTTTCTGAGCCACGTTCATACAAAAAAAAAATCTGTATTGTAACAAATTTCATGACCTTCTGGCTCTTCTCTCTCATTTACACACATCATGAACATGCTGGTCCCTGCACAGAAATTTATTTTGGGTCATGCGGGTGACATAAAAGCTATTTCAGTTCTGCAGAAGACAGAACTTCAGTGGCACACAGCTAACCTTCCAGATCACAACAAATATCTCAGCTCTAATTCATACAGGAAAATTAAAGTTGCACGCAAATTTAAGCGTGTAATTTTTGTATTTCTTTCAGGCACCCGAGAGGTTTATCTAGCCTCTGTGCCCATACACACCACCAGCTTACACACCTCCTTCATCAGCTACACCAGAGCAACTTTTTTTTTTTTTTTTTTTTTTAAAACATCCACACATCAAACTGGATCAATAAACTGACAAATGCCAAATTCTTTTTTTCCCCCCCAGTCATTATTTTAAATCCATACTTGTTCCCTGACTCAATTTCCTGCACAACCACATGCATGTCAGAGCAACTTGGAGTATGCAGCAACATGAGAATGCATCTGGGAACAACAGGATATGGAAACGAGCAGCCACAGACATTCTGCCTAAAATCCATGCAAAAGCAATTACCATGAAAGTGTGGCTTAAGACTACTTGTCAACACACTTGTCATTCGCAGTGCCCTTCATAGCCTATGGTCTCCATTCTGATTTAACCAAGCAGTCTTCCACTAGGGAGCCCAAAACATCAGCTTAAGCCTGAATCCACAATGTTTTATTGGTCAGGACTAGGTTTTTATTTATTTATTTTCCAAAGAACACAGAATTTATTCTTTAAAACAGGGCAACATGCAAGGTCATAAGTCATTTCTGCAAAGTCAGAATTAATTCCTTCGATATTATTCACTGTAAAGAAATGTTTCATTTGTGAAACGATTTAATACTGAAGCACATCTTCAGAGATGTAATCTGTTTTCCTTTAGTCACGCCAGACAACAAGTGCAACCAGGGACCTTTCCCACTACTACTAATGTACTTACTGTGGATTTATAGAAGAATGACTCACAAAATTACTATATATCCAATCCAGGCACATTATCTATCTGTCTGAAAGATCAGAAACAAAATGTCCATCTCAGGACATTGCTATTGTCAGCTATAATTTAGACATTCTTCAAACTGCATTTGTATCCAGGAGGGTAATAGCCCTTACATTAAAAAAGACCTTCATTAAATGGTTCCCCATCATGCAGGCCATTACAGGCTCTCATGCCCTGATCCTGCATAGCCTCAGAGTAATTCTGCTTTTAACAGGCAAACCAAACAAGGTAAATAAACTATCACCTCTAAGGGTAGAAACATCTGTAAATATATTATTAACACAGATAGAATCACCCCCTCACAAATCTCCAGTGACATAAGAACGTGCAATTATTTATGTTTTCTTCTACAAAATGAAGTTATCCTCACGTAATGAATAGTCCCCTAATACAAGTGGAAAAAAAATCCATATCCAAAATTGGATTTCATCTTAATAGCCTTCTCTAATTTCTATCTTGTCCTGTACAATGTATAAAATTCATACATCTGAAAACACAGGCCTGCTCTAAAGGACTCATTACAACATAAAGAATGTGTCTGTCTCCCTAAGAGGTTCAAAGACAGTTAGCTAGGTACTTCAACTTGATTTTCATCACTGCATCTACAAAAATACAACACTTAGACACCAATCTCACACAAAATGCAAGTTTCATGTTGTGGAACCATTGTGGAACAACTAAAACTTGGGTTATTCGACCTAGGAAAAATGATGTTGGAGAAGGGTATGTGTTTTATAGTAAAAGCATTAAAGAACAAAAAAACAACTACAATGGAATGGCATGGAGAAGGAGATTAGAAATCACCTTGGTTCACTTCCTATTAAGTATAAGACGCTAACACACATCAAACAGAAACAGCATGTAAAACAATTAAAAAGAGATTATTCTTCTCATAATCTGTAGCAAACACTGGCACTGTTACAGGAGTCCACTGTAAACTGTATAGGAGCCCACCGAGAGTAAAGCGAAGGCAAGAAGGGAAAAACATTAACTCATTGAGAACTTAGGAACGGAGAATTTCTGTTTGAGAAAATTCCTTAATGCAAAGCAGTGGGAAACAGAGAGAACATGCTGAGGACTTATCACACACTTGTCCTTCTTCTATAGCCTTCTTTAGGCAACTACTAACAGGCTCCCTAAAACCCAGCCAATCTTTGGCTTAATCTAGCACAGCCACTTTTATATCACACACATTTTATATCATGGACAACAGGAGTTTTCCAAGGTTTTAGCAGGTAATCCAAAGGTTTTTAGTATGCAAGCAGCAGTTCTAACAATTTAGAAGTTGTTCTTTGAAGCTGTACACAACCACCTGCTCTACACATTCATTTTATTTCTAAATTCATCATCATATACTGCACTTTTCCCATAACAGAAGTCAAGTGGCTTTTGCCTTCACTGATAATTTGGGAAATGCAATGTAGGTCATTACAAAAAATAATAATAATAATAATAATCTGAAGTTGCATTAATTAGTCAGACATAATTACACTTGTCTTGCCAATAATGATTACTATGCTTTCCATTATGAAATGCTTTCACATTTTCAAAGTCTTCCAAAGCATGTGCAATTAGATCTGAAATTTCCTATTTATCCTTCTCCAAAGCAAAGTACTGAGTTAAACCCCTCCCTTAAGTCAAAAGAAATAGAATAAAATTCAATCCCCAAACTCTCCCCCTTCCCATTTAAAAAATGAAAAAGAAACAAAGCAAAGAAAAAAAGAGACAAAAAGGACAGGTTAAAGTAAGATATTTTGAAGCTACTGAAAACTAAAAATTGACATTTGAAAATCGAATATAATGTTTTACGACTATAATGATTCTGAGTGAATCTGACACTATTACAACAGCACTCCTTATGAGACAAAGGAATACATATTTCTCCTGCTAAAGGCAAGGCTAAGACCTGGATTCCCAGATCTAAGAGACGAGGACTCCACACAGTACAACAAATGACCATGAAGAGGACTTCAGCATGGGTATTAAGGAGCTTCGTGACCAACAGAAGGATTACACAACTTAGAAGAGATGTAGGGACAACAGTCCCTACCTGAACACCTCTGTTTCTCCACTGCTCTGAGAAACTCTTCTTTCATTCTCAGATTGCACAGGAAAAGAGTGGGCTTACTCTGGTCCCTAGGAGATTCCTGGTTTTACTAAAAGATTGAAGAAAAAAACAAAACAAAACAAAAACAAAAAACATTTTGCAGAAGTCAAAGCAGCAGCAGTTCAATTTTACCTGTACCATCATTACCATATCATTATGTACTTGGACAACTGTTTAATGAGTGGTGTTTTCTAACCTACAATTTCAACAGTAATCAGGTAAGTGGCAAGGACAGCCATGCTAAAAAACAAACAAACAAACAAAAAAAAACACCAAAAACACCTGCATGGCAGATTATTACATGCAGTTATTTCCCTTCTGCCTTTGCTCGAACTTCCTAACCTCCTGCTGCTCCACTTTCCGCAAGCCCAACGAAGGAACTCAACACATTTTAGAATTGTGCTACCTTCTTAGACTTAATGTAAATTTGAAGATTGTCTAGACAATGTGCTATTCCAAACAAAAATTAACTTCAGTATAGGGACACAGCATAACTCTTCAGTCTGAAGACTGAACTTCTGCACAACGTAATCAGATGAGACTCACTTGTAGTCTGGATCTCAACTACAAAGCATTAAAATTCTTAAACAGTGATCCAAGAAGTGTTGAATTTTATTAAAAGTTAGAGCCTCTTCTGTATCTGTTTTGGATCAGTTCCAAAACATCCACTTGTTCTGTTTTTTTTTTGTTTTTTTTTTTGTTTTTTTTTTATAATCAAGTAGCCCCAATTTCGCATACAGTTGTAAAAGAAACCTCCCTCCAGAAGAATCTGCATGCTACACTCATAGGAAATGGTTCTGTTGCAGAACTAAACAGAAATCAGTTGCCAAATTCAGAGAGCACTGTGTCACTTCACTCTGAAGCCTGTCTAAGGATGACAGGTATGGTGTTACAGAGATACAAGAAGTTATCTTGTCATTTAGATTCATTCAAAATAAAATTCCTCAAATTGCTGTTCATCCCATACAGGATGTACCTGAAGTCTGAGAATACCAGGTTCATTTTTTTTTTTTTTTTTTTTACAAAATGCACTGCAATTAAAATACCCACATCATCTTAACAGAGTTCACAGACTCTGAAAAATGTAAACTGAAAAGTGACTAGTTTCTCCCTTCTTAAGGGAAATATTATTTCGAATTTGTTAATGCAAGACTATCAGCATCAGGAACACTGATGCTTCAGGGCTTAAGTTTACACCAACCTGGACCATCAAACAGTCCATTAATTATAGAATGGAGCTTGATTAATGCATTAACCTCTTATGTAACACGTGGGTCATGGTAACAGGCACTATGTCAGTGACTTCACTGTAGGGGAAATGCAGCTATTTAGAAGTTAAAAAGCAAAATTATATACACTAACATCCATTAATAATCCAAAATAATACATTAAAAGAAGGAAAGAAATGATTAAGTGGTTAAGTCATGCCTATGTGGCAACACTTCCACTCCTCCTCCACACATACCCCACTTCACAAAACCTTTTAGATACAAATAAAATAGCCATGACCTTTTTTCCTCCTCTGCATGATTAATTACTTAATGTACTATTAATTGGAAAATGTAGCTGAATTTCAAATGCTTTCATTTTCTCAGCATATCATGCTATCAGGGAAGCACCGATTAAGCTGTTCATCAAAGGTGAGCAGGCAAGGTCATGTAGGCTGTACCTCTTCAGTTATTCATCGCCTGTCCTAAACAGTAATTAACAACAGCAATATTTCCATAAATCAAAGCTTTTCTGATTACCTTCAGATGATGATCAGATTGGGGGGAAGAGAGGGGGCAGAATGAGTTTTTGCATTTATTATTTTTTTTTTCCACCATTTGTCCTATTACATGCCTGAATTATTCAATCAATATATTAGCTGTCATTTAAGACAAATTTCACTGAGTCAACTGGAATTCCATGCAGAACAAAAAAAAAAAAAAAAAGTTTTCACTCTCTTTCTCCCTTTGCTATGTCCCCCACACTATGTACTCCCACTTTAAAAGGAGAATTTCATCTCAGAAAGCCTCTCAATTTCTGAGATTGATTGCTATGTCTGTTATTTCTGTTTCATCTTATTACTACCAGGAACAAATTTAAAGTGGACATCACAGAGCACAGCCTTAAGGCCGTATTCAGTGAAATCTGATGTTTTTAAATACAGAAGCCTATTCTATCAAGTATCCATGCGATTTCTCACCTTGAGGCATCTCAGGTGGCAAATAGTGAGGCTCTTGAGCACTGACATGTACCCAGTCGAAGTCATCATACAAATCTTGATGGTAGTCACAGGGCCCTGGACCATCATCGAAGGTACATCCCCCTAGGGAAGAAAAATGTTGTTAGTTATAAATGCTATGCTTATTTAAAAGTAGAGATCCTCCGAGATTTTTGCCGAGGCATTAGCCCTGGGCACAACTAAGGAGCCCACACATCTAGTAACACAACTCTCAAAGTTGTCTGCACATCGCTAAAATCCGCAAGCAGCTCATCCATCAACGTTCCTCTCTTTGTAAGACATCTCTGCCTCATGCAGACTATTTTCCCCAGGAACATCTCCCATCACAACAGGAAATCGCAGGCTGAGCCCAGGTGAAACAGGCTCAGTGCCCTCAGGACAGAGAGCAACGGGCTGTTCAGACCAGGGGAAAAACAAAGCAACACATTAGGCTAGAAAAGTAACAGTTCAAGTCAACAACCTTGATGGACTGAAAGCATAAACAGTCCAATCACCAACTACAAGCAAATAAATACTGTGCTCAAAACAAAGGCAGTCATCACAATTAAAGTTACCTAGAAATGAAATAACTACTGCAGAACATATTTGGTAATGTTGTTTTATTAAATCAATCTAGAATAACAGAATGCAAATTTATGGCACTTTTTCAGTGCCTTTACAACACCAAGCTAGGAGGGAGTGTTGATCTGCCTGAGTGGAGAAGGGCACTACAGAGGGACCTGGATAGACTGGATCGATGGGCCAAGATAAACCACATGAGTCTCAATAGGGCCAAGTGTCTGGTCCTGCATTTTGGTCACAACAATCCCAGGCAACCCTACAGGCTTGGAGAGGAGTGGGTGGATGGAGAAGGGACCTTGGTGTACTGATAGACAGTCAGCTGAATATGAGCCAGCAGTATGCCCAGGTGGCCAAGCCGGCCAATGGCATCCTGGCTTGTATCAGGAATGGTGTAGCGAGCAGGACTAGGGAAGTCATCCTGTCCCTGTACTCGGCATTGGTGAGGCCTCATCTCAAGTACTGTGTTCAGTTTTGGGCACCTCAGTACAGAAAGGACATTGAAGTGCTGGAGCAGGCCCAAAGAAGGGCCACAAGTTTGTGAAGGGCTTGGAGAATATGTCAAGTGAAGCTGAAGGAACTGGGGCTGTTCAGTCTGGGGAAGAGGAGGCTGAGGGGAGACCTTATTGCTCTCTTCCAATATCTGAAAGGTGCTTATAGTGAGAGCAGGATTGGTCTCTTCTCACTGGTGACAGGACGAGGGGAAATGGCCTCAAGTTGCACCAGGGGAGGTTTAGGTTGGATATCAAGAAAAACTTCTTTACAGAAAGGGTTGTTAAGCACTGGAATAGGCTCCCCGGGAAGGTAGTCGAGTCACCATCCCTGCATGTGTGTAAAAACCATTTGGATGTAGCACTCAGGGACATGACTTAGCAGTGGGTTGTTAGAGTTAGGGTAGAATGGTTAGGTTATGGTTGGACTTGATGATCTATAAGGTCTTTTCCAAACTGAGCTATTCTACGATTCTATGATTCAGAGTTACACTAACAACAGGTATGAAAACTCTACAACTGAAATTATGAGGAATGATTGAAGGAAGTCATATAGAAAGTTATGAGAACAAGTGACAGAAAGAAAGAAGGAAGAAAGGAATACAAAAGGTAGAGAAGGGAAAAAAAACCCAAAACTTATGTAACACAGTAACATTCATCCTACCTAAAATCTGTAAGTTTTTTCTTACTGCATTCTTCACTGAGAGCAATTAAATGGAGTGGAAAAAAAGAGAGAAGAAAATGTGATGATAAGAGGAAGAGATCAAGATTTGAGACAAAAGAAACAAAGGAATCAAAAGAACACAGTTGAAGAAAAAGTGGAGTGTAAACACACACAAAAAAAGTACATCTGTCAGGCATACAACTTGAAGCATCTGTTATTCCCATTCACAGTAAGCAGCCCTTGAGCACGCTACTTCTGTTCAGAAAAAGCAGGAGAGATTGAAACAGTGAAAGGGAAAAGAGACATTTATCTTTATTTAGACAATATTTTGAAATCCAGGAAGAGTTATTTAAGAACTCAAGGCATAAACATCTGGAAATCAGAGGAGAAATTTCATGCATCCTCTCCTCCCTGTGCTCAGTACTTGGTTATATCAATCTCATTAACAGCTATTGTTGCAACAAAATTTGCTCCTTCTTCTGGCTTAAGCCAGAAGATACACCTTAAGAATAACAGAGTATTTCTTATTTCATAGCTCATTTGACTTTAAAACAAAATATGGGACAAATACTATAGCTCTCAGGAACAAACAATAAAACATTATGGTAAATACCAGTTTCACAGTAAGATGAGGCACCTGCACTCCTGGTAAATGCTCTCAGCCCACACTACAGCCCAGAAGAAAACACGATGCAGATGGGAAATGGGGAGGATGACAATTAGGAGCTATAGTCATTGCTGCCTTCTGTTCAACACACCAACAGCCTGGAACAAGGACTGGCCAGGAAACAAGGAAAGGAGAACCAGGCATGCATTTCATCAAACTGAGGTTAAAATATTTTTACCTAATCACAAAGGAGTATTTAACTTTCATATGAGAGGCACAGAGTTTGCAAAATCAAAGTGATCGTCTCAGGGGATTTGCATTATACTAAATTTCATCAACAAATCCTGATCATGTTCCAAAAATGAGATTATATTTCATCTTCACTGAGAGTGAATTTCAATTCCCACAGTTCTGAAATTCATTCAGAATATGTCATATATTCAAAATGACAAAACAGCCTAAGGTTCAGCTAATTCTACTCCTCCCTCCAAAATCACCAAGGACACCCCTTTGCCCACTTGTTAACCAATGTACTGGTTGCTTGAGGACACCAGGAGGACAAAGAAATCTCCATGTTGTAGAAAAATTCCTGCTAATACCTCGTATCATCAAACCTTACAGCTTAAAGTTCAGCTCCACTTCAGCAAAACTTTCTCAAATGTTACACTGTGACAACATAAACACAACAACAACAAAAATCGAACCCGCATGTCACTTTCCATACTAGGTTGATTACTACAGTGCCACTGTCAGTGCCAAGTGCAAAAGGAGAAATATTTATGCATCAGAGTAATATTTATGCCTTTAGAAGTTCCAACTCCAATGCCCTATTATCACCAAGAGACTTTTCTAATTAACATCTGTCATGATAAAGCCAGAAAGATTTAGAATATAAATCTTGTTCTTTGATTTAACTTACAATACAGTACTATGATCACTCTACAGCAAAAAATGTACATTTCCTTTGGCATTTAATTGATAAATGAATAGTAGTTTCCCTTAAAGGGAAGTTATCACTGTCTGCCACCCCAGCACCAAAATGACATATGGCTTTGAAGTACATGCCTGCAGGGCACTCATTACCCTTTTTAATGGTTTAAGTGCCCTCAGTATATAAATTTAAACTACCAATGAATCTTGTAGACTCATTTGGAAGATGAATGTTCTTAATTGCTCATCTTTGTGCCCACTATTAATTTTAGTTATCAGGACTCTGATTAGCAATAACAATGAGCCTGTTTTTAGGCAGCAAGCAATGAGAAACATACCACTGCTACACCGACAAAACAAGTAAGTGTTCATTTATTGCATACACACCAACAAAGTTTATCAAGATGGATTACTGACCAGCTGCAAAATGCACCTTGTATAACAACTGCCTAAACCAGTGGCTTCCCCTCGTGGGGGTACATCTCCTCCTCTTACCAACAACTTCACTTATCTACAAACGTCAAGCAAAAGCCACTGCTGTAGCTATTTATTCAGCATAACACAGCGAGGCATTTTAAACATTTGCACATTATTTCTTATTACTTAAATCACTTTTGGATCTCCCCTGTCTTAACTGCCCATTGCCTGCGCACTATTTGAGCAACCCTTGGTATTAAGCAATAAATTGCATGGAACATGTTGCATGGAAAACACAAGAAATAATGGGTTGATGAAACCTGTAGTAATAATATACTCTGTTAACAACATACATTTAAAAACTATCTTTAACCACTCAAACTTAAAACCACATCTGACAGAAATACTCCACAGACCAGGATTTCTTAGCACCCTAACCCACCTCTCAAGCCACTATTCACAATAATGTACCAGCACTTTTCATACCACAAAGCAGACCAACTTGATGAATGTTCAATACCTTCCAATGAGGATCAGCAGCTGAAATCAAATGCACACTAATATCTCCTGCTCAACATTCTGCAGCCTGCTGATATTCTCCCTAGAAATCTTCAGCTCAGACAACAGCAACTTCCCCTAAAACTCAATAAAAAGTTACTGCACTACCAACCACTTTCCAGTTACATATCACCACCACCTTCTTTTAGCTACAGCTGACGTAGCTGCAATTTATCTCCAACACTACCCTGCTACTGAAATGTGTGCATACCTATCAGCACACGCAGCACGCTGCAAACATTGATTTGTGTACCCCTGCTCAATATCCCGGCAGGAAGTACACAGCACTGACATTCAAACACCCTTGGAGCTTGCAGTGCCTAAATCCAGATTTACTTTACAATTCTAACATCATGCTGAAGGAAAAGGCAGCACTGGATTCAAAGCAATACAAATGATCAGTCCTATCTCAACAGCTTGGCATGGGCTTGGGGACTGGAATGAAAGCAGGTAGCAGCTCCTTCTGTAAACAGTGCTGCTATTAGCTGTGGGCATGGTCCAGAAAGCCCAGACAGGCTTTCTGAGGGGCAGTCACAGACTAGGCCCCAGAGAAGCAGAGGCCATGACCTGCTGCATCTCCAGTCACAGCAGTGGCATCAACAATGAATTCAGCATAAAGAAAATCAAGCAATCCAGCAGAGACACAGTCAGTCAACAGCACTGATGGAACCAGAAGCATGGAAAACAGAAGAAATGTTAAATCTGGGTGGCTATATCGTCAAACTCGGATCTATGGATGAGAAAACTATAAAACCATGACATTATGTTAGGTTAACTTAATTTGTTAAGTTTTTGAGGAGGTATTTGTGAAACGTTTACATTCCACAGAGGCAAAGCAAGCCAACAATTCCCCATTCCCATCACTTTTTCCTCTAACCTTCACTATGTCGTGAACTTCAAGTTAAACACACCTAGAACTCTCACACTTTCCTTGCCAACATTCTTCAAAAAAAGAAGTGATAAATCATGCCAGCCAGAAATAAAAATTTCCTGACCATATGCCCATTTTCATTTATAAAAGATAACGAATCTTTAATGTTCATTATAGAAAAAAAAAAAAGATTCATATCTCATGCTAAATTCTAGAAGAAGTAAAGCTCCACTAAATAACAAGGTCATTAAGATTAACCTAAATTTAATCTTAAAATCCCTAAGATTAATGTAAACTTAATATAGATCATATTATTCAGGTTTAAACATCATCTTTAAAAATATTTAAAGATACTTGAATTTAAAGACAAATTTAAAACATTTTTTTTTTTAATTTTTATTTTTTTTTAAGTATTACTGAAATATTTCTTTAGAAGCAATCCTCAGTGCTGGCACTGCTCCAATTCTGATTTCTCCTGCACCTTTTCATATCAGCCTAGGAAAGATGAGTAGAATCATTTTTTCCCTCACCAGGTTATTAAAAAAAAAAAAAAAGCACTTGCTACAGACTAAGACAAGAATGTGTCAGTAACTCCCATAAATAAATGGATCTCCAGTACAACACTCCTGTGGCCTTTCAAGTCACCAGGTGATGTCAGAAAAGTGATTCAGACTTTGAAATAATTGTCTTCAACAAATCAAGTGTTGTCACTACAGTCCTTAGAGGTCACATAACTTCTACTGTTTAGAACAGAAACAGTCAGTTGCATATGACCTGTACATCAAAATTCCAAGAAATTTAATGCACCTATAAAAGGTATTAGAAGCACCATTGTAAGATTACTATAGTGGAGATCTAATGACTTCTGGATGAACACAACTACTCCCGCATACCACCTTAAAATTCTGTATGCCAGTTTTCGTATTTAATTAGGCATTAACAACTCTTTAAAATACCCTTTATTTTAAAATAACTAAAGTACCCTTTAAAATATACTCAGAAAAGCCATACAAATATATATATATAATATTTATATATATCCATCCAAAATGTTCAAGTTATATGAACTGATAAGACTAGCTGATGAAGAATAACAATATTTACTGGCCATACTTCATATCACCTTTAAAAAAAAAAAAAAAAAAAAGACCTCTATGAACTGGGAGTAGGAGAAGGGAGTATATGTCTGGCCTTAACATTTCTAATCCAACAAAGAATATATTTCTTTGCCTTAAGTCATCCCATTTAGAGAACCGTTGTTTTCCTTTTTAAGGATATATTATATATAGCAACAGGAACTTTGAAGTTTCCTACAGTAACAGTCTTGAAGCACTGGAAGTCTCAAGTACATCCTTGCTAAACCTGGCACTAAGTTTCAGAAACTAGTCATAAAGCCATGAAAGACAACTGCACCTTCTAGTTGTGGCACGAAGATGAAGAGATGGGAAATCAGTGTACCTGATTTGGTTTCTAAAGCTAACAGAGTTTTTATTTTATGTTTTGCCTTTTTTTTTTTTTTTAAATTAGTGTTCACTACCTATCAGCATTCATTACAAAGTATTTTTTCTGCCACAGAATGACATGTATAGAGCAGCAGCTGAAAGAACGCAAGTTTACAGTCTACTTCTGAGATCTGTTAATGCATGTGACTATTTCTGGGTTATGCAAAATCTACTAGTAACATCTAAAACGTCACATTTCTCAGTTTTCAAGGGCTAGTTATAATGCCAGAAGTTCATCTGCCAAAACCAAGCAGATGACTAAGAGAAAACGGGGAAAGAAATCCAGTATGAAAGAATAGCAGTACTACAGGCACACAACGAGATTTTCTCATCATGGCTTTTGCTTTACATATGGATCTGTTACCAATAGTTTCTTTGAGACTCATGTATGAAGGTATCATACCAGGAATGAAATACTTTTTTCTCATACAGTTCAAATGACTAGTTGGAACAAAATGCTCCTTCTATTCAATAGCATGCTTTTATTTTTCTCTACCACATGCTGTAAAAGCATAATGACTGGCTCTGAATCTATCGAAGTAGATAGCTCCATGGTAAGGACTCAGTAGAAAATTATGTTTATCCAGCACGTCAGATAAAAGTCCTGTGAAAATTTAATTTCTTGCTCACATTGATTAGTGAATTCAGTGCTTGAGGAGAAAAGAGGCACTGCAACAGGTCTCTCGTCAGTCACACATGTAGGAGCAGGTACTGCTTTAAAAAAAAAACAAAAACAAAAACACCCATCTACCTGTTTCTATCATGGCATACCTGGAGGTTAACATATTCTCAACGCAAAACCTTACTGCTATTACAAGTGCTCTAAAACACACCAAATGCAGAGTATTCATATACCTGTTAGGAATATACTAGGAATTGCTATTAAGCAATTTGAGAATAAACATTAAGGACTTATGTTTAAATGTTTATGCTCAGCATTACCTACTGAAACACAGCTGAAATAACCCTAATTAACCTATGGCATCTAAAAATATAAAAATATAAAAAATTACAATGAAAAGAATGAAGAAAATTACAATTACAATGAAGGAAATGAGAAGTTCTCCTTCACTACAGAAAGAAGTCAGACCAAGTGCTCACAATATTTATCTTCTCCACAATAGTATCTTATTACACAAAACATGACTGATTACATTTAAGAGCAATAACAACCCAGGAAACTCAATTACCCACAAACACCTTTTACGATTTTCTAACTTTGTTTCTATTACCAGTATGTTTTAATCACCCTCTTAATTTGAACATGGAACTCCAGGTCTCATCTGGAAGCACAGTCATCTTGTGATTCTTTCATCCTTATCTGGCATCAGCAAGGCAATAGAGAGCAAATGGTCATACATCTAGAGATCATTTAAGTGATTTCAGGTATTTCTAAAACTATTAAGCAATTTTAATGGTTTCATGAAATCATTAAAAGATCTTCATTAATACAGAAGTGTTAATATCCACAAAACACCAAAGATGTTTGGTATTTTAGCTCAGAGACTACAAGCTTTAGTGTTCCTCTTGTGCACTGAACAAACTCCTGACCAATTGCACTGGTGACAAGGAGTTACACCATTTGAATACAAATGACTGGGGATAGGGTAAGGGAAATTCATGTCATATTTTCATGACTCCACTGATAATCATAAAAATGCCAGTAAGTAAACTGCATGACTTCAAAGACAGTTGAGAGCTCCAAATAAAAAAATTTGACTTTCTATGGACATATGATATTACAATACTACTTCTGAAAATAACCCCTTTTTTCAAAGTACTGTTAGTGCTTATTTATAGAAAATCTTATGTAGATATCACAGTCTCTGGCATTTCTCCTAAGTGTTCTCACAATTTGCTGCTAAAAGTGAATGGATAAGAATGCGATTAAACTCAGTAGGAGTGCTGAATGAAGACAGCCTAACATTCATTACATTAAATCACAAAGTTCTCTATAGATTCAGAGCACTAAGCTATTTTGTAGCCTGCTCTCCAAGATAAAAAGCAGAAAGGAGGAAGGAAAAAGTTTACAGCTAAACTTCCAACACTCCTAAGCATGTTAGCAATTCAACCAAAAAAAAAGCAGGTCTAATATGAACATCTGTTGCTCTATTAAAACATAGACAGGTTAATCATAAAATAAGGTGATAAACGAAAAATAGGTTAATTAAAATTTGCACTAAAATCATCTATCTTGAGCAAATACAGGTATCAAAAGTTTGCTCAAGGGATGATAACATGAGTTTACAACTGGGCAGTAGGAGCCACCATTTCAAAATAAAAGGACAATGTAAAGTATCAGAAGCTACAACAGCACCATTGCAGAAGCCAGACAAACAAAAGAGGAAATGAGGGAAGAACACATAAATTAAACAAACTGAACTATAAAAGGGTTGGTCTTAAGCTCAGAAGGACAAAGAGCTCATAAGTAATACAGCCAGCACGAAAGTCAAGGGCTTCCTAAGAGGATGTGAGAATTAGGTGAAGCAATTACAAAAATTACTCTCCATTCCTGCCATTACCAATGGGGAAATAGAAAGCCCAGTAACAGGACAATAAACTCCTGAGTAAAAAGAAAATGAGGATGGGGTGACTGGTGTGGAAAAATTAAAAAGAACACATGTGAGGTGTGAAGATGCAATAGGACAAAGCAAGTAACTGAGGTGGAGAATGGTGACAATTAAAAGATGCTACTGGAAAACTCAATTTATGCTCTGAGAACTTAGGAGACACGTAGTGTTTTTAATAAAATTGAAGACTTCTGATTTGATGAGATTGTGAATAAAATCATAAGTGGTCATGCAAAAAGGAAGATCAAACTAAATGTAAGAAAATGGAAAAAAGCTCTGATGTTAAAAATAACATAAGCTGTTACAAAAGGTCATTTCTGAAGTTACTGAAGGAGCTAAGACCACGAAGCTTGAGAGATGATTGAAGAATTCAGCCACAGTATAAATTCAGAGTCGTGGGAGGAAAGGATAACAAGAATCTCTTTGAGGAGATCTTTGAAGATATGACATGAAGATGCAAGACAAATTATACTAGCAATGAATCACAGAAGTCAGGCAAATGAATGAGAGAGGTAAAATGTAATTTTGAGATCCAATGCATTTTCTAGCACAAAGGCAGCGCTAAACTAAAAACCAAATATTTCTTACATGACAAATGCCTGTCCCTTTTGCAGTTAATGCTCTAGTTTCCCATTTTATTCTAAGAAAACAGTCATTTTAATCAATACCTGGCACTTCAAACCTCCACCAAGATTACCATGAAAGAAAGGCCAGGAAGAGGAACTATCTACAATGTTTTCTGAAAACACAGATAAGATTTCTATATCTATAGGTAATAACTAAGCCTCCAAATTTAGACAGATTTCAGGAATACAGACCCCCTATCTACAGAACAACAATATGGCTGAGGTGCGAGGGACTTCCAGGTTCAACTGCTTCAACTTGCCCTCAAGCAGGGCCACTCAAAGCAGGTTGCCCAGCACCACATCCAGGCAGCCCCCAGCATAAACCCTTAAGGAGGCTTGCTGAGGGTACACTCTGCCCCATCATCTAAATGATTAATGAAAATGTTCAATGAACTCTGTAAAGACCTCTTGGGTACACTGCTTGTTACTGGCTTCCAGCTAGACCAGATTTTTGGAGCTGCCCATCATGTGACTGGAAAAGGTTTTCAAGATTAGTTGTCCCATCACCTTTGCAGAAATCAAGGTGAGGCTGAACAGCTGGTACTTCCCTCAATCTTGCTACTTGCCCAACCTACTGTTGCTTAAAAATACAATCTCCTCTTATATTTCTCTCAGTAATACTTCATGCTTTTGCTGACAGCAAGATGAAGCTCTGAACAGCCTTACTAGTTTTAATATATATTACTCAATCACATAGGCCAATACAGTATAGTCCACTACACTACCATGCTTAAACATAGGCTATAAAGTATATCATATCATAGAATGACCTGGGTTGAAAAGGACCACAATGATCATCTAGTTTCAACCCCCCCTGCCATGGGCAGGGTCACCAACCCCTAGACCAGGCTGCCCAGAGACACATACAGCCTGGCCTTGAATGCCTCTAGGGATAGGGCATCTACAACTTCCTTGTGTAACCTATTTCAGTGTGTCACCACCCTCTGTGTGAAAAACTTCCTCCTAATATCTAACCTAAACCTCCCCCGTCTCAGTTTAAAACCATTCCCCCGTCCTATCACTATCCACCCAAGTACCAGAGAAAAATCCACCCAAAGTACCAGAGAAAAAAATGAGATGAAACCCACAATCATACAAAAACTTTTCATATTAACTCAGCTGAGAGAAGTAAACACACAGAAATAGAGATTTGTCTTCATCTTCTACCCTTCCTCTTTAGCCTCACAAATCTAAGTCATTCTTCAAAGGCACACTACAGAACAAAATGAACGCGGAATTGATGATTCATTTCACAAGCTATTCTTTGTATTAGTTGTTATTTCATTCTTCCCAGTAACATTTATCAAAATATTTCACAGACTATCAGGATAATATCTGAGTTACATTTGATTAGTAAAGAGTCCTCGGGCAGCAAAACTAGAAAACACTCTCAACACACAAAATGGATGCTAACAACCTTCTTTCTTCCTTTACATTGGGTCAGAATTTGTAGGCAAATCACTTCCTAATGCTGTAGGCTGACTTATTACAAACTCTGCGTGTAACCATATAACCTATCTCTCTTCACTCAACATAATTACAATTAGTCTTCAACAAGACCTCTGAATATTTCGGGCAAAGCTTACCGGTATGCTATCAAACTTAATTCATGCAATAAAAATTATACTCTCCAGAAAAACTGCAATACGCACATAAAGCTCTAGCAAGAAATCACTATTATAGGGTAGAAATTTTACTATCAGAAGTGTATATCTACTGCAATTTAACCAAAGAGAAAGTTATTCTATGACTCCCCATGAACTTTATCACAAGGATTTGAAACTCGTATTTTTTCATCTCCAAATCTGCACCATAGTTTCAACAGAAATAAGTTCTACAAGAATGCTTAAATGGATTATAGTATTACTAAAGCAGGCTCAAATTGTATTTAATCCCTCCACCTCTTAAGTGCAGAAATATTCTCACTAGGGTGAATTTGTGAAACAGCATATAGGTTAAATCCAAAGGTTAGATAAATCCTGTGCTAGACTGTGCAATGAAGTTGTAGCATTTTTGAGCCAATCACCTGCCCACATCAGAAAGCCAAAAAGCACTACAGAAGAATGAACACAAAAACCTGATCCATACAATCTTATAATCTCAGCACAAGTAAAAATATCTTCACTTTATGTATTGGATACAAGTCTAGAACAAAAACATTGGCTTGTCTTTGTAAGCACTGCTAGGCTACCAACCACAGGCTTTGAGCAGAAAACTACTGTTCAGTCTTTTACAGATGAATTAGATATTTTCATGAAAATATCAGTTTCATTCTAAATAGCAGGTAAGAAGTAATTAGAAAAGTCTTCAGAATGTTTCTTTCCACCATTGTAACTCCCACAGAGCAGCCTCATTCAGAAATTACCTCTTGCTCTGTTTTTGTAAGCTCCTGAAGATTACAACACAAATGAGTAAGGCTTAGAGAACAACCAATAATGGCAACGTTTAAAGTAGTATAAGGGAAGAACGTCATGCAGGAAGACAACATTACAGAGTAATAGTAGAATCACAACACAAACAAGTAGTAAAGGATTCACGTGTAGTCATGTCTTGTATACACATCGTTATAAGAAATCTAGTATCTGAAGGTGTCTGCTGGTCATTTCCTATTGCTCTATCCTGCCACAAGCAATCATCAGCAGGTTCCGATGCTGGGCAGCATATATGGGCCTCTGCGAGAAAACGGCTGCGGTATAGTTCTGAGAAGGGTTTCACAATGTAGATGTAGACCCAGTGTGACAAAATAAGGTTAAAAAGGCACACACGTGGTACTTTCCTCAGCAACTGTTATCATATCTGTATATTCACAGCCCACTAGCTATTCTTTTCCTACTTGAGAACTTGGTAACCGAAGCTGCAGTCATAGAACTAATTAAACTCTGGAAAGGATGCTACATTTTGTGCTTTCCATATGATTCACCCTTCAGAATACTGAAGTATGTTCTTTACTCCAAGTGCCCATTTTATAATAATGGGAAGGAGAGAGGGAGAACAGGGGGAGGTCTTAAAACTAGCTCTTCTTACTACTACTTTCTCTTTTTCACACAGAATCACAGAATGGCCAGCGTTAGAAGGGACCTCAAAGATCATCAAGCTCCAACCGCTCTGCCACCAACCTCCACATTTAATACTAGACCAGGACCCCATCCAACTTGGCCTTGAACACCTCCAGGGATGGGGCATCCACAACCTCTCTGTGCAGCCTGTTCCAGCACCTCACCACTCTCCTAGTAAACAACTTCCCCCTGACATCCAACCTAAATCTTCCCTCCCTCAACTTAAAACCATTTCCCCTTGTCCTGCTGTCACCTACCCTTTCAAAGAGTTGACTCCCTTCCTGTTTGTAGGCTCCCTTTAGGTACTGAAAGGCTGCAATGAGGTCACCCCACAGCCTTCTTTTCTCCAGGCTGAACAAGCCCAGCTCCCTCAGCCTGTCTTCATAGGGGAGGTGCTCCAGCCCCGTGATCATCCTTGTGGCTCTTCTCTGGACCCTCTCTAACAGCTCTCTATCTTTCTTGTACTTGGGGCTCCAGACCTGGACACAGTACTCCAGATGGGGCCTCACAAGAGCCTGCTGGACAAGGCACTTAAACATCCAACAAGAAGTTGTAGAAATATTACACACCTATAATTTCACATCTTTTCAGTCACTCCTTGCTAGTGTAGTCATAAAAATGTGTACATCACAAAATATTCACTTCTTCGTATGTCACTAACTAAAATGAGGCAGTTTGGTAGCGAATGGAAAGAGATGCAGCTACCTTCTAAAAAGGTAGCACATGACCAAGAATGAGTTAAAATTTCTACCACATGTCATCTGACAATGAAATCTTTGGGGAAGGAGAAAATATCTGAAGAGTTTTTTTAAACCTCACAGAATAAATGTAAATAATTTCAGTGAGCCATATGCATCCTGCAGCCTGCATTACATGTCAATAGATACATTAAAAGCAAATAAATGAAATCACTTCACAAAAATATATATATATATATTCCTTCAACAATTTTTTGAATTTTTCAATACTATAACATAAATAAAGCTAAAACTTGGCTCTGCACTACCAAGATATCATTTAAAGTTAAAGTACAGGTCATAACACTGAGCTATACAGTCAGAAGAAAATATTTCATGAAGAGCAGAACGCAAGAAAAGCATAAAAATGCTTAATACAATATAAAAATCAATATTTAATAACCAACACATAATCCAGATGCAATGAATAAAGTAACAAGCATAATAAAAATTTTCTGGTTTTAAATTGCAACACTGCAGTCCCAGAGGAACCTATATAATTTGTCATTAGAAAAAAAAAAGCCAGCCTTAAGGTGTGAGGAACATCTTTCCCCCTCTTCTCTTATGCCATAACACCCTCCCCTCCCCCTCCCACTAAGCAGGAAGCAATAGAAAAAAATGTTTGGTTTTACCACCACAGTAAGTCAATCACATTTCCATAAGGAACAAGAAGCATCAGATTTAGACTACTGAAATAGCTGGGTTAAATTCAAACAGAAATTTGTATCACCTGTTAGCACTGTGAGATTCTGACCCCTTTTGATTCCCACAGTTCTGAAAATTTGCATACACTTCAAAAGGACAAAGATGGACACCAGGTCCTCTCATCTGCATCTTTCTTTGGGTATACTCTTTTACAAAGCATCTGCAAACATTTTCTCTATACAGCTGACTCCAATGTGCCCCTGACCCAAAGCTTTCTCCTTCTGCCTAAACAATATCTCAGGCTGTTTTCCTGACAATGTCTAGCTGCTGTGAGCAGCACAACATAGTTACAACAGCCTTTTTGCTCCTTTCCTCCCATCTTGAACTCAGGTCAGCACCTCTCCTCTCAAGTGTTATAGACACCACTATCCATCATTCACATCTGCATTTGAGCCTCTTCCTATGTCCTCTCAAGCTATGCCTCATTTTTGAAGGGTAACTAAAACACTTCTCCCAGACACTTTCTCTGTAACTCTTCCAGCTTTCATCTCCCCTTAACCCAATCACTTCAGCATCTCCTCTATATCCTTGACAAATACATCTTCTCCCACTCCTATCTATTCACAGTACTGCTGAAGACTCTTTAAGCTTGTCACTTTGGCTGTATTCCACTTTCACTTCCTCTCTCCATTTTAACAGAAAGAAACTTAATTTTGTAGCCTTTCACTGTTTATGCCCACTTACAGAAAGGCAGTCAATGCATCTCAACAGAACTAGTGGCAGCAACTGCGAAGAAATTATTCCTTTTTTTTTTGTTTTGTTTATTGGATTTATTTTTCCCCGCTTTAATCCATTAAAAAAAAACATCAACAACAAACTGGATGGCAAAGGTGGAGGGGGAATGAGGGGTCAAACAAGTGCCAAAAAAAGGAAATGACACAATCCTGTTATTAGGACTGAGAAATAAGGCAGATGCACATAGAGGGAGGCCAGAGTGCACTAAGTGTTGAGTATGGGCAACACACCACGCGCCTGGCTAGGTTTCCTGCTTACAATTACAGCAGGTCTCCAATTCACGGAGTCTCACCTTGCTGAGTTGCCAACATCATTCACTTTAAGTCAGATTGTCTCATCTGGCAAATGAGCATAGAAACAAAGAGTCACAGAACAATTTGGGTTGGAAAGAACCTTAAAAATCATCCAGTTCCAACCCCCTGCCATGGGCAGGGTTGCCATTCACTAGATCAGGCTGCCCAAAGCCCCATCCAACCTGGCTTTGAACATCTCCAGAGATGGGGCATCCACAGTTTGTCTGGGCAACCTATGCCAATGTCTCACAACCTTCTGAGTACTGCCAAATAACAAACAGTCACTGCTCTTAAAAAAGAGGTTTTAAGCAACTACAGCAGCACTGATACTGTCTCGGGGATTGAGTAAATTCAATGCTGGTAAAGGCAAACCAAAAGCCAACAGCGTTATTCAACAGTCTTGCACTGCTTCCATCTCCTACCAGTTACCGTGCAAACAGTACCAAACAATAGCACACTTGCCAACACACATTTTTCACTGTCTGGAGTTTAAAAAAAAAAAAAAAAAGATTGTCAGTACTTTTTACTACGAGACAACTTCTCACAATGTTTACATGTGTTAAATGCTCACATATAAGATTTCAGGAAAGGTATAATTCAATAGCAATCAGTCGGTTTGTCTTTAGATAGCAAGTGGGATCTTCCACTTAGCTGTGCACGTGGCACCCATGCACCATTACAGCTATGCGCTGTTCTTTACACAGTCCAGTTTCACAGAAAACACTCCTGATCTTCCAGTCCAAGTTAATTTCTCCTACAGTCATTTGGCAAACACAGCATCATATATGCAAATTCTGAAAGACATTTTACCACTGTTTTGAAGACTATTCACAGTCATAGAATGGTTGAAAGGGACTTGAAAGTCCACCCAGGCCATGGGCAGAGCTGCCACCCCCCAGCTCAGGCTGCCCAGGGTCCCATCCAACCTGGCCTTGAGTGAGCTTCTCTGGGCAGCCTGAGCCAGTGTCTCACTCCACTCTGAGCAAAGAATCTCTTCCTAACATCTAATCTAGATCTCCCCTCTTTTAGTTTAAATCATTCCCCCTTGTTCTATCATTACAATCTGTACATAGAATCAATCCCTCTTCTGCTTATAAGCTTTCAATAACACAGTAGTTTTAGATGCATCTGCAACATACTGCAAACCAGGAAGAAATGTGCTGGCTATGGGGCAAGGGAAAGTTAAACCATATCAACGCTGTTTTTGTCCCATTGGCCCAATCTTTTGCTTGCCCACAGACCTCTCAAAGGTAAATAAGCACCACTTGGTGACAAAAATAATCACCCTTAAGTCAAGATAAAAATCATTTATATTTTGTAGAACTAAATCACTGCTCAGAATTTGCTGCAAGGCACTCTAAAAATCAATCTCATGGACTAGTCAACAAGATAGAGCTGGCTTTGTACTGAATGTCTCAGTTGGACATCCCACCTCACAGTGGAAAGTGCAGATGATTGATGCTGGGTTGTTCTATTTAGAAAGTATGCTGAATCTACTAAAAAGACTACCTAGAATAACCCTAAGCAATTTGTTTCTACTGTTTAATGCCCCTGCAACTAGCCACCCTTTTCATTGTCTATAGAAACAGCTGTAATAAACAAACCAGAAGAGTCCATATGAATGTTAATGCTTCAAAGATTCAAAGCTCTTAGCAATGCTACCCTTAACTTGCAGTACAGTTATCTATGATGATGACACCTGTCTTGGTACATAATCTTAATCCTTTTCTTATCCTGAAGGAACCAAGAGTTACAAGTCAGCAGCTACAGCAGACTCCTACTGTTGGCATACTTTCCACCTCTAGTAATGCTTTTGTGACTCGGTAGCAGAGCATTTAAAAAAAAAAAAAAAAAAAAAAAAAAAAGAGCTCCACCAAAACAATCCACATCTGTTCCCTCTCGGCATCATTCTCAGTAGATCTCTGACTTTCCACAGCCATCTGATATAATCAGATGCAATCCCCTCCACACAAACCCAAAACATGATAATAGTCTACACACCAGCAATACTGGGGCTGCTCAGGGATCACTCATTCTCTGGACATCTGCTCTTGAGCACTGCTACTCCACAGCCTGAATATCATGTATCACTCTGGACCCACCTACCCTACATGCAGTTAGCTGTCACACAACTCCACACTACTGTGAGCGTCATCTCAGACTACAGATGGCAACTCTACTCCAGCCTCCATTGCTGAGTCATACTGCTCTGCCATTTGTTCACTTTGTATACATATTTGCAAAAATAGTTGCAAAGATTGAAAGCTCATCTGACTTATTGTACCCAGATCTGTTTTGGTATCAAAGCTCACATTTTTCTCACCAACAGCTTTGTCACGTTGCTGTTTGTCAGAGATAACTCACTAGAAGAAATGATGGGACATGCTTGAAGAGAATTAAAATAGCACTCAGCAACCAGGTTCTTCTCTTCCTTACTACCACAAGATGTCCCTCAACCATTGATGTGACCATCAGATGTGCCCTAGCTACAGGGAGGAAGTGCTGGTCCCAGCTGGATTCCAGCTGTAAAGAAAAGCTAGCACATCTGCATGCAGTTCCAGCAAGCAACCAGCCTCCCAATAGACAGGCTTCAAACCAGAGGTCAGGAGCTAACACAAGAAATTTAATTTCCAGAATTGCTACAAGTTGGTTTCAGCAACAGCAGTAATGAAATTTGAAACTTACAAGAAATATTTTGCTACCCTCTTCTCCTAGTCCGTGTACTTCAATTAATTCAATACTACCATATTTAAAGCATTAATCAGGAAAATATAAAATCCCATAAGAAAAAAATTGCTAGAAATATAAAAAGTCTGTATATGTTAATTAACAGGGAACAAAAAAAAAAAAAAAGAAAAAAAAAAAACCACTCTACCAGAGAATAATTTAGCTCTTATAGCATTCAGTTCAGAAAAAAATAAATAAATCACAACTCATCATCATACTTCGTAAACAAAATGTTAAGATAAATATTTCCAAGACAAGTGACTATCACACTACAGTTATGCAATTAATAATACTAAAAAACGAGAATCTTAACTAATACCCAAACAAAGACAACTGCTGAACGTTAGGATCTCATTTAATTCTCAAAAATACTTTGTCATGGTAGAAATAGCAATACTAAGATACAGTGGGCTTCACAAAAAAAAAAAAAAAAAGAGATTAAAAATTAAAAGTGTGGGACAATCCCTGTCATCATTACATTTGGACGTAGCACAGAGAAAATACACACTTTTATATTAACTCTACATTACCAAAACCAATCATACTTCATAAAAATATTGAAAGACAATTAGAAACAGTTAACAGTTTTAAAAAATGAGGAGAAGCTATGGACTTTATTCCTTAGATTAAATAGTTTTGATTTTAAGTATCAGTGCCACTGTAATGAGTGTTCAAAGTTCTGGGTTTAGTTTAGTTTTGCCCCCAGGAACAACTGGACATCTTTATCCCTTGATACAGTCATTTACTTTGCTAGTTTTAGGTCTAACAAAACAGAAATTCACAATTCCAGTTTAAGAAAGTAAGCACAGGAGGATCTAATTTGAGTTTTAAATTACACAGCTGTAAGTGAATTAGGATTATGTTTATTCAATCAACATTTTCAGGTCACCTTTAAATCTCCTGCTACTGATTCATATGCTAGACTAATTGCTTCGGTTGCATCTTTCTCTCCTCTGAAGAGATAATTTTTATTTGCAACTGTAGACCCTGAAGAGTGGAAGATAGAAGGACTGACTTGTTTTTTCATTTAAAGTCTCAAAATGGTATTCAGCAGACTAATACTGTTCTGATTTTCAGGAAAAAAAAAATATTTTTTCTATTCAAGACACAAATTGCAGTTTAAAAAGTTATGGTCAGTTTACACTTCTAAGTACTTCTAAATATTAGATAAAGATAACATAAGATAAATACCCAAAATCTAGGAAGACAAATCTATTGAAGAGCCTAACATTAAGGGTCTGCAGATGAAATCATCATAATTAGCAGATAAATTATTTCATCTGGACAGTGAGTGTGTAGTCCCCAAAACTGTGACCTTACTCAGTTCTAAAACTCTGAAATCATTCAGTACCAAAATATACCAATTACAACAGTAATCAACAGCTTCAGTCAAGTTTAGGCCAACTGATTTACACAAAGTCTTCAAGTAATATTCTGCAAAAAAACAAACAAACAAAAAAAAAACCATGCTAATATAAATAAGGAATCAAATAGCTGTGAAATGTCTGTATTTCTTTTGTTAACCAAATATTTACCATTAGAATTAATAGAAGTATTATAAAGTACACTAATATACTAAAAAAGATACAACATACCCAGGAGCTCTGACAATAAGGCACTTCCCATAACCTTGGTAGATGTCCCTGCTCAGCTTCACTCCTTTGCCTCTGCTACTCAGAGGGCTGGGAATCAGACTGGAGCAGCTACTGCCTCAGTGTGATATGGCAATACGCTCCTTTTTGGGCTTCACTGTAAAAGGCCTGGAAAATTTCACCTATCTTCTTTGAAGTACTCCCTTTCAATTCCTTCCATTCTATTGTATTTTTCATCAAACTCAAGTGCAGTGAAAACTAAAACAATCCCAGGTTTCATTAGTACTATATGTACCATAAGTTGTCACTCTTCAATAACATGCACTGTGCTTAAAATGAAAGTTATTCTTACAGGCTCATTTGTTTTCAAAATCCCTCCCAAGAGATAGGTACACAAAGCTTGCTTTCTAAGGAAGCTATTGGACAGGACGGATTAACAATTCATAAACAATCTGAGGCTTGTCATACTGTTCATCTCTGAACCCATGAAACGTGATAAGGTTTGCTGCCTTCAACTGTTGTAGCAGATACTTGTTGGGCCACTGCTATTACTAATCAGGTTTTCCGGTGCATCAGAACATAAAATTTCCACTGATGATGGTCACTGCCATGCTTTCAGCTATACATCAGTCATTTATGGCAGTTTCACAATTTGTTAGCTGAGAAAAGAGCAGCAGACAGTCAGCTTTGAATTGATACAAAAAAAAAAAAAAAAAATGGGGCCCGCTTTCATTACTTTTACTTTTATAGAAGCATATAAAATTAAGACATGTTCTAGAAGCTTGGGATGCTCAGCTATCATGGTGTAAGTATAAGGACTTCTCGAAAGAAATAGAGAACATGAAGTTTCCTCTACATATATAAACATCAGTATAATCAACTTCCTTACAATCCATGTTCCTAGGAGGTAAATCAAAGTAATTAACCTGTCATTAAGGGATTCAAACTCAATTTACCCAACATTCTTTCTCCCCAAAATCTTTCTTTCTTACTAAGCAGAGAAAGAAAGCAAAAATTTAGATGTAAGAGGAGGTAACCATCATTTTTTATTACAGCTTCAGAATCTCTCCTCCTTTATATGCAAGTCATCCAGGGACCAGAGATCTGAAAGCAAACACCTACCTCTTAAAGATTTCTGCAGTCTGACTTGTTCTTTCAAATGTAGCATTTGTAATTATCTTTCATTATCAGTCTATTTGCTAAGAATTATAATTTTCTTTTTATAATTCACTCCTTAAAGTGAATGAGAAACAAACATACAAGAGAGTATGTGCGTTTGTTTTGTCCTACAAATTAAACATGCATCCAGAACAGTCATTTCTCATTCCAGAAGATATTAGCAGCTGGCATTAGCTCTTGATTAAAAGAAGAGTATAGATTCAACCAAAAAGTAAAAGATACATGACCTACTGATATTAAATAGCCACAAGCAATAAACATTTGTCACATTTGACAAATGAGATCTTACCTACACAAGATTTTCTGTGAATTACAAAAATGTTTATAGATATTCATCACTTCACTTCAGAAAAGATTTTTGTGCTTTGTCATGTGATGAAAAGCAAATTCAATACCTCAACATCACCACCTTAATACAACTAAGTAAAGTGTCATTTTAAAGTTTTTTGATTGGCTTTTTAGGGCTGGGGATTGAAAATTTGCCAGGAAAAAAAAATTAGAATTCTACATCTATAAAAATCTAAAAGCCACAAGAATAAAAGAGTCCAAGACAAGAATAGTAGCTGCAACTTCCTACAAACTGACTAATATTTTCTCTATGCCAATCAGTGTTTTATCAAAGGCTGTGTAAGGAGCTCTGCCATTTTGGTTTACAAGGCTAGAGTTTGGAGTACAGAACAATGAGTCTAGTTATGCCTTTTGCAAATTAAACGTAAATCCAGATGAAGTTTTGTCACCATTATCTGTAAACTGTCTACTTCATATTTATGTGCAAATTCCACAAATTACAAAAAATCTAGAATCTTTTTTCAAAGAGCAATGGCAAGTCCAGGGGAAAAAAAAAAAATCTTTCTCCAACAATTATAAACCAAAAAGATTCCCTTCCATAACACAAGAAACTATCTTCCCATTGCCACTTAAGCATTTTACTGACTTCATTCCCAGTGATACTCTGGAAATGAACTTTTTTTTTTTTTTTTTTGGAATGACGTTCTTGTTAACAATGTGTCTAGGCCATGGTTTGATCCCTCTGACTTCTGCAAAGGACTCTCTCCCTGGGCCACGCCGCGTGTTGCAGCAACAACGCAATGGTTTATGGCAAGGCAGCCATTTGCCAAGCCCATCAAATGCACCTCTTGAGCACTGGAGTTCACTCCACTACGACTCCTGGATGAGCTGACTTGATGCCCCTCAGGCTTAGTGCATGCTCTTTGAGGTTTGCTGCAAAATACTGTACAGGGATACCCAGTATTGACTACATAGAAGAAATGGCACCTGAGAGCTGCCAGCAATTCTGAAAAATGGCCATAATGACTCACTAGAAAATAGAGCTGATGGTACATGGTATGTTAAACACTCCTAGCAAAATAGGGCATCATCGAGTGCCTAATACGAAATCATAAAGCCGGTAAACAATCATTTTGTATCAGAGCCTAGACAAAAAAGTTTTCAGTCATGGAGACTGAGGACTTTCTTTATAATAGTGAGAGTTGAGAAGAAAAAAAAAAAAAAAACAAACCACACCACGATGCTTCTAATCCATGGAGACAAGATAACTGTTCTTTCCCTTTTAGCAGAAGGCATAAAAACTTAAAAACATTCTCCTCAAAGTCACAGAACATTCTTAAGCAGTCTATCACTTCAAAGACATGAGTCTCACCATAGCAGAAGGCCAACAGAACACAGAAAAACAGCCATCTCTAAATTAGCGATAACGACAGCGGAGGGAAGTGAACCCTGACCTCCCATCCGGGATACTTTATTATCAGTTAAACACCAGATTTATGAACAAACCTTTTGCCAGAACATTTTTTCAGATCTGACCTAAATTTGTACACAATTGAAGTCAAATAGAACTAAATTTAGTAGCAGATAAATACATCAAACAAACATCTTCTACATGTTTTCCAAATTCCCTTTCTGAAATTTGTGCTCACACCTGCAATTCGTTTTGACCTTTAAAAAGGCATACTTGACAACAACATACTATACTGAAAAAGGAAGAAACAAACACAAAGTGATTTTAATCATAGAGTTATATATGAACGGCCTTTGAAGAACAAGAAATTCCTAAAGTTTATGGAGAGCAGTAAGCATGGTATTAACTGTACAGTCTAGGGACATTTTGCTGAACTATTTCTATAGTAAAGAGATCAGACAAACCCATAAAATTAAAAAAAAAAAAAAAAAAAAGCACGAATGATCAACAGTACTGCTCCAACCAGTTTTAAGACTGGTAAGAAAATGTTCAACGTACAGCCCCAAAGGCAAAACAACCCATCTTAAATGCCTTGGGAAGAAATTAAGTAGTGAAGTTCAAGTTGCTTCTACCTGTATCAGACAGAGATTCTCAAATGCAGCCCTAGTAGTACATTTCAGGAAAACAGAGAGAAACACTGATGAAATTGTAATGAATAAATATACATCTCACCATAATAGATTAAGAATAGAAAAATAAAACTGTACAAAAGAGCCTTAAAGAGACATTTTAATTACAAAGAAAATAATAAATAGGAAGTCTAACTTTCACACATCGAAGTAACCATTTATTCTCTCCAAAGAGAAGGGGAATAGCCTTACAGCTCTTTACATGAAAGAATTTGATTCAAAGATTAATAATTCCCTGCTGAAAACAGAGGGGAAAAAAAGAGTGTAATTCCTAGATTTTACCATGATTTAAAAAACAAAAACAAAAAAAAAACCCAACACTGTCTTTCCACAGTAATTCTAGTATTTCTTAGCTATTTTTTCTAGAACCAAAGCACCTAAGAACCTATAATAAAGTTCCACCATGTCTTCATAGTTATAGAATGTGACTAAATCTCCCCAAATATATAATTACATTTCCTTCCACTAGGCTGCTCTGAGCTTCTTGGATTAATGAGACCTACCCTGCCATTTCCATCTGTGAGTAAACTGAAAATATTTCATGTAAGTGAAAGATTCAGATAAAGTCATGAAAGAAAGACTATAAAAGGTAGCCCACAGAGGTTAAATAACAGTCTAAAATGATAATCACCTCAGCATGCCAAGTCTTTAGAATATAGTTCTGCACACTTTGGGTTTTTAACATCTGGTCTATTGCTGTTGGCATACAAGACTACCTTATCTCACACAAACTATTTCCAAAAGCAGACAGAGAAGACAATTAAATGATTATACAACTGCATTGCCTATAACACATGCCTAGAATCTGAGGAACATTCATTTCTGTAGAAGTCATCAGCCATTATAAAAGGCTCACAAATGGAAATGCCCAGCTAGAACGATAACAGATTTTTACTACAGCCCTGCCAAACTGCCTCATCCTGGCATCATTCTTGGTATTTCACACTGAAAGTTAACCTCCTTCCATATTTATTTTTCCCCTCAATAAACCTCCCTGCTTTACATATATGCATAAATGTTTTTCAGCTTTATATCAATGTTTCAAATCATGGGAATGTTATTTTTCCGGAGTCTGACTTACTACGAGTTTTCCTGAACAAATTTCCAAACAAATGAATAGCTTTTACAACAGTTTCTACTCCTCACTGCAGGTATGCTTATTTCATAAATACAGTTACAAAAAAATTTGACTCTTTTATTTCATATTTTTAGGAGCATATAGCTATATGCATCCTCTTTGTTATGTAAAATTAACATGCATTTTATCTTTTCTCATGAACCTATTAAAGCCAAAGTTTTTATCAGAATACAAAGATGCAGCTTCTTAGATGTCAATTACTGTCTCCAGTACTATTAGTAGATACTCATGTTCTATAAGTCAACTTCAGAACAAATATTTAGACATTAATATCTTCTTTGGGAAAAAAAATTAAAACAAAAACATCAAGGGGTTGTTGATATATGTGTCCAGTAGCTACAGCTGAGCCATGTCAGATATATTCATTTTAAAGAAAAGACTCAAAGTACATGAAAATCCAATCACTGGAAACAATTTCTGAAATCAACTCAGGCTTTGAAGCTTGTTTTTTAAACAACAGTATGCCTACTTATTCTAACTTCAAAAGCTTGGCCAGAAAGTCAATTGTAAAAACTTCAGTAACAAACACATATTAAAATGATGAAGGTCGTTCCTTCCTTCCTCGTAGCTAGGGACTGCAGTGGTTCAAGGAAACAGGTTGCTGAAGGGCTACAGATGCACTCATATCAGCCATTAGCATTTCTGCAAAGCCTACGCTCTTATCTGTATCTCTTGATATTGGCTGTCTCTAAGACTTCAAAATAATTGACTGGAAGCTATGTTGAAAGAACCACATCGCATCAGCACTTTGATTAACTGGTCAAAGAGAGCAAAAAGGGCTGCACATACAGCATAGGCTGGGTTACAACCTATAACATTAAGAACCTCTTCAACACATTTAGAGTCATTCATGCAAAAAGGGAAGAAAATAGATGTTTTCTGAAAGCTAGGACTACACTGCCTTACTGAGTCATTTTAGATCCTGATTTTCACACAGCTAACAATCTTCTTTCAAGTCAGTTTGACCCAAACTTGCTGGGAGTGGGTTTTTGGTTTTGTTCTTCTGCAACTCCTAGCAATGATTCAAACCATTCCTAGCAATGACAAAGGAACAAACAAAACCAACCAACAAACTATAAAGACAGAAACCAAGCATCCAGTATTTTACACATCTGCCAAAATCCCCACACCTCTTTAGCTATGTGTATAGCCACTGGTCCAGCTGTGAGAACTCAGATTAAAACAAATCTCCAGTACTATCACCAACACGTTTATTACATTCAGTGTTATAATCACTGAGCGATGTCAACTTAAAATAGACCCATTCCTCCGCTTCAGTTCAGAATTCTGTGATTTTTCCAGTCAAAAGGCTAGTAAGTTGGATAGGCTCTCTACAGGCAATGAACACATAAGATCCAGCCTGGGATGCACCAAAAGCATTCACATAGAAAAAACAATTTTGCATGCAAAATCCAAAACAGCACAGCATGCTCGAGCAACATGCTTTTTGCTGTTTACAAGCCATGATAGCAAGACTCATGTTGAATTTTGAGTCCTTCACAGCAAACATCTACTTTCCTGGTTCCAGATCCAAGAAGACGAAAGATTTCAGCGTAATTCATTGACTACCAATGGCAGCAAAACAGTAAAGAAAAACAAGTGTATTGTAAATAAGCTACTATTTATTATTCTGTGGTCTCACAATGCAGCAAAATTTTTAAGGATGTATAAAATAACAGGTTTTGCAAGCCATTGCTTTTGGGAGAAAAGACACAATCCCACCGTGGCTAGAGCTGATCATATCAAAAGCAAAGGCAGCTGACCACTAAGTTTGCTAAAATGAAAGCAACAGAAAAGATGACTAACAGCAAAACCATATCCTAAGGCTTTCAATTCTATTCCATTTCTGAAACAATAGCCCTGATCTCATCACTACTGCTTCTACCACACATCTTTTGATTGGTTTCAAGAAAGTAGCTTAAATATCTTAACTACCCTGCAGCTGGCAGATTGATATAAACAATCCATTTCTGCAAGGAGGTGAATCTTTAGCAAGTTTAAAGTAATGATTTTACACGAACGCAATATAACAACAACTACAACCAGTAGTTGACAAAATGAGCCAGCATGCCAAAAGAGCATTCAAGAACCTGCATGTATTAAAGCAAGAACCCCAAAGGATACTGAAAGAAGCCTGTGCTTTTACATATATCAATCAAAATTAGTACAAGAAGACATATATCCCAATCACAATTTAACATGAATAATAGAATTTTAAAAGAACAATAGTAACACCTGAAAAACCATACTGATTTTAATTGAAAAAAAGATATTAACAACTAGTATCCCTACACATCATTGAAGTGTGGCTAAAATTCATAAGATAGGTGCACAGAGTATCTCAGTTTAAGCAGCTGGGTCAGCCCAGTGACAAAGAGAAGTTCAAGCCAGCACACCCATTCATCTATTGATTGACTACTGCATTTGTGAGGCACTCATTTTAGTAATTAGGGTAGGAAGTCCATTAATACACTATCCATTAGATAATGATCCATAACCCTAATGGCTAATTTGGAGAAGAAAAAAAAATATTGTGGAAGGCATTCAAATTCAAATCATCAACAGGAAATGTACTCAACATGCTACATTTTCAAGGTATAATCACATACATTTTAGTATATAATCATTTCAGCTTCCTTTTTTTTTTTTTTAATCTCACATACATGCTTTCTACCTACAAAAGGAGTACAAACAACATTTCAAACCTAAGAGTTGCACTAACTCAACATAAAGCTATTTTGCAAAAGTGCAACAGTCTTTAAATATTTAAGACAAGTTTTATAAAACACTGTAAGACAACGTGGGTATTTTAAATAGCCAACTTGCATTTCCAAGTCTTACCAAAGAAGTGCTCAAAGCACTTCTTGTTTGGTATTGTTTGGTATTCATTACGCATTTTTATGTCTTCATGCCTGCTGTATTATAGATCAGAATTGGCATGAACAAACTGTGTAAAAACAAAGCCAATAAGCATTAACATCATTTCCCATGTTAGGGGTGATTATACATCAATACCACCATAACAGCATGAGTCAGAAGAGAAAGGACAGCAAGAACTGGTGACCCCTCCAATCCCATGGAACTACCACAGCATTTTTGTCAGACCCAAAGGAGGGCACAGGCTGTGGATGAGGAACACGTTCCATCCACCTAATTGCAAAAAGCACTGATGTGTAACAGCACTGCCATGCATAGGCTCACAGTGATCATGTCTGCAATGTCACACATCCCAACACATTCCTGCTGCCTCCTCATCCAGCAGGGATTTTGGCATCTTAATAACAGCAACATATTAGGATATTGGCATCATGGAACAGTCTGTTTCAAAAGCTACCATGCACCATCTCTTCACGTGCCTGTGTAACCCAGACAATGACAACTTCACCTGGAAGCCACTAGACCGTGCTGCCAGTTCCTGAGGCTGTATAATCCACGTTCAACTTTTACATTTTGCTTTGGAAAGTAATCCAGGTAAACAAAAGTACATTTAAGCCAGCCCATAAACAATTTAACTGTTGTCTGGTAAAAAGTCATTCAAAATCTACCTCACACTACCTCAAGAGCATGGAAACATCAACCATTTCAATACATGATCATGATCTCAAAGATTAGATTGTTACTTTCTACCAGGCTAGCAAAGAAAGCGCAGACAAAGGACTCCAACCAGTATATAACTAAGAAAGAATTCGGAAAAGAAAAATCATTATGGGGAGAATGCATTATTGGAAGAAGAAGAAGGCTTAATAATTGCTGCTTTGCAAACTGAAGTTATATAATTCTCAACTAAATAAAAGAAGTTTTTAACTAGCAGAGGAAAGAAAAGTGATAGTTCCCTGATGCTAAAAGGCAAAGCACAACTAGAAGCATATCTAGAAGAACGTTACACTTAACACACTGGTAAAAGAGAAAAGACTTATTCATCTTCAACTTTACAGACCACCTTTTCCAGTTAAACAGTTTAGCTCGCATTCCTCTGAAGCAGACTCCTATCTTTAAGAATCAGAAAGAAGTGTAGATCAATATTCCAAACTCCAACCAGACTAGGCTAACTATGTATCAGTTCTCCATACTCCAGAAAGTAGACCACAGAACAGCAAACTAAGTGAGCTAGTTAAAATTCACACTAAGCGTAATATTGAATAACACATTTATCAAGGCCCTATGCCAATACCTATTACTCAACTTAAGGCTGTCTTGCAAGTCAAAAGGTTCGAGTCATAAGCTATAAGTGAGCACATACAAGAGCATTATCATTCCCCGTTCAGTAACAGGAAATCTCCGGAATATTTTTTCTTAATATGAAAAAAATATTTTTAATTCAATTTAAACAGCAACTATAATTAAGTATGTATTAAACAATTATTATTATTTTTTTTTAATGAGACAAAAAGTACTAGAAGTTACAATACTGACAACAGTACAGGACTAGAAAATAGAAGCAGAAATTTGCCAAAGTAGTATAGCACAAAAATGATTCAAGTC
>JAOWBP010001760.1:48212474-48225346 GCA_028571105.1 Tragopan temminckii | reverse complement strand
ATTTAAACAAAACAAAAAAAAAAAAAAAAAAAAAAACCAAAAAACTTAACAGGAATTAAATGCAAAATAAAGATTCATCTAGGAAATAAAGCTCAAAGAATCAATGGCATTAAGAAGCAGGGCTTTTAGGAAGTCTGTCTTAGCCTTAAGGATGATGTCAACCTGAACTTGATCCAGATCTCACACTAGCATGAATAACATGATATTGCCCCATAATTTTCAAAAAGAAAGACCTATGGGGAGAGGGAAAGAACAATGAATGCATCTGGGAAATCTCACCAGCATCCCTTCCCCCAACACACACTGCTGGTACTACTTTTCTCTTCAGCCCTTCCAAGCTACAACCCATGTTACTCACAGCCCTTCCAACACACTTCAAATTATTCTGCTAATAGTATCAAAATAGCAGTGAGAAATAGCATGCTTCCAAAACCGCACATTTAAGTATTGCACTGACCAGAGTAACTCCTGAGATTTCAGTAATTTTTTTCTGCTTAATTTTTAATAGATTGATAAATGAAAGCACAAAAAAAAAAAGTGATCCTATAAAACTGAGCATAAAAAAAAAATTGTTATATTAAGGTACTTGAAAATTCTCAAGCACCATAAAATTAATACTACACTTTAAAAATTTAAAAACCCTAATTATGAAAGCAAACTAAAGTATCAAGCACATTAATTAATCATATTCCATAAAGATGCTATTTTTTTTTTCCAGTTGAAATTAAAAATAGAAGTTTCAGTTACAGTTCTACAGTTAATAGAAACTTATGGGGTAAGATTAAATTAACCTGCAGTCATGCTCTTTGGGAATGAGCACAGACCAAAAATCTGTGAACATTAATCCCCAAACTTCAGAGAAGTTTTAATGGTTATCTAGTCTGGGTGCACCCACAGCATTTTCAAGTGCTGCAATATGAATTATTACCCACGTCCACTCTTTTACAGCTGCAATTGATGCCATGGATTAATGCACTGCAATACATTTTCTTGCCACAGACAGTGCTCCTCTACAAAGCGTGATCTATTGACTTGTTACTTGCACTTTGGATAAATTGCTAGCCTCCATGCCGCAGCACTCTGCTCCATAAAGAGCTGAACAGCCTGAGGTGAAACCAGGGATGGCAGAACCACAGGTAAGAGAAAGCAGCTCTGGCAGAGGCAATGATTGATCCCTTCCTGCTCAGCCAAGGGGAAGCAGTCTGCTCCATCATATGGTTGATGGGCTCCAGTCAGTGAATGAGATTGGTTATCAACACCAGAGTGCACAGGCTGTGACTTGTCAAGGACCAGCATCACCCCTTGCAGCAAGCCCTTGACTGGTACTGCCTGCTGGTGGGAACCTCAGAAAGCAGGCAAGAGAGGGCACTGCACCAAACAGTGGCTTTGAGAAGTGGGTGGCCAAGTTACAAGAGCCCACCAACTGAGGTCTGCTACCTCTAATCACAGGTAAAGAGATATAAAGCGATCTACTGCTGAATATGTCCTATAAAGAACTAACCGTGATCAAAAGTCACCCCCCAGAAGAAATTTTGGGAGAATTCAGTAAAACCACATCTCATTGCACAACCCTGGAAGAAATCTTTCACTTAGTACAGAGAGCTTGCAGCTGCAAATACCAAAAAAGAGATACTAAGCAACACTGAATATAGCAAACACAAAAAGCTGAAAACTAATTTAGCAGAGGTCAGTGTCTGAACTTTCAGTTTAATGCCAATTCAACTGAGTCATCAGCATTGCAATCCTTTGAAAAAGCGGATACCATGCTTAATTCGCACAATCTGACAGGAGCTTGGCTAGGCACTCTGCCTAGTCTCCTGCTAGGTAACTCAGCTGTGCAATAGCCCTTTCTTATGGATATAAGCATCATTAGAATTCTATACGTGGCAATCAGCACAATAAGCAGAGTACAGGTTGATCATGCCAGCTGATGGTCCAAATCAGATAGCTGTTCTACAGGATGCTCTTCGAACAATAAGCATGCAATTCTTCATTTCAATTCCAAAAGGAATAAGATTGAGTTTCTTTACTCCAAACTTTGTTTAAATAGGTTGTTTTTTTTGTTGCTTTTTTTTTTTTTTTTTTTTAAATCCCATCCTATAGCATAACAAACTGGTAAACCTTTAAAGAGCAGGAGACTGGTGCATTTGGAATCTGCTAGTAAGATCTTCAGTGTTTCCAATTACTAGTTGGCCAAAAGCCCAGAAATAGTCATAAGTGCCAAATACATTTTTAAAAACAACAGCAACTTATAAATATTAGTGTAATGTGATCACTTCTGCAGTGACAAATGAAAAATATATATTTTAAAGTATCACATTCTAGAAGAATGTTCAGCTTGTAAACAACAGAAATATGAGTAAAAAATATATCATTTAAGCGCTCTGTATTTAGGCTTTACTCTCAGCTGTACTGTAAATCCCTAATAATATTAATTGTGAGGTTAAAAAGGTAAAGTTTTGATTGAAACCTTAAGGTAACTGTTCTGCTGTAAAGGTAAATATTCTCTCTGGCCACTTAACTTCTTTGTTTTTAAATAAATGATTGGGAATTACACATCTTTCTGTACTTTTACTAGCTTTGAAAGACTAAAATAAGAATTTAAGACGAACTGCTTCAAGGCACAAATGAGTAGCCCATCTTATACGCTCAGAACCCATCTCTGATGCTGACCGTATCTGGTTTCCCAAGTCCACTGCCTCCCATACCACCACACTGAGCTCTCATGCGCAGCACACAGAAAAGGCTACAAATCAAGTTTCCTGCCTTGAACTCTCCACCTTCACCCTGAAAATGCAGAAGGCAAACAGCCCAAACCTAAGCAGCGTTGTATGCATCCCACATCGGCACAAGTGAATTTTATTCTGCCATGCGCCTTTCACTCTCCTCATTCCAAAAATCAAATTGAATTTGCATGGAACCAGAAAAACATTTTAATTCTCCAGATGGCCATGAAAAGTCAGTTTATCAGTGTCAACATTGCAGGGGTCTTACTGTTGGGGAAAAAAAAAAAAAAAAAAAAAACCAACACACAAAAAAACCAAAACAAACAAAAAAACTACCAACAATCTAAGAAAATAAAAAACCCCTTAAGCTTACTTTTGTTCTTCAGTGTTTGCTCACATTTGCAGATGAGCAGTTTGCACTTGCAGCAGGGGGACAGAGAACAACCCAGCTCCCCAGCATTTCCCTGCAGATGGATCTCAGGAACGTATGCTGTGCCTCTGTGTCTGTGGACTGACTGCTACTGATAGCCAGGGCTATGTGACTGGTAGCTGTTGTGAACAACAGTATAATAATAAGCATCAATATCTATTCCATTTGCAGCTCTGATTAAGCTGTAATCTTGAGTGCATATCTTCCTGTCCATCTATTATTATTTAAAACTAATACATATAACAGTTTATTATAATCAAAACATTTGGGAGAGAAAAAAAAAAGCACAACAAAAACAGGACTTTCCCCCAATGGCTCTACAATTCTTCACATTTTACTGAAAATCACAGCCTTGCACTGAACTTCTGTAGAGCAAGAGCGAATAATTCCGCTGTGTACATATATTAAGCTCTGGACAGGCTGAACTATTGACCTCCTTTGCTACTAAAACATCAGTTAATCATAAAGCTGAGCTGTTAGCTGTTACTCAGAAGCAGTAGCAAATGTAACAGAATAACTTATAACTTACAGTTGATAAAGCAGCCTAAGTGGACAATTTTAGATTACAACATATTTTCTACAGCTTCCCAAAGGAAAGGCAGGGTATGCAATCACAACTCAGACATACTACTCAATAAATAAATAAGTAATAATAATAATAATAAAAAAATCTAACCACTCTCAAAAAAAATAGCCACAGAAAACTACCTTAGAATTACTTGCAATGAAAATGCTACCCTTGCCTTTGGTTTTAGAATGCTTAAGAAGTGAATAATTACAGGAACAGCAGGCAACAGGTGCAGGCATCGTTGCCAGCTTGGGTGCACCACAAGATGCAAATGGAAGGACGTAGACTCCAGCATCAGCAGCTCCTGATTATTTCTAAACAGCACACATGGGTACACAATGCTGTGTTCAGCACAAATTTTGTCTGTGCTCAAACAAATGGAAGAACAAAGACTATACCTGGCTCTTAAGGAGGAGAATGATTGTTTGTTTAACATGTTTTAAGCTCACTTCAATCCTTTAAGGACACTCTATTGTTTCACAAATTTCATTGCTCAGCACTATCTTTAACTGTGAATATAGGACTGCAAACTGACAAAACAGCGTGCAAGTTATCTAGCAAAACACAGCCGTGTAGCTTCAGCATAGAGAAATATTACTTTGGAAATTGCAGTTAGATAAACAGGCTTCTGGAAGACTTAACTATTGAAAGAATTATCCCTTCATTAGAAAACCGTTTTGTTTAGTATTATCGGAAATGTTCGCTAAGTCACTAGACACTGTTCTTGCTATGAGGAAGATGGAGAGCGATGAAAATACTTAATAAACGTGCATGTCTGATACAGAGATACATATAGTCATTGCTTAAATTGTTTAGAAGTAGGATACATCTACAGCAAACCACAAGCTAACTGATCAATAATATGTTGTTACCAAATGTTCAGAAATTATAAGTACTAAATGAATTCTATAGAAAATCATTTTCAATCTTCATTCAAAAATTACGCTAATATTTACTTAGGTATTAAATAAACAGAAGCAGAATACTAACCCATTCCTATTGATGTGTCAGTGAGTTAGCTGTTACCGGTACTCAGAACGTGAACACTAACAACTCATCAGATCAATGTTCACTAATGTGTGCCTTTTAATCTGTATAGAGAGCAGTCAAACTTCATGTTGAAAATTCATTTATTTCTCTCTACTTCACTTGACACTGATCAGATAATCAATTATAATTTGTTTCAGAATTTGAAGTAATACCTACACAACTTGTAGAAAGACAAAACTGACAAAGAACACAGAGAAAAAAAGTATTTGTTTGAAAAATAAGTGATCTTGTCAGAAACAAGAATTAGGAATAATTGAAGAATCTCCAGAAAGAAGACATTGCCGCAGAGAATGTCATCTAATATAGCACAGTAAATCACCTGCCAGTCACAAGTACAAAATCAGGAGCAGAAGAGATTGCAGTTAGTTATTCCATTCTTAGCTTTACCTTTTCTTAAAAATCTTCTCTTCAGAAAAGACTTTTTATCATCTGCCTTTTAAGAGCAAACTCTTAAAAATAAAATTCATATCAGTTTGGGTTTGCAATTACCTACAAAAGTCTTGGGAAAGCACTGTGGAAAAGAAACGCCTGCCCACAAATTCCAGCCAGGAGAGAAGGCAGCAGGGTGACCCAATGTCCAACCTGATGCCTTGTGTGAGTTGTCCTGTGATGCTGGGCTCAGTGCTCCAGCCTCCACAAATCCCTGCTGACGCACCTTCTAACTGAAGCTGGTTAATAGTGATATTTATTCATTTTTGCTTTCCCGGAATAAGAAGAACCATCTGACTTCACGGTAAACAGTGTAAAATCCTACTGTTACTAAAACAACGCTACCATGAAAGTTCACATTTTTTAATGGTGGCTTTTTTTTTTTTTGCTTTTTTTTTTTTTTTTTTTTTAATGTGATGCATTTCAGAGAAGATTAAATTGAGTTGAAAATTTGTCTCAAGGCAGACTAGATGTTGGTGTCTTACATGCAGGTTTTTCATTTACGGACTCCACAATAATGTTTCCCCTTAGTTGCTTCTAAAAATACGTCAAGTCTCATGCAAATCATGATCTTTCTTTTCCTTTTTCATTTAAAAGCTCTTGTCTGTCACACACCGGCTAAATGAAATATTTTTCAAGTGCTGGGGAAAAGGAATCCAAACATTTGGGATTTGTTCATCTTGGCCCAAACTCTTTAAAATAGAAGATGTTTTCAAATTTCTACTGTTTCAGAAGAATGTCTAAAACAATTCAGTACCATAAATCAATGCCTAACCTTACTTAGATCTCAACAACTGTCATCTTAACTGAGATAGACAAAAATATCTTTTCACTTCACAGCAAAGAGAGATTAAATTATAAATAAGATCAAAAAAAATCAAAAATGCCTTCAGTTTCATCTTGCTCCAGCTGCAAGCTTATTGGTTAGGGTTAAATGAACAGTGTGCCTCAGCTTCTGACAAGATTCTGCCCAGCTTCAAAACAAACTGTCTAATTTTCAAGGGATTCATACTTACTGACCTAGTTGACTTGAAGTATTAGCTTGTGATCTAGACACTGACTCTCTTCTTCGAATAAGATAAATGAATGGTCCTAAGTGATTAAATGAGAATTTGAATAGCTGTCCATCTGAGGTCTGTGACCAACGTACGAAAAAAACATTTTATCTTACATATGCCTATGTATATATGACAGTTGGAAATCTGTCACTGAAGTTCTTATTTCTTACTATTTTAATGTAGTTTTGAATAGATAGTTATCAGCACCTTCACTAAATCTACTACAGCGTAAATTTTCAAAATCTGTAAGTCAGGCTCTATAAATCTTAAGATTAGAAGAAAAACCCCACAATTTAAGTTTCCTTTTATTTACTTCCCAGTCTGATGTTCAAACCTCTAATTTTTCTCCTCTGCAACTATGAGAGGTAGGCATTATCTTTTTTTATGAAAGCTGAGATTAAAATAACTCTAAGTAGCTTTGCAGGGAAGAGCATATAACACAAGTTGGCAGTGCTTAATCTTCTTGGCGCTGGCCATGCAGAGGCACTCAGAAAAAAACACAGAACCAGACTACAAGACAGCAACACATGTTCTTGGTGGTGGTAGGTCAAAAATGGAGAAGAGAAGGCATTTCTAGTGATATTTGCACATGTACTTTAGAAACTGTTAGAGATTCTGGCACACCTTGCATATCTGTTTGGAAAAAAGGTAGTGCAGGACACTACCTTTTTTGTAAAATCCTATTTGTTTAACAGATAATTTTTCTATGCAAGTTCCTTTATATTAAAGTTGATTTACAACGCAAATGAAGGGTGAAAAAAGAGGTTGACTGTCCTTTCCAGAAATGATGAGGTCTCTTTTCTTCCATGAAGAGAAGTTTTCTTAGCTTTCTATCATCCTGCCCTGCTAACCTGTCTCCCACGGTTAGCACTTATCAAGACAGACAGTCACCGAGTAAAGCAGTGGACGTAGCACACCCATATTCAGACAAAATTTGTATTCCTGGACAGTTTAGGATCCTCTCCATGCTAAAGAATCCTTAATTTCTGCTACAAGTTAATTAGAAGCTAACAGACCTGCAAAACAATTAAGCAGCGTTTTTTGGTTTATTTTTTCTGAGCAGCACTCACCTGCACACTTCGTTCTGGTGATGAGCGGTGGTCCTGGCTGTCCGGTGCCACCTTCACCTGGTCTGGTAAGCAAAACCCGAATCTCATATTCAGTGTCCGGATCCAAGTGCCAGAGTTTGTAGGTTGGGGCATTGACAGCATGTGTTTCAGTCCAGGTCCCAGACGTCATTCGGTACTCCACTTCCTTCAGAATAATGGGTCCATCACCAATAATTGAATTTGCATTGAGCTGAATTAGCAAATATGTTGGTCCAACGCCCAGCAACTGTGGGGGTGCTATTGGTCGAGGAGGCTCTGTATGGGAGACAATAAAAAAAAAAATAAATCAGTGATGAAACATTAAGAGGAGGTCTCCTTCCACTGAAAAGCTTCCGGGTCTTGGTCTGGAAAGACTTAAAAGCTGAAAGCAAAATCAAGCCAACATCACGTGAAGAAGAGATGAAGAGGATTTCAGCTTGTAGAGGCTAGTGGCACACCACAGGTATCTGACCAACATTGTGTTTTCCATTTAGAAGTCTCAGATTATTTATATAATTTCCTACAGCAATAATTTGAGTTTTGAAAAAATAACTGCTATTCTTTTATTGGCAGAAGCCACGTACGTACTTTCCTTAAAGAAACGGTTATAATACATACACTAACTCTACACAGAATATTCTTAAAAATCACTATCACTGCAATTTATCTAAAGTCTGCCAGATGCAGTTATGGTGAAAGATATAACTACCTATTACAGGCTTTTAGAATGTTCAGAACTGAGCAAAACTGCAACCGTGTATTTCATTGTTTTACTCCAAGAAAACTTATTGCTGATTTAGAAATTCAAACAATAGGACGTACACTGGTTTTTGTTTTCCTCTATTTGAAGTACCTTCCATCCCAAAATTTAAACAGCTGCTATGTGAGAAGATAGCAACAGACCAAACGGAGAGTGGAATCTCCCTTACCCTGAGAAATGTATATGTAAAGTAGGACACTGCCTAAGAACGATTTATTTAAAAAAACAAACAAACAAAAAAAAAAAAAACAGTCACCAGCAACATGTATTTTTCTATTAAAATGAATCCACTAATAAACATGGAAGGTTCATCTTCATCCAGATGGCTCATATTTTAACTAATTTGTTTCAGTTAATTAGGCAACAATACTGAATTCAATATACACAGGGGTTTCACACAGCAGTGACGCAGAACTAACAACATGGCAACTCTGAGAAGGAAAAGGGATCTCATGGCCAGTATATTAGAAAAAAGACAGAGCCCCAGATCCAAAGATTTCCCTAGGCCATGGCCCTTCTCACTACCATTGTCCCTCACCTCTCCAAACAAGAGAGGATAACATGTGGAAGTATTGCATATATTCTGCCTCCCAGGAACGGCCCTACCAATGTCACTTAGAGAGCATAGAAGAGCGATGATTGAGAAGAACTTGCAGAAGGTCTCCAAGCCTTCGTTTTCCATCCCACCCTCACTGTATGGTGAAGGTCAAGCTGGAACTCCCAAGTTCTCTAGGTCCAGTAGTGAAGATTCCCTTCAAGACATGACAGCGTATTTACTAACACTGCAGCTAACTGACTTTCCCACATTTTGCCAGAGATTCTTCTCTTTCAGGCTTTTCTAGACTAGCTGTATACCAATCCACTCAGTTTGGAGACAGGGAACCTGTGAATACATTATAATGGTCACAAGCAAAGATCCTTTTACCCTCTCAGAGTGAAAAGGTGCATCTTCCAACGTATCTAAATTCCTACTTCAGGATATACAAAACCCTAGTAAGTATCACAATTAATTATTTACATGTTTTACTCTGTTTTGGCAAGAAGAGTGCATATGAACTAATTCAAATCCCTAACTGCATCAAGGCTCAGAAATGCAACTGGGCTTAATGAGGGCAGTTTATTTGCTGTGAAACTAACACATTAAATGTCAAACTAATGAATTCTAAGGTCAGAGTATATTACAGTAGAAAATATAAATGTTGATGAGCATGAAACACTACCAGCTCCAAGTTATAAACCTCTGTAACATAAAACTATGCTTAGAAGTATATATTTTGATTAAGAGCATGATTATTACAAATAAAACCCCATATTAATGAAACTAATATACCATTGCATATTAAATTTTTATGTTAAGATGTAAAGTGTATTCCTATATTAGCATATGCATTTTGTTTTTAAGCTCTTGAGGACAAGGGGACTTATTTATAAAAGTCTCTCCCTGTTCCAATAAATTATGCATGAACTTTAATCAGTTAGCAAATGAACAAGTAATTGTTCTGCAGCATTATTAATATTCTTCATAATACAATATACTATCAGGACCAGAGGTGTGGTGCAACCAGAAATCCCAAAAGTACACTAAGTATCAACTGAAGCATGCAATCCCAATATAGTAGATAAACTTTTCTGATGTTACCCAATTAACTTTCTATTAATTGTTCTCATTTGTTATTCTATAACCAGATCCATCAAACGTTTCCCAATTATAATTTCAAATTATATAATTTCCTTTCTAATATACAGTAACCTGAAACTTTTATGGCTTAGAAAATCATCATTAACAACTAAAAGAATGAACAAAGCTATTATTAACATTTTGGTTACCATTTCCATAGCAACTATCACATATATACAATACTACTCTATTCATGGGATTTTAAATACAATACACATCCTCGCATTCAAGCAATGTTGCAGGCTTTTCACAGTTTAGGTCCATCTAGGAATATACAACACAGTTTCAGAGTGTCTTAAGAAGACAGCCTATCAAAAATGAAAAATCTTTTATATGAGGAATGAAAGAAAAAGAAAAAAAAAAAAAAAGAGATGCATGAGAGAGAACCCCAAGAAAAATCACACTCTCAGAACTTTGGTCTGGTTTCCAAACAACCTACAATCTCAGCTTCAGCCACAACAAGTGAAAAGTTTGGATCAGCAGTAACATTGCAGGAATCTGAGAACTAACAGCTCACCACTGCAATAGAGTCTGCCCTGCCTTGCTCTAAGCTGGCTGGCTACAGATGGCCACGTGGAAAATGCATTTGGTGGCTTTCAGCCACCCTTCCTGGCAGCAAGTTCAGGCATCCTTGTGGGCTCCCTCTGCCCTGACCACGACAATCAAACCAGAGAATAAGACTCTTTATTTCTGTCAAAAAAACCACACAACTCCTCCAGTTATTTTGAGCAGACTTTGAAGTATCTTGACATGTAAGGCACAGGTAAGCAATTTCCACTGAATACAGTTCTGCTTTTTCTGGCCATAAACTTTCTCTGAGCAGTTTTAAAGTTTCTAAACAACCTTATCCAAAACTATATTTTAACCCACAGATAACTTATTAACTTATAGAATTACCAAGGCTGGAAAAGACCTCCAAGATGACCCAGTCCAACATCCATCTACCACCAACACTGCCCACTAATCACAGCTCTGAAGTCCTGCCCAGGCTCGCTGCCCCTCCAGCCCCTCAAACATGGGGTATTACAGCTGTGTGCAGGTGTCAGAACTCATATAGTGATGGGAAAGGAAGCAGCATCCTAACTGCCATAACGAAGTGCCAGGTCCTCTGGTCACAACAACCCCAGGCAACACTATGGGCTTGAGGGCAAAGTGGCTAGAAGACTGTGTGGAAGAAATGGACCTGAGAGTGTTGATCAACACTTGGTTAAACATGAGCCAGCAGTGTGCCCAGGTGGGCCAAGAAGGCCAATGGCATCCTGGCTTGTATCAGAAATAGTAGCCAGCAGAGCCAGGAAGGCAATCATCCCTCTCAGCTTTGGTGAGGGCCGCGCTTTGAATACTGTGTTCAGTTTGGGGCCCCTCACTACAAGAACGACATTGAGAGTCTGGAGCATGTTCAGAGAAGGGTAACAAAGATGGTGAGTTTTCGGTAGAATCACTGCTTCAATATGTTTTTAAAAGGCAAATGCTGAATAGTTTAACAATGACCCCAACCTGCGTGTTTCATTCCTCCTTTTGCTAAACCCCAACTTCAGAATCCCTTTTGCAGTGTGACCAGTTTAACCACAATCTTACTTTATGACAATATTTTTAGCCACTGCTTAAAGGGAGTAAAAATGGTGAAATCCCTTCCACTATGTCTGCTCCCTAACATCTCTGGAAGACTATACAGAAAGAACATTTGTGCATCTACAACATATGAAAGAAATGAAAGGATTTTCATGCACAGCATTTTGCAGTATTTGGACAGTTCTGGTTTTGACATGAAATGCCCACAGCGAAGTTAATCAAAAATTAAGACTGACATTTCATCAGTACGAAGTTCCCATTCTGCTGAGCTACTAGCAGTACATTATGCTCACATCAGTATGTATGACATTATATATTAAGTGTACTGTGATATTTAGGCACCAATGACTAGAATGAGCATGCAGCATCAACTCCAGCTTTAAGTCCTCCTACAGTTAAACAGTTGTGTCATATTCTTAATAAAAAAAAATGCATGCAAGTAATTACATAATTATTGACATAAAAAATAACCCAAAAAATCACTAGTGTTAGTGTATTAATCAATATGCAAGTAATATATGCATACTACTTTAATATTATTTACCCAGTCTAGGGGACAATAGCCTTACTAAATAGCCTTTCAAGTCCAAATATCTCTTAAATTTAAATCAAAGGGAGTTTCATTAGTATTTGAGTTAGAATATATACTGTTAATAATCAGTTCACAGCAGGAAAAAATAATAATAATAAAAAAAAAAAGAGTCCAAGCGAAATCCTACTGATTGTTTCACTTTAGGAAAACAAACAAACAAAAAACTGGCACTGGATGCATGTTTGATGAAATGTTTTTTATTTATATGAGGTTATGCTTCAGTCACAGGAGACTGTTTCCTTACTCACAGCAGCAGGTTTTGGATATAGGGAGGGGAAGGCTGAGAATCATGCAGCCCATTCACGTTGATGATTTTGTTACTGCAACTCCACATCCCTTCACCTCCACACATGAATATCCCTGCAAGCTTCCCCTGCTCATATTGGATCTCACATTAGATACTAGAAAGAATTTCATCTCAGAGTGGCTGGGCATTGAGAAAGGCTGCCCAGGGAGGTAGTGGAGCCACCATCCCTAGAGGTGATGAAGGAAAGGGTAGATGTGGTACTAATGGACATAATTTAGTGGGCAATATTGGTGGTAGGTGGATGGTTGGTCTAGATGATCTCTGAAGTCTTTTCCAACCTTACTGATTGTCATTCTATATGCTGAGTGTGCCTATGCTCTGATGATGGCATGTCCAGTCTTCTTTGTCAAATACCTTACACAAAGCTATGCAGTTTTAGGACTACGGATATCAACACTTAACCCAATACATAACAGGGATTATAAACATAAAAAGTTTGATTTTTACTGTTAGAACAAACCACTCTTTTACCATTCATCATCCCTCCTGAAATTAAAATCAGTATATCTTAGTATATCATAAACTACCAAGATATGGGTATCACAGAATCACAGAATGGCCAGGGTTGGAAGGGACCACAAGGATCATAAATCTCCAACCCCCCTGCCACGTGC
>JAOWBP010001760.1:48150657-48212374 GCA_028571105.1 Tragopan temminckii | reverse complement strand
GCAAAGAAGGCATTCAGTATCTCCGCCTTCTCAGCATCCCCCGTTACCAGAACACCCCCGTCACTTAGCAGGGGAGCAGATGTCACCATTTGACTGACAATCGCCCAATGAGGACCAGCGTTAAGCAAACTGCATGCAGAAGATGATTCCTTTGGCTTTGTTATCAGATTGCAGATGTTAAAAGAAAGAAAGTGTTCTCTAGCAGACACATTCCTCCCTAGTTTAGTACACACTGACTGGGAAACTTCACAGGCACAAGGAAGTCCATCAGAGTGAAGAATATCAGTGTTCTTGTATGTTGGGGGCAAAAACTTATGTTCTAGACAACAAGTTACAAATTTAGACACACTTGGGCCAAAACCAAACAAAGAACAAAACAAAATCACCCCAAAACCAAAACACACCATCAAGCCTCAAGAACAAGACTTGGTTTCTACTGCTGCTCTGTAGCCTGCAGCAAAAGATCAGGATAGTGTAATAGCATTTTCTTAGCCTTAAAACAAAAACAACAACAACAAAAAAACATACAAAAAAACAACAACAAAAGACCCAACAACACAACCACCGTTCTTAATAAGGATGGTATATAGAGCATATAATGGTCAGGTCATTATAAAGGTCAGGGCAAAGAACAAATGTCTTTTGAATCCAATTAAGTCACATACTTTGCATGCAATTACCTAGCTTAGAGAAAATCATCATAATAAGAAATTGTGTGTACTGTTTTGATTAATTATTCCTTTCTTGAAGCAGTAAATTTACCAGCAAAGGTGCTTCTCTGCTAAATGCTTTACAGTATACCATCCCTGAAACCTTTTACTGCCGATTATCTTGAGTATATCATGGTATACCGATAAAGTTAGAAATTAAACGCGTTCATAGGTTGAATTTGACTTTATATTCATAACCCGCTGTTCTTGTGATCTTGGACATGCCTCACAAAGAAGGTGAATAAATTCAAGAGTACTAATAATACATTCCAATACTGTTCAGCAGCTTCTTAACTATCTACTTGACTTGTAAGCCAAGAGCATGTTAACATTAATCTTAGAGGATAATGAAATGATGGGTTTACATGAACACTGTTTATAACTCAGACAGTTGGGCCTGGACTATGATTCTATTGTTATTATTATTTATAATTATATTTACATATACATTTATAATTATATTATAATTCTAATTAGAATTACCAATTATTTTTCTTCTTCTCAATGTCTTTATCCTAGCCAACAGATCTCAGACTTTCTCCATAAGGAAAAGAGGTGGAGGTGGGCAGAGAAAACAATACTAAAGTAGTTGCCGATCAGAATGAAATCATAAACCCTTCAGTCAAAATCAACAACAACCTGAAAATATGATATCCTTCAGTTATCACACCAATAGGAAGGTGCAACAGTAGTTCTGTGCACAAGCTCAAAAAGCAGCACAAATTCATTCATTTTCAGTTTCAAAATTCAAATTGAGCTGCCTGCAGAGAAACTGATAAGCCCTCTAATAGAGTATAAAGTATACACCAACCTTAAGATCGAGCACAGGTGGATTATGTGTAATGAAGTAAAAGGAATAAATATCATCTAGGGTGAATGAATCCATCACAACTCTTATTCATGCAAGCAAAACAAAGCACAAAAAAGCAGCCAGAGTTATGAATATAAATATCTCAAGTATATAAACATTACATTTACAAGAACATGCCTTAGATTTCTGAGCAAAACATAGCTCTATGTTACACATTATATTTTTAAGAGAATTTTAAGCAGAAAGGAAGAATTTTTTTTTCTTCAGCTATTGAGTTAACAAACAGTAACCAGGAGAAAAAAAACAAAACAAAACAAAAAAAAACAAAAACACACCTTTTCAAAAGGAGGTAATCTGAGGAGCATGAACTGTTACAGTTCTCAAAAAAAATTTTGAAGAAAAAAATAAAAGGTGATATATATATATTAAACAAAATATCTGTTAGCTAATTAAATGTAATACTAAGCACTCATATAACATGCTTCTGCACAGCATTTAACTTTCCACCTGTCACCAAGATAAGTTCTTATTTATTTTAAAGCAGTGGATTCCTCTAGAATTGTTAACTTTCATATTTTATTATACAGTTTACCTGAAAAATGATTTCTGGAGAAATTCTGATTCATAAAGTAATGTTAAGAGCATATTACAGGTTGTCATAGCCTAACCAAAGAATGCCATCTCACATGCTATTTTTCAAGACAAAAATGATAGCTTTAATGAAGAACTTCTTACACTGAGTCACCAGATACGGTAATAAACATTGTTTTTTTTCCATTTGTTGTAATATAGCAAAAAGATTACATATTAACAAATCCAAATTTCTCTAACATGAGACCTATCCTATATATATTTTGCAATACTTGCTGCAGTTGTCTTTACTCAGATCAACATCAGAGGGAAATGGACTACAGCAAGCTGTTAACAGACTGAAACGCAGTGGAATCAATGAATGAATACTTACATGCCATCAAACAGAAAATCCAAAACCCCTCCTCTGCCACAAAACTGGGGTGAGTTCACAAAAAGACCTCCTAAGTTATACCACATAGTGGTGCTGCACTGTGTGCTGAACACTGATTATACCAAAGCCAAACTGCGAGAGCTTTGGAGTTGCTGTCAGATGAGTATTTTATGAAAGTATATTTCCCTTCATATCTCTCCTATTTTTCTTATCTCACTCCTCAGCTCAAAGGCAGCTGGCTCACTCCTACCGTGTAGCTAATAGCAGCCTACATTGTGCATGCAACTGGCTACCACCATCCCCTTCAAATGCACCACCATGCCTGATGGGGACTAGGAAGTATATATCAGTAGAGGGAAAGGTATTTGAGGACCAATGAAAGTAGTGAAGCTGCTGTCACTGCTGCTGAAGGTCGGAGGGGGGTCAAGAAAGCTGGAGAATGCTGCTGTGACAGTCCCACTGTCACTGCAGAAGCCTAATCTTGGCTCTCGATGGTTTGCACCTCCACTTTAAGGACAACAATTAACTTTAAACAAGATACTCCATCTTGTTCTGTTTGACTAAATATTTATTGCAACTTATGTGCACATTCAAGGTTATCACACACCATCTATCATGTAACATTCCATTTCCAGCACAACCACAGCTGTGAAGTTGGTAATAAAAGTATTCCAAGTTCCAGTGTGCTTTCCCCTGCTGGCTTTGGTCCAGTACCCCACGAAGAAATACAAGGCTCTTTACTCAAAGTATTTCTTGATCACAGAGTCAAAATAAATAAATAAATAAATAAATAAATAAATAAATAAAAAGACAACCATCAAGCTAAAGTAGATAAGCCAACAACGTTACACATTTCTTTGCAATTTCACCTCTACTTATGTGAGTCTCTTTTAATTTTAGCTTCCAAATTCTTTACAGCAATAGCTGAATTTCTTTCCTCACATTTCTACTGGGTAAAGCAGAGAGGAGTCCTATCCAATTTCAGAGGACAACTGATGATTTTCCGCAAAGTGAATGAACATCAGCATCTCTGAACATTGGAAGTGGAGCTAAAAATGAAAACCAATCATACAATGGTATAATTAGCTGAAAAAAATATCAGTGAACGTTGTTCACAGCAATAATTCACAGGATATTAGCAAATACTCTAAAGCATAGGACTAGCATTTCAGGAAAAGTTATATATAAAGTGAGCTAGAATGTTAGTTAATATTGACTATAATTCTATTCCATAAAAATTGTTTTCTTAGCATTACTACATACGAGCAAATTCTCAGAAAACTAGTGTTTTCTTCCCACTATACTTGCAAATGTGCACAAAAGCAATGACAAGTTGTAGAATTAATACTTTAATATTCTTTCTTTAGCAGTGAAACTAGTTTCATATCTTATTTGCAAAATCTACAAGCAGTATGCAGTTGTTTCAACTGTGAATATTTTTCAATACAAATAACCAACCTAGAAAACAACCACCAGAGGGGTAAAATGGAAACATTCTGTTTTGTTATAATTAGCGAATCATTTACTTTAGCTTAGTACCATTGTTGTCTTTTGAGATATAGCTTCTATATTCTTCAATCCAAGCTGAACTCTTGCATACAAATGAGCAAACATGCCAGAAGTTCACTGAAAGAGAAGATTTGGCTTTCAGATTCTCAGCTCTAAAGGAATTCTATTTTAGCATATATTCACAAGGATCATTCCCCTAATCTGTCGACCTTTCTCACTCCAACTAAGACATAATCTATTAGAAAGGTATTGGTAATACCTAAAAATACCTGTTTTAGCATTAAAAAAACATAAAGGACAGTGATATGCTGATTTTGAAATTCCGAATGGCCAAGCAGTTGCAAATATATAAATATAACTGGAGTAAAAAACTCCAAGGTAGTTCTTGGATGTGGAAGACAGATGTTCACGAGTATGATAGAAAAGACATTTTCAGGATTTGAAATAGTGGATGAAAGATTAAGATCATGAATCCTCTTCTAGGGCTTCAAACTATCTCATTTCTTTTCACATAAATCATTTATAACAGCATATTTTTATTTGAAAGCTCAGGTGATGTCCAAGCCACCATAAAACGTGTAATGTTGTTGGACTACATCCTATTTTTACACTAGCAGTGCAGGTACTTGTGCAGGAACAGAAGTGAGGCAGCCCTGAGCTCAATTGCAGGCAGGGAGCCTTTGAGTTTGTCCCAGTATCTATGCAGGTTCTTCAGCAAACCTTACTGCTTCTTTACCAACACACCCAGCAGTGCACTCAGAGACTACTTTAAAGCCTGCCCAGCCTTATGCAAGTTTCAGTAAGACTGAGTATTTCTGTCAGGCAGACGAAGCCTCAACAGGAAGTTGGAGAGAAATCCCCTGGCTATCATATGAAATACATATTACTTAACCAAACCAAAGTAAAACAATCATTTTTGAATGTTACAATCCATTCAATACAAAAGTTAAAAACTCCTCTTTTCTTAAATGCCAATAGTTCTAAGCATTGTCAAGCCTTTAAGCTTTCTTAAGTTACTTTGAAATATGGTATGGTTGGTGGTGACATATACTAATGTCTAAAACCCAGTTACTTCTTTCTCTTTTTTTCCCCAATGATATAGGTGTTCTGATATAATTTTTCACACAGAACTTTGATATTGCTAACAGTTCCAGTCGTGGTGAGTACAGCCTCTGCAGCTCAATCATTAAGAGCATTCCCTTTAGCAAAGAAAATTTCTTGCCTGGTACCTGTAATTCTGTACCTTGCCAGTACCTGTATTCAGAAAGACACAGAGATGGTGCTGATAACCTGAAGCAATTCACAAAAACTGAAAATTTAAGTACCAGCTCTGGCTGTGCTGATTAAACAAGACATACGTAATTCAGAGATAAACAAGAGCAGAAACCCATGTTGGCCAACAACTACAGACTGCCAACAGTTACAGACCATGGAGGCATGGCCAAAGTTGGTCTAGGTGCTGGCCTGAACTGCAGAGCATAACTGGCCAAGGTTAGTTATGCGCAGCTATACAGTAAAACAACCATGGGAGGAAATATTTTTACTTAAGAAGATGGTATGGCATTGGCATAGGTTGCCCAGAGAAGTTGTGGATGCCCCATCCCTGAAGGTGATCAAGGTCAGGTTGGATGGGGTCCTGGGCAGCCTGATCTAGTGGGTGGCAACCCTGCCCACAGCAGGGAACTAGATGATCTTTAAGGTTCCTTCCAATTCAAGCCATTATACATGATAATTTAGAAAGCTGTTACTTAGAATATATAAAAAGGAAGAGTGCTAAGCAACATGAAACAAATTCAGTGGATCCTCAAATGCTAAAAATTTAACAAAATAGAAGAGTGACTTGGCAAAGCCTGAAGTGTAAACAGTAAATTTTGCAGTGAATAATGAGGGAAAAAAGAAAACCAATCCTCTGTCAGACCCTTTTGGAGTTGCAGTGATCATCATGAAATCTGTCAGCACTTCCGAACAGAGACTATGCATGATTTCCCTCTGAAGACCTCTTTCCAAGTAGACAGTCCAAAGCATGACCATAATCCATATTCCTAAATAAGTGTAGGAAAGGAAAGGCCATATTACAGATATGGTTACAATAGAAAATTCTCAGCAGTCAATCAACAAAACAGGTTAAATAGCCTAAATATATATTGATATTATTTTTTCTATTTTCATTCTTTTTACTCTTTAAGCAAACCGATTGGAACACTCAATGCAAAACAATCTTAAAAACCTATATATGCCTTTTTTCTGTGTTCAATGGTATCTGAATTTACTCATATACCATATTCAGTAACAACTGTATTTATTAACGAGGTTGTTTAGGATTTATGTCTGGAAAACTATAATTCTATCATCTATGGATCACTCAACCTCTGTAACAAAAAATTTCATTCTGTTTTTGAACTCTACTGGACCAGAAACTACCAAGCCTGCTAAACATTAAGCCTGATCTACAGGACTGTTAAAGTAAAAACATGTAATCCAAGTCAGGCATGAATCCAGCGCAGGAAGCTCAGCCTTCCTTTGGGTCTTATTTCCTTCTTTCTTGCCACAGCAGAAGCAGCTTGCTTGTTCTCATTATTCTTTCACTTCACATGCTCATTAGCCTATTAACCAGCTGGATCTGAAAAGCAGCCTTCAAAAACACGAAAAAAGCCAAGGGCACTATGAAGCAGCAAGGCATGCTTTTTCATGGTGCTAGCAGTAGCCCTGCAGCATGGCTTTTTCCAACATTCAGCAGAGAGGACAATGGATGCTGTGTAAGGGATGCTGGGTTTCTATGGCAGACCCAAAGGGTCACAGAGTCTACCTGGGCTATTGAAATCAATTCAGGAATAATAGTTCAAAAGACATTTAAAGCAACAGTAATTAAAAGCAACTTGAGTGGCAGACATAGGGGAGAGGAGTAAGTATACTCCAGGTGTTCAGTTCTGACGCCTAGCATATTATTGTTTTAATTCTCATTTTCCTTTTTTATTTTTTCTTCTAGTTCTTTCACAACTATTATGCTCCTTTGAGGGTTTACAGAAAATGCAGAAATACCATGAAAGTATTGGCATATCCACTGAAGACCACCCACCTCCTTTTACCATGAAAATCTCAATATAGATTTTGTCTTCCATGGTACAGGAAGGAAAGGAATGAGAAAATTCTGTGGGCTTCCTGATGCACAGAAGACTGTGCATGTTCTTTCTGGTCTTTCAGATGCCAACCATGGCCTTTAAGAAATAAAGGCTGGTGGAATATTTTAAGAAAGTCAAGTAACAAAATATAGACCTGTTCCTAAGCAAGAAGTTACTGATTAGTCACCATTTTAAATAACTTCAGTCACTGTTTCAAGCATAAAGCAAAACTAACTCATTTTCACATTGGTAGGATGGCCAAGGAAATGAATCAGCACAACTTAGAAAGCAGGACTCCTTTCAACTATTCTGCCCACTGAAGAAAATAAGCATGAATTGCACTCTCTTTCATAGTGATTACTTAATGCTAAGTACAAAGCAGTCCTCATTGTGAAGATTTCAGCTGAAAGAGTTGCTTTTAAAAGCAGAACATGCAAATTATACGCATTATCATTTCTTACCATTTCTGTAATGAACTAAACATACACATTCAGATTCTGTTGTGTGGAGATGTCCATATTTCCATACCAAGAACTAGCCCTTTAGTCATAGACATTCCTTGCTATTTTATTGTAGGTGTTTATCCTTCACTTTTATCACTTTCTCTCAACACAGGTTGAGAAGGACCCAGTGGAAGTTAAAATAGATGGTGCCTAGGATTAAATGGCGAGGCCGGTGGCCCTGCACGTGGCAGGGGGGTTGGAGATTTATGATCCTTGTGGTCCCTTCCAACCCTGGCCATTCTGTGATTCTGTATCTACTTTTTCTTCTTTAGCCTTGCTTTGTTAAGCATGCTCTATTTTGTTAACCATGTTTCTCTTTTCAACCATGCTGCCATCCAGGCAGCTCTGACAGGATCAAAGGTCTAGTCTTTTGGAGTTCAGTTTCAGGTCTGTAAAATACCCCAACCATTCAACAAAGCTAGCAACACATTTGGTCTTCACCTTGTATACAGAGTTCAGCTGAATTGCTCTAATTCTGATGGGACTACTCAAATGAATAGTTACAGACACTTTCATTTGCAGGGCTGATTTCTAAGGATAACACCACCTGAATTTTTAGAATGATCACAGACAACACTAGAGAAATTCTGACAAATGTGTGAAGGAAGTTTCAAAAGCAGTTCAGACACTTGGGGCTTCAGAGACACTAAGGTGTTTTTTCAGCCACCCTACAGCTTTTGTATTCAATTCTATACTTTTGTTTTAGATGACAAAGACACATCAAAATTGCCTGTGTTATGAAAAGCAGGATAAGTTAGCGAAAGCTGAGATATTCATAATAAATAACACAAAAGAGATGTCATATCCCTGTAGTCTGCACCACAGTCAGACAGCGGTTTTTGAATGACTTCTTTGCAATATTTTTCTGAAGGCTGTCAAAAACACAGCCCACTCAAGGTAACTGTTCATAAGCAAGAATCATTAAGGAAAATAGCCGGTGGAATGCATGAGCCAGCCTAATTATGTTTTTCTACCATTAGGGAACAGTCAAACCACACTTTTGGCAGTATTGGAAGTACTGTACAAGGTCCAAATAAATGACTAAAAAGCTACTAATTCCTACTAAAAATCCTACTAAAGCCTGATACTCCATTATTTCTTTATTTTTTTTTATTTTTTATTTTTTTTACCAGGACCTGTTTTGGGTATTTGACCTTAATGTCACACTTTTTCTCTGCTAAATCAGAACATTTAGCTGAGAAGGGGTTATGGTGTTTTGCACCTCTGAGAGTTTGACTGCTCAATGAGGGAGGAGGCTAAAAGCAAGAAATGACATGGCAGTCACCTAAATAAAGTTACAGATGGAAATGCAACACAAGCATGCTGGAAATGAACAGTTACAAAGTTTTGCAAATAAATTTGTTCAGAGATTTTTAGGGTTTCATGATAACCTGAAGATCTTCCACTAAAACTTCAAAGAAAGTTTTCATTTTTACAAGGGCAAACTGGAGAGTGAAAACAGCCCAGGCTTACATTCCAGTAAATCCAACAATTTAATAAGGATTAGAAACATGTCATAATTTTCAAAGTTCATTGTTCCCACAATCAGATTGCGTGCATTGCATGGCACCCAAGAGGACACAATTAAGCAATAACACATAGTGGGCATTAGTTCCTGAGCAATCAGAAAACACTGTGGCTTTCAGTAAAAACAACAACAAAAAAAGCCAAAACACCCATGGTTTACTTGTCACTTATCACAATTTATACAGCTTTCTAACTGCTACATGAAGCTTGCATAACATCCATTCACTCTGCTGTAGGGTTGTACAAAGCTATGTCCAATCATATCCTATAAACCCTTCATTACTTCTGTTGCATGAGTCAAGGGTAATTTTGAAGAGTATCCAAAAGGCAGTACCTTCTCTGTTGGGATTCCTGTAATCTTTATGCTAAAGCTAGGTATTATCGATGATGAAAGTAAACCTTAGCATTCACTAAACATGTACTGACGTGTTTTTATGGTTGAGAAGCACTCTGTCTCATCCTGTAACTGTTCTGTGATTCGCCTACCAGCAGACGGCCAGCCTACCATGCCGTGCACAGGAAAAAAAGACAAAGTTTTCTCCACAGGTACAACAGAAACAATGAAAACAACAGCAAGACATTTTCTTTTTAGAATGTGTTCTGGAATATGCCCCGGAGTTTCATTTGTTACAAGTGAGCATCAATTGTTTATTATAACTCAACCAATTTATATTCCACTGCAAAGTTATTTCTCCGTATTTTACAATTTAGTTGTAAGCTTCCACAGCCCTGGTATGCTCCTGAAGCAAAGTAATTTCCAAGCAGATCAAGATCAAGTAGCAGTAATACTGCAATAACATTTGAACGTGTATTCTTACATTCCTCTCAGAATAAGGGAACACTGAACAAAATGAAACAGAAAACGCACATCTTCCGCTTCTCCACACTGAGGGGAAAATGCTGTCAGGGCCCCCAACCTGACACAAGACTGAGGAGGTCCCACCTGCCCATTGCCACCAACCACAAAGGCTCCTGCATTTCAGGAACTGCCTGTGCAGGGGTACCAACATAACCGCGTACACATTATGCTGCAAACCTGGTCAAGGAACTCATATGGCTTTCAAAATGCAGCAAGCACAGATTACATCAGAAGCAAGCACAGATTTTTACACCAGAATATCCCAGGATGTGAGTTGTGGAGAATCACCTCTAGTTATGCTGAACAGTGGAAAGTGAAACGTATGTACACAGAGAAGCAAAGCTACAGTAATGCCTTAAATGGAATTGACACCAAACACTTTGCTATGAAGCTCCACTGCCAGGCAGCTTTCTGTGCACTGGTCCTTCAATTAACTTTTGTTCATATGTGTGACTACTAAACACAAGGATGATTTTTGTGCTTTCCAATTTATGAGCATCCAAGATAAGATTCTGAAGAGAGCAATGTACATCCTGTTCAAATCCCTCAACAATCCAGCACAATACCTATCCAATTTGGTAGATCTTCACTTCTATCTCTCCCTGCTAAAGCAATCATGTGCAGAGGTTGCATTTCATCACAGTTCAGTCAAAAGCATCAAAGCACTCTTTTCCCTGTTGCTCCTGCACTAGGCGATAGTCTTCTTAAAATACAGCAGCCAAGACAAATAGAGAAACCAGCATCTGAAAAACTGCCTGGTTATTTTTTCACTAAAAAGACCTCTCTATTGACTTACAGCTCCTCACCAACTTTGCATACACTCCAGGGAAATCCCAGGGCTTAATTTGGTCTCGGAACATAGAGTTATGAGAATGGATTCAGGGCTTCAGTGCTCATGGGCAGAAATTTGCATTAATACTGTCAGGGTCTGAAAGCAACACCAGTTTTACTTCCTTCCTGATTGTTCTATTCCTGGTGTTTTACTTTTCACCACATCACCATCCTCAGCAGAATTTACCTACTGTCTCCAGACTGGGTTCCAGGCTTAAAGAAATGCTTCATGGCCATTGTCTAAGAGAAATAATGGCTTGCAATTCTAAAAGATTTTGCAAAAAGGCTCCATACTAGTGTGCCTCATGGACTACATGTGCAAGAATTACTGTGGCACTCAATCATGTCACAGCCTGTGTTACCAGTATTGCACAACATGGGCTGAAAAGACTCTAGGAATAAACAGCTGGTATTTCAATCATGGGTTGGCCCCTAAATTCTTAGTCTGAGAAATGTTTCCTCATGAAAAACACAATGCCATCAAAATTTTGCAGACGCATCAGAAAATGTCTGGATCACTGTGTCAGGGAATAATGATTTAAGATGTAGTTGCAATATATCATAACAGATGTAATTTTCTTCTGGTGATTTTTTCAGCAATTTACAGCAATATACAGTGTGTACGGGTAGCTCTGAAGTCTGACCAGGAACAGCATTCCTATAAAATACATAGCCGTGAGTGCCAAAAAATACTCTATTGACAACTTGAAAAAATTAATTCTTAGCCCCACTATACTTAGTCCCATTACATGCTAACAAACACAATGCAGTTTCACCAAAGTAACCTATCTGCCAGAAAAAAACATGGCACAGGCAGTCCCTGCTCTCCCTCCAAGAAGGGACAAGCTCTGGCAGATCTCAAAAGCAGGGCAGTTCTGCTTGGACAGGTGTGCACGGCCCTGAGTTGCTACCCTGCCTTTGATCTGGTCACAGGCCAAGTTGTTCTTTTCCTCCTCCATGCTTAATGTCAAAGATTTCTGGAGCGCCTACAGAGAAAGGGGAAGCCTTGCAGACCATTCACAGAAAATCTCTATCTAGAGATAGACCTCTTCAGAAAATGTTATCTGTGAGCCAGGAACTCACAACAAGTACTTCTTTGCTCAATTCAAGATTGATAGTCTTTAAAACAATAGAAAGATACACGCCAAATATACTGTGCTACTTATTATAAACTTCTCAATTTCACAAGTGAACCTCAGAACCAACAATGTAAAGTTAGAAAAAAGAAAGCTCCCCGTTCTTCGATGTGACTTACAGTAACTGATGTTTTGCAGACAATGCAGAGTCCTGCTAGCTCTCAAGCAGTTCTAACAGTGATATTTCATTTTTAAATGGTGTAAAAACTGCAGTTTTCTATTGCTGCACCCAAAAAAATGTTCACTTGTGAATGCACATGCTTCATATGAAGCACACAAGGTGCCTCATGTTGACAGAACTAGGAGAACAAAGTGGATTCTATGTCTGGCTGATGTATGGGCATTGCAGCAAGTGAAATTCATTTCCTTCCTTTTTTTTTTCTTTTTTTTTTTTTCTCCCTGCTAAAATGCAAGTAATGTAGTCATTAACCTTCATCTGAGTGATCTTTTTCCTGTAAGAAAGTGAAAGTTTGGACATGCCTGTTTTAGTCAAAAGTAATCCAAATGATGAGGACTCTTTCACGTAGAGAGAAGACAGACAAGAGCTATGAATCCCACGGTCCAGACAGGCTCAGTTGTAGTCTCAGAAGCACACAGAGCAGATTGCGATCTCCGGATGAAAGATAACGTTCCCTTGCTAAATTCTATCATAAACACATTTTTTCTCAGAAACCTGCTCGAAGCTCAGTTCCCACTGCATTTAGCCTTTGCATATCTTCACTGAGTAAGGAAAGGGGCAGGAAATACATACAAGGGACTAAGAAACAAAACAAGCAGACTTCTATATTGTACAGTCCTTGACCTTGCAAGTTCCCCATGTATTTCTGATTCCTCAGAGCAGACAGAAAGGATAGGGCTCTGAAACACAATGTATTCACTGTCAGACAGAAGTGATAACATCATCAAAAATAGTTCTTAGAGTATAATAATGACAGTTTACAAAAGGATTATGCTCCAGTCCCCCTCACTTTTAGATCCAAATGAGAAAAAAGAACCTGAGAGTGCCTCAGTATTCTGTTACAGCATCTATGCCTTTCTACAAAGAGAAGAAGATTAGTCACTGCCACAAAATTTTCTTTCCAATACCAGTTGTGCCTTCACTCATGAGTCATTCATATTAACTTCTCAGGACAGATGGTAGTTTTCCATTATCTCTCTTTATTTAGACTGAGCATCTCTTGCGGGCAGAGTAACACAGGTTCTCTTCTCTTATGACCCTTTATTCTCAGCAATTCCCTGGCTGGATAGCAAAAGATACATACAATGACAAAAAGAAAAAGAAGAGAAAGAAACTGCACAAACAGTGTATGTCAGGCATTACTTACGAATGAAGCTGCTTACTGAATGAAGTCTGCTTGGGGATGCTAGAGACTGCTTGCTCAAGAACAGGTGCTGCCAGGAAATCATCTCCCAGATTTCTTCCACACACTGTTAATGTCACAGTGAAGGTAACTATGCAGTATTTATCCATTCATATAGTAGAATTTAGTTCCAAGAGACATCTTGTGAAGCCATTACTCCATGAGTAGCTTACCACAGTGGATCACCCTGGAAATTCCTAAATGGTGACATGGCTTGACTGAATGACTGGCAAGTATTTTGGGGAAATGGAGCTTTGGCTACCTCTTTCCAAACTTATTCAGATAGCAGCTGTTTTTCTTTGTTTCATTTAGATTCAAGCTTCAATTTTATTTATCAAATGCTTGAGACTAAGAACAGAGGATTTCAATTAAATTACCTGAAGAATCCTTAAACTCTTGTAGGGAGGAGATGGGGGACAGTGTGCTTTGCATATTGGTGCTGCTGAGATTTTTGCTCATTCCCAAATGCAAAGTAGGCTAACCTAAGCTACTTTTATTATTCTCCTTTATTTTTATTCTCTTGTTTCCTAGCTCATGCATGAGGCAGCAAATATGTATGTATGGCCTCATTTCTCTCCTCTGTTTTGTTTTATTGTTAATGTCTAGAGTGCTCTGCAAAGTATTCCACCAGTGCTCTGGACAAATGATTCAGAATTGCTTTGAAACAACAGTCTACTATTGCATTTGCAGGTAACGCATTTCATACACCACTATCCTTGCTATTTCTGGGCACTGTATTTATGGGTTTTATCTGCCTTTATAAAGAATTTTCGGATTCAGATTTTCTCTTGCACTCACAATGAGAGCTTTATTCTTCATAAGTTTTGGTGTGCTTGCAGTATGATACTTTATTTGATGTGCTTGATGCTTTACTTGGAGCTAACAATTCACCTGAGTAATTTAGATTAATTTTGACCATGGTCTGCAGTCTCTAGTCAAAATTCTTCTCCATCCTGTAACAGTCCTCTATACTCAAGAAAAAAAAATCACGTAGGCAGGCGAGTATAGACAAATACTCCATGCTTTTACCTTCAGTATTGACTTCTTCTTTGGAGAGCATGTCCTGTGTGAGTGCAGTTACTTCACATTTCTATAATGTGGTTTCCAAACATAATTCCATAGCTTCCTTAACAATTGCTCGCTTACAGTTGCTCTTTCCTACAGTAAGAATGAAGTGCCTTGAATCCTCTCTTAGTCATCCCCATTTCTATTTGCTTTCCTGTGTGCTGGGCTTTTAAGATATGAATCCTTCTATTCCTAATGTTGAATGAATGACTTAATGACTTACCATTCTATTCAGAAATTTCTCAGAGTCAAAGAACTGGGGAGAAATACATTTTCTTTAATGCCGAAGTTTAACTGAAGCCCTATCTAATGTAAGATATCATACAACATGACTAGCTGTAACTAGTTATCTTAAAAGACAAGCATTGCTATAAATCATTAATATTTTTGGTAAAACAAATGTTGACTTACGTACTAGCAGAGTGGTTAATCACGTATTAAAGTAGCAAATGAATGCACAATTAGCAATGAAATTATACTATTTGATCACACTAAAAAAAATTCAAATTGTTAGAATTGGCATTTCATATACTACTACTAAACATATTTGTGTAATTCAAATGCAGTAATGTTTTTAAGCATATAATGTAGTCATTCAAATATAACACTTCCAGCAGTCTCTTGTCTTTTTCCTCTGCTTTATCAAAGATGAAGCAAGAAGCAAAGTGTTTATTTTTCACGTTTTCTCCCTTCTGAATCAGTCAACAAACGCAGAAAGCAAGAATTTCTGGAATACCCTTCATTTCCATGGCAATAGATTGAGAGATCAAACAAGGATTTTCACTTCACTGCTAAATTTATACAGTAAAGGAGAGCAGGTTACACAAAACAAAAAGCAAGAACTCCACAAGTTCCCTTATTCAGGTATAGTATTTTGGAATAACAGGATAATAACCAAAGATTACAGAAATCTAATCAACGTGAGATTCCTTTTGCATATGAACAGTAGGTCTCAGAGTGAAAGTGTCTTTTGAAGACTGACAATTGGTATAAGAAGTACAAGTTTGTAGTATCCCCAGTTTGTGTACAAGTGCAAACCATTATTCATTTTTCAGTAACACCACTTTTCAACATTTAACTACTAGATATTAAAGTGTTTTATGATAATAGCAGGAAGCCATTTAAAATATTCTATTTCAATGTTTGTTTGAAATGATAACATATCCTAATTTTTTACTGGGATGTATTATATTTAGGTTAATATCAACCATTAAGAAGTTGACCCATTACTTATTGAATTGACAGGAGACATGACTTGGTTGTTAAATACTGTTTCCTTTTCTAGCTTCTCCGTTTGTTTGTTTTTGTTTTCACTGTCATATTGTTCTTAAGCATTAAAATGTTTGACTTTGACAAGTCTCTTATCTAACTGGCCAGGCAGTACATTCTGGAATAATAAAATATCCTCAAAGGTATATCAGATAAAGCTGCCAGTTCATTGCCAGTCATAAAACAATACTAACTATACTGCTAGCATCAACTTTAAACTATCAGAAAAACACTGGTTTGGTTGTCAGAGATGACTGCTGGATCACCTTCACTGAGCTAGCCTGCATACCATATCTGGAACTGAAATAAGGCTTTCATATGTAGAGCTGTGAGGAAAATGAGCCCATTTTCCAGGTGATTTCCCTGATGCTTAGGTCTGCATGCACTTTTCCCCAGGGACATGACAACCTCTGGCACAGAATGGCCTGTTAAACATTAGAACCTTGAAAATTCCCTTACTGCTACATTAACTACTGCTTCTTAGAACAACGAGCCTCAACATCCACGTTTGTGTACATGCAAACAGTCCTCCGAATCTAACAGCCACAGAAGCAGCAAATACTTGTCTGAAAAAATGACACAGAAATAACAAGTTCAGGAGTTCAAAACCAAACTACAACTTCCTCATCATAAAACAGGAGTGTCAGAGAGTGTCAACAAACCAGGAGAGATGTTCTTCCTCCTCAGCATGTTTCCCTAGGGAGTATAAACCCCACAGGTCTTACAACAAAATTAACTAGGCACCAGTGAAACACTGAATGTTGTGGTGCAGGCTGGAGAAGCCTGCAGACTTGTGAATCTTATCTCTTGTATTTTTGCAAAACACGATAGGTGATTTCCCCCTTTCCTTTCAAAAGAAAGGGTTTCATTGTCAAGGATTTGTTCACACAAACATCCTCTATGAATATATTTAGGGGTTTTGATAGCAGGTGGCAGTGGAAATATTCAATCAGATACACAAAAAGGCTTGGTCATCAATCAGAGAAGGCTTTCCCCTGGACAAAAGCACTCATTCTCTGTGTCTTCAGGTCCCCTGAAAATTATGAATGGCAGTAAGCTACTTCCTGTCTGTGAAACAAACTGGAAAGTAACACGGTACTGAGATGTATAATGAAACAGTTCTGTGCATAACCCCAAGGAATGCTTGTAGACAGGGCTTTGAGATGTTTCCAGTTCAAATGTTTAAAAAAAAAAAAAAAGAAAAAAGAAAAAAAAGGGGGAAAAAAAGAGGAAGCAGGTGGGGGAAAGAAAAAAAAAAGAAAACTAGTATCAATAAAATGAAGTAAAAGTTTTGCTCCATATGTCACACAACATGTTTGTTGCCAGGTAGTTTTTAGACTTAAACAACAACAACAACAACAACAAAAACTTAGCTCAGTTTCAAAACAAAACATTGTTTCAAAATCAAAGAAGTGGAGCTATTTCATTTTGAAACCATTGAAATTAAATATTTAGGCTCTCAATATTTTTTCTCAGCTGAAACTACTAGATGAATTGCATCAAAACAAGAAAATAGCTTTGATCAATACAGCACTGTGCCTTTCAGTTAATACACTATTTGCATAAACAATTTCATCAAGCACTACTATGAGTGCAATTGAGACCACAGAAATGAGTCAATCTGCCTGCTAGGTAATTTGCTGTGGGATGAAAACAACATTGTTGCTTAAATTCAAGGACAAGGGATGGTGTAGCCAAAGAGAAGATGACGTTTCCCATGGTCTCCCTGTCTCCCCTCCACCTGATGATGCAGTGTCACTACTGGTATCTCCTTTTATAAGCCGAAAGAGGCCCCAGATTGTTTTATGCAAAAGCTGTTTGGGATCTAACTGCTTGTCACTCCCAGAGGACATAGTCAGAGCTATCATCCACGGTTCAAAAAAAGGAAAGACAAGGAGCCAGCTAAAAGCTCATGGGGCTTCGAGGCTGGCTTTCAACTGAACCACTGCCAATGACACCAGTTGGCATGCATTGTCCACAGGCATTCAGCCCCACCTTAGTGAAAAGGAACTCAGGAATGGAACAATCTGAGTGTCTGCCAAGAGGAGCAGTTACCTATTTCATACAGAGGGCACCTCGCTCAGAAGCAACAAAATGAGCCATTGTTCTTTCCCTCAAGACAATTGAACCTCACCTGCGCCAGGGCACAGTCAAATAAAGCATTTGTGTGCTGGAGTTCAGGAAACAAAGCTGAGGCATTTTGAAGCATTTGGTTTACGGTATGAAATTTCTTCAGAATAACAAATATTGGTTGGCTTCATAATTAACAGTTAAAAGACCTTCTAGAATATGAATCAGAAGGAAATAAAATTTGAATAATGCATTAGTGAGAGTTCATGTGCTAGTAGCCCTATGTGGATTGTCAGTGTGTATTCCAGTAGCTCGTTATGATTTATCTTCATCAGCCATGGGCTGAAATTACCAGACTCCAATTACTTTGCTTCCCGTGTTCAAGAGAAAAAAAATAATGTCAGGCCTACCACAGGAGATGGTTTAAAATGCCCGAGGTAAAGAAAGTAATCTACTGTTCTCTGACATTCACTGCCTGAAAGTCATTCACATTAACAACCATTCAAACTTGTTTAGTGCAAACCAATTGCTTCTATTTTCCTCTTGTCAGTAACATTAGCTTCAATTCACATTTAACTCTTTAAAAATTTCAAAACACAGAATGAAATTCACTGAGGCTTGACAAGGATGTGTAAGGGGCATGACAAAACACACTGTTATTGAATTTACCTTCTTTAATCTGTTAATTTTGAAATTCCTGTTTTCAGGAGAGAAAACTGATGATACATGCTTCTTTCTGTACCTTGGAGAAGGTAAGAGATTTATGCTGATGTTTACCAGATTCACATTTCAATACTATTCCCAATATAACAAGGACTGCAGAGGCAGAAAAATAGATGCACTCAATTTAAACTAACAAATTGTGCAGTTATTTATGAGCACAACTTGAGGTTTAGTTACACAGCAAAGTACATTTAATAACTTAATATCCCATCACTGTGAACACTTAGATTTGTATAACAGGCCATTAACTTCTAAATACTTAGGGTTTATAAGGTTAATGTCTGCAGTGAGAAGGGGAAGTGGTTTAGATGGCTGAACAACAGTAGCTGTCAGACTGCTCAAATAGACACTGAGGAGACTCCCTTTCATCTATACTCTTTGTATAACACTTTGTATAAAATGTGGAAGATCTGAGAGAAACCTTTTACAGCTTCTCTTACAGGTAAATAAAATAAAAAAAAGACACCCACACACCTTCACTTTTTTGGCATAGTGTATGTAAGAATAAATATGCAGATTAAGTTATATTACTAATGTAAATTCTGACTGTATTCTGCAAGACTTCTTTTCATATAGGTTTGGGAGCAGTGGTGAGAACAGAGGGAGAAAGTAATTTTTATTGTCTTCTGTGTTTGTGAAATTAGAAAGAAAAAACATACAGGCTGTGCTGGCTGTGATAAATCCAACCACATTTCAAGCAAATTAGTATTGCTATAGTCCTTTATGACACGACACAATTCAGCTCAAGAAAAAGCCAAATCATATCCTACATGCCACAGAAATGAAAGTAATAAAGGTTTGTATTAAACAGCTAAATGTTTCTAAGCAGTGCATGCTCATTTTTAAACTAGCAGTAAAACAATTACAAACAATAATCAACTTAGAACAGTTTGAGGGCAATGGTTGGCTTACAGGCTAAATCAGATGGGCTGGTAAGAGCAGCTCAGACAACCAATCCTGTTAAACAATCATGACATTTCTTTACCCAGCCTGACTATTTTCTGCTTTTTGCAGTGCACATTAAAGTGCTGTCTCCCTTGGGAAGCTCCACTGTTACCGTAAGATAGTAGAGTTGGCATCATCACAACATTTAGAATACATTCAATTCCCAACATAACAGTTAATGGCTATGAAATAATTTTACCTACTGCTTTATATTAAAAATAATTCCACTGTATTTACTGGTGGGTTCAGCATGAAGCTGAAAACTAGAAACCTGATGTACAGTTCCAGTTGTACTGTTTGTGGCAGTTGGCCTGTATTGCTCGCTCTAGGCAGTTTCATCACAAGTAATTTTAGTATCATTCCATATGCCATCTTTTGTTACATAATTCAAAAATAGGCACATTTCAGCTTCTATGCAGAATGTACTTTTACAGATAGATGTTGAAGATAAGGAGAGAGAACTAATCAAAACCCTGATACTGCCCCTGAAAGTATTAGCACTTCAGAAGCTAGTTAATGCCCATCAACCAGCAATTCCCTGCCCAAAATCTCAGTCAATGCAATGAGCAGATCTCATTTTCTACCGTATGGTCATGCAACTATGATTAAAATCACTAAACAAGGGGGATTCAAGTTAGTGTGCACGGATGACTTTGCTTCACAGTTGGCAAAGAGGCCTCGTGATCTTTTCTGCTCTCCCTGCTAAAGGGAAGGTTCAGGAAGGTGACAGAATACTACTCCAGGGATATGCAAGTTAAGATGAAAAACATGAATCCTCCAAGCCAACTACATTTAAAGCAAAGTTTGTAGTCAGTACATAGCAATAAAGTAAGGTAAAACTGCTAGAAGTAATTTAAACTTTGTTTGCTTTCAAGGAAAGAACTCACTAGTACTCAAGGAAAAATATTACAACATAAAAATGCATACAGGAACACAATGGTATTTTTGGAAGCCTTAAGAAATGTGATTCTAATTATATCCATACAATGGATGTTCTCTGCACTTCTGAAAAATAAAACCCAGGAGGCACCTTGATTGATTTTATTTCCTTGCTCTTCTGAATTAGGCTATCTCAAGTGCTCACGTGGCTAATCCCACATTACTTCCCGCATTACAAAATTTTTGTAGTGGTGGTGACATAGATCACACTGCTGTCAGAAAGTTTTCTAAGCACTTTAGCTCTCTGAAACACTGAAACAAACAATATAAAAAATCTTTTTCATAGAAACTTCAAAATATAAGAGCATTTGAAATTCTCAGATATCGGACATGTTAGTGCAACATTTTTTCATATCTTACGGTACATTACTGCTGATTTTCCAGGCAGCAAACACTAAGATTACTTGTTGCTTCATAGCATTAATAACTTGGAAGTTGATTATTCCAACTACATTTTATTTTTTCCAACTTATTATGACACTGGATAAAACTTCATTTTTTAAAAAAGGCAATAAATCTCAGGTGTTACTTTATTTTTTATATTCTCACATTTCAGTATTATGATCGAACTTCATCTTTCAAAATGCAAGCATCTCATACAGAAATCACTGCACTCATTCATTATCTGTGTCACATTTGCAGTAATTCAATCTAGTCTTTTTCAATCAACCCACATAGTTAGTTCCTTGAGATAACTGAACATAAATGTTCTTCTATATCCTTGTTCCAATTTGTTTGTTTTTTTTTCTCTGCAAAATGCACTGCAGCAATAGGAATCTTCGGAAAAACAAACTGGTTATCTTTACGATTTTCCTTCAGCTGCCTGAACTGAGCTATTCAGAAAGGCAAGAAATGGCTTTTTGAAACTTATCAACTTGACACAAAGATTTTACTATCATAACAAGCAAAACCAATGGTTTTTCAGAAGTATGCTGAAGCAAAGTTCTTTGTTATGTACATGTACAAACAAAGCAGAAGTTCAAACCATTATAAAGTATATTTTTCCTAAAAGGAAGCAAAGTATAACACCCTCTAAAGAACAACGACAGTAATGCAGTCTCTACTTTTTGAGAATGCACGTAATTTCCTGAAGAATTCATGACCCAAGGTTTGCATGCTAAAAGACAAATTGCCAAACATTTTTGAATATTAATAATAGTCAGCAATTTTCAGCATCAACTGAAAATTCTGCCAAAGAAATGTAACATTCTCCAAATACTAAGTTTTCTCTACAGTAAGACAATATTTTCAAATAAAATTTCAAAACAAATGGATCAGACCTGATACTACTCACTGATGTCACACCCTACAAGCTGAAGGTTTGGCTACACCTAGGAGTCTATGGCCACTGAAAAGCACAAGGCTAATGTCAGATTTAAAGCCAACCATATGTTGGCATTCTATTTATACCTAGTTTAAAGCAAAGAATAAGAATCATAAAAATCACATTACCGAAAACACAGAAGTTATTACTTGGAAGTCTCTTCTTCCTATTTTCAAAAAGTATTGAACACATCTTTTAAAAATCATGCACAACTTAAGATTGTCTAATTGAGTCAAACTGATACAGTCAATCAAGAGGCACTATTTTAAGTGGGTTTGAGTACATTAATTTTGTTGCTTCTTTTGCATCAGAAGTTGATCAACAAGACAAGGAGGAGTAATGCCCCCACCTCCCTATCCTACCCACCACCTCCCTTCAGTAGTAGTGTTTCTCCTGCTACGTTATCAGAGGATAAAACTACATAAAACAGAGAAAAACAGAACTTAAAAATTGTATGAATTGCTAAGGCACTTTGGGACAGCTGTAACAAAGAAGAATGAATATAAGAGATGTAAGATGCAAATACTGATACTGGTGGGATAGAACCACAAACTTCCTTTAATTCAAAGTGGCCCACATCCAAAGATGCAATTCTATTTTCACATTCAGGATCAGATACTTAACTGGAAATTGAAATCCAGATACAACGGAAAGGTGAAAAGTGAATAACGAAGGGTTGGATAGGTAGATGAGAGAAATGTCAAGTGCTAAAGCATATATAATTCACTGTCATCAATGTTAGAGGAAAACGGTTGAAAAGAAGAAAATCAAGTACAATAGCTTTGCATTCTCTGCCTTCCTCTACATTTTTGAAACAAGCACCAACCTCCCCATCCCTACTATCCCCTTCAAAAAACCCCCAACCAAATACCACCACCAAACACATGAAAAGCATCCACAAACAAAATGAAAATACCAGAAATCCACAAATAACCAAGCACCTAATAAAAAAACTTTCACTTTTCCAGAGGAAAAAAAGGGACAAAGGACTGGGAGCTCAGTATAAGTACATTCCAAAGACATTTTCCCCATAATTCTCTTCTAAAACTGTAAGCTGAATTTTTAAAGTGAAAATACACTTTTTAAAAGAAAAGGGAAGGTATCTGAAAGAAAGCAGTATTGCATAGAAGAGAAAGTGGTAACATAAATGCTTGTGGAATATAGGATGAAAGAGTGCAGGTTTTTATCTTGTATGTCTTCACTTTGGACCAGTGAAAGTTAAGCTATATTTCACATATGAGATATTCCCAATATTGAAATTAAAATAACAGAATTACTTCTATTAATAATAAAAAAACCTAGTATATAAAGCTAAATTACTTCAGTACCAATTATATTAGCATACTTAGTAGCAAACTTTTTAAAATTAAATGTGCTCTTAAACACTAACTGCAAGAATGCAAAAAACACAGCTTTATGAGCTGTCATAAGAAATAGCTCAAAGTTAGCACTTTACTTAATTATACAAAATATAACATGAAATTAATTGTGTGCCATATTAGTGCCTAGCTTATTACAAAATATTTTCGTAGTGTCTTTGTCAATATAAATTGGACTAGAACAATTGTTTTAAAAAATATTTTTTAGTTAAATTTAACATAATGCAAAAACAGTATTGTGTTTATGTGCTTTGCAAGTATAACACTTAACTGACGAAGTACATCAGCGTGTCTGAATGGTATTAAACTATCATACTTCTCTATTTTTTAGTTAAAATGAACATGCAATTATTTTTTAAAAGATGTTCTCAATAACTTGCATCAAGAACAACTAAACCATCAACTTGTAAAAAAAAAAAAAATTGCACCCTGTCTATAAAACTTTGGAACTTGCAAGAACTCTTTATTCATTAAAAATCAAATAGCAGAGAGAATGCTACCAGCAATTAATTTTCAGCATGGCTTGCACTATCATTTCAAGGTCAGGTTTCACTGGCCATGCCTCAGTGGGAGCTTGGTTTCAAGGAGATCGCAGAACACTGCTCACAAGGGAAACATCATTAAACACGTACTTGGAAAACTGAAATTACTTGCAATATCAATAACTGAAAAACTCAGCTAGCCTGCCTTGACTCATTTACCCTCTAGACAGAAGCAAATACCATTCAGTAAGTGTTCACAAGCTACCAGATACGCCTATGGAATACAGAAGTTTCCTCATAATATAAGTTTGACCTTCTGACCATACATCTGGGCATTGATTTGATCCCAAAGATGCCAGATGGGAACACAAAACTGACATCACGTTCATAAGACCAAAGCACCTAAAAGCAAAATTAGCCATTAAATGGTGATGAGGGCGAAGGAGAAATGGCAGTCACTCTTAGTCCCAGCAGAGATCAGCAGAAATACTGACACAAAGGATTACTACAACATGTGTATAACACAAGGAAATCTGATCTCTTCAATATCAGCAACTGGGATACCCTAACACTCTATCACGAGCATATTATCCCATTTCTAGCAATTCTCTCAAGTTTTCTCCAAAATCCCCCCATAAACTTTACTAAGACCTTTTAAAAGACAAAAATAGTAGGTGTTTTTCTTCCCAATCTTTAAATGGAAAACAAATCTCAAATTTTACTTCTCTGACTCTTAAAAACTTCTTTCTAACTTCTGAACTACATTTTTAATCAACACAAAAACTATTTTTACATTTAACATGACTTACTTGTCATGTAATTCTCTTGAAACAATTGTTAAAATTTATAGCTTTTTCTTTCACTACAATCTAACCTTACGATGCAATGGTTCTAAATACTAGGGTAAGTTCAGGCTGCCTTAAGTATTTATGTACTATACACTCATGATTAAGACCAATACACACAAATGATCATTTGGAAAATACATGGAATATAAATTGCTGCATCCTTGTGAATTATACTTGGCAAGAACAAAGACAAAACTCTGTTCTTCCAACTTCAACAATACTGCAGGTATGGATATTTTTCCATCATATCTATTGTAATACACCAGGGAGAGAAAATGGTTCTAACCATCTCTCTGGTTACTAAACATATTATTAACAGAAAATGTTCCAGTGAGTTGAAACTACTTTTATTTTATTTTTATAATGCTATCAGAATATTTTTATTGAAATTGATACAAATTTCATTACAAACACACTCAAAGCTGGGCATTTCTGTACATACACACAGGTTTCAATGTCAAAACAAAAATTCCTCTCTTTCACATCTTTTTGCAGGAAACTTTCCCAGTAACACCTCCAAATGGCATGAATGGTAATGGACATCTGCAAGCAAATGCTGAAAAGCCATCAAGGACTGCAAGATTTCAATTCAGTGTTCAAGTCCAAAGTTAGATCTTCTCCTGTCCTTGAAGACATCAGAGGATAGTGGCCTGCCTGCTTTCTATATTATGATTGATTTTAAAAAGGAATTAGGCAAGAACAATCAATTTTGAAACATGTATTTCACTAAGACTCCTACAGGAAATGTTCCTGTTGGTCCTTCCATTTATGCCTCAGACAACTTCCATACAGAAAGCAGATGAGAAGATATTCTGCCACTCTGTAGTTTCCTGACCAAGACTTCAAAGGCAAACTGCTTCCTGGCTATGCCTGCTACTCAATTACAGCAGTGCCTGTCAGACCTCCAGCTGCACTATAGCAACAAGTTGAAGGCTGATTCTCACATCCTGCAGTGCCTTCCCTGCCTCTTCCCCAGCTTTCCAGTATGAACGTTAGCTACTGTATCTGGGTCTCCCCACCTTGATCTCCTCTGCTCCCTTCAGCCTACAAGTCTTTACCCCGCACACTGTGAAGGACCTGCCTCTCCACATCAATGACCTCACAAAGAATGTAGCAGAGTCCATCACTGTGCCGGACAACATGAGCTGAACACAAACCTAGAAGCAGCTAGTAGAGGGGAGCTTTAGGAGTTACGCAAGTTTAAAATCTATCAACTATCTCATTCCTAAGAAAATCTAGAAGACACTGGTGAGCATTTGAAGACTGCTTGCACTTTCTCCATATTTCTATTTTTAACAGAGAACAGTATCCTCTTGCATAAGGACTTCAGATGATGTGAGTATAACAAAGGATGTGCAGGAAGGATTTTAGTAAGCAATTGCTGGCCTCACCACTTCTGAGACAAGTTCTGTCAGTATGTAACAGTCAAGGGAGCAGCATGACCCTTCAGACAAAGCAAAAGGCCTGAAAGCCAGCAGCCACAGAGGATGATTCGGTTAACTTCTAGTACATACACAGCACTGCTACCAGCACAAATCCAGATGCTGCTAATTGCTAGAAATAAACTGACTTTAAGATACTCAAAGAATATCACAAAAACAGCAACAACAAAAGTGGTAGGGATTGACAAGGTGGGAATTATCTATGCAAAATCAAAAGACAAGAATTAATAGGGAAACAACCTCAGTAATGTCTGCCTTTACATGCAAGACCTACAAAGAGACAGGAAAGAAGTGTCATTGACAAGAAAATCTCCACAGCCTCTTCAGAGTCAGAAAGACTACTTGTCCTAAAGCGATTTAGCTTGCTAAACAAAGGTGAAGGCTGCTACACAGAAGCATACTACACATTCTTTAGCTTATCTAATAAGCATCAGTCACAGAGTAATGCTCTAAAATGTGTAAACTCAACCAATTTACGTTTTTGCATGTTTGATGCATTTTAAGACAAATAATTCTCTTTTAAATGTCAAAATGCATTTTTGATTAATTTTCTTTTTCTCTGACAGCAGGAACTTTCAAGACAAAGAATTTCAAGGATTTTCTCATCTGTTCCTATTGCTTATAGCAAATTATATGCACAAATGCTACATTACAGTAAAAGAGCAAAACCTTTGAATGTTTATTCAAAAGTTGAAAAAAGTCACCTCTGAGATAAAAGAAACAAGCTTAATTCAATTTCCTTATGCATACGCTTTGCAATACGTTTAAACGCATGACTTTCCATAAAGGAGCAGGGAAAATCTATGCAGCACAGGCTGAATAAAAGAAGAAATACAACTCTGTATGAGTCTTTCCTGCGACCCTTTTGCACAGCTTTTTAATATTCAAACTAGGCGGCAAAGGCCTATCAGGGAACACACATTATTGATAGCTACAGGGAAAAAAAAAAAAAAGAAAAAAAAAAAGGTGTCTTACTGCATGAGTCCTCACACACATTATGTACAGAGAATACCATGATACACAAGACATCTATCAGAAAACAGTCCCGAAAGGCTTGCCTGGACAGGAAGCTACTGACGTTTGTCACAGCAGCAGCTTCAGAATGTTGTTCAATTCAGTACTTGCTATGGTAGCTTATCTACCCTTTTTTTTTTTTTTTTTTTTTTTTTTTTTTTTTTTACTACTGCAGTCATAGTACAGAGGAAGTATCCCTAAGTTGCTGCAGGTCTAGAAGAAAAAAAAAGCATAAAAGCAACAACAAGAACAACAGAAAAGAAAAGCAACCACCAAACAAAAACTGCTACAGGCATCCTTAATAAACAGTTATCTTTAATAAAGTGATCACTTAATTGTACTAAGATATTATATTGCTGATTTAAAATGAAGAGAACAAAAACACAGAAACATGCATACTCCAAAGAAATTAAGTTCTGACAAAAGTGTTTCAGGTTATGGATAAGACCCTGATGTTTTAAAATTTTGCTTACATTTGTCTCAGACCAAGTATTTTGAATTTTCAGATCCTTCAAATATAGGAATAATAGTTTGTTCCACTAGGCTGGATTAAGAAAAAGCAATAAGCTGCCGTAGGGCATTATCACTGGAGGGCCATTGTTAGTCTGTGGGGTTTTTTTTCTTCTTTTATATACTGCAAAGAAAAGTAATTCCTCATTTTTCACAGATTATCTTGATTGCTAATTTAACTTCTCCTTACTTATAGAGAAACCTAATGGTTGCAACCATATTTAATACTTCATAATTTAGGCAAGTTTACTATAAAACGCACTTTACCAATAGGCAGAATATCATAACAGTGAATACTGCAGCTGAAGGATAGGATTTGACTGATACAGAAAATGTTGAGCCTCTCTATCAGGTATTGCAAAAATGTTCCCGCTGAGAAGTTTAAAAAAGAAAAAGCGTGAAATTCTGCCATCAAAACCAGAGCACACAGACACCACTGGGACGATAGGAACAGTAAGGACTGCCTCTCTCCAAATGATTCTGGGAATTATCAAGTAGCTAATGGGCTCCTCAGTTCAGGTTGAAGAGCAGACTCTGAAAGAGCAGCCAATTTGAAGAAGGGCTTGACTTTTTCCTGTTCTACAATAAGGCTACCAAAAACAAAGCTTCTCTTCCCTAGCATATTCGAGACACCTCTGCAGCCAGCTTCAAAGGAAAATGGATAAGTATTTCACCCTTTTCAGTCAGTATACAAAACCCATTCAGTATATATTAGCTGAGCTACAACAGAGAAACAACTTGACAAGTCAGAAGCTGAAGCAATATGTGTCAAAGAGATTGAATTCCACTTTCATATTAGTACAGAAGAAGACAGTGCATGATTATTGCTTGGAGCATGTGGTTGTTTAGGGGATAATGCTAGCACCTTAGCATTGAGAAGTAATGGAAATTGTCTGTCTTGTTCTCATTCTTTCTGAGACAGTCACTTGTGATATGTCTTGTTACACTGCCAGGTCATTTCTCTCTTCAGGCTCCTTAAATATCACCTGTCCAAGTTGACAATACATCTCTCAAATGATGACATTATGCTTTGTCCCTTGCTAAATAGCTAGACACTCACTTTACAAAGCACAAAAAGTTACACTTTTCTTGCAGAAATTAAAACATTACAGGGCAAACACTGTGCTAGTGCTGTGCTTCCTCATAGGAATGTTCAGCCCCCTCCATCCAAGAGTCTCTTACCTAGCAGCCCTTCTTTGTGGCCTATGTTATGCTCTTATTCCTCATAAAGACTACGCCTGGAAAGGTTTAATTCAAAAGGGTGGGTTGATTACGAAAATTTTAAACAAACAAGCAAAAGAATATATAATAACGTTCACAGACTTTCAAATACCATCATTTTGACCAAGAGGAACTTACTGTTACAGAAGGTGCGCTGCTTTGAGTAACTCATTTTTTCTCACCAACAATTATTCTGTGCAGAAGACAACTCAGCAAATTGCAGACCTTCAACACCAGAGACAAAAGAGTTTCTTCCAGGAGCTGGCAGAGCTATACTTAAGCTCACTACAAGCCCATACAAGACTGAGTAAGGCAAAGGATGAAAAACCGAAAGAAGGATGGCGGGGGTAACAGTAGTGATTCAAAAACAGATTTTCTGTATCCAAGCTTGAAACACAATATTATGAAGGCAGTAAGTGCTTCCTGTTGTTTGCCTGTTTTCATAGTTGTTCCTTATTACAATGGCTGCAAATTTGTTTCTAGCCCTGGGTAATTGTCTAGCGTAGGCCAAAGGAAGCATGCCCAGTACCTGAGAGCTGTTCAACAGGGCTACAGGTACAGGATGGCTGCTTTTCAGAGGCTGAAAAAGCATACACATGGGCACATGTATTTGCACTGAGAGAACAGATGGAATCTACAATAGATTAATGTAGGTGAATGAAGCATGTAACGGGAGCTCCTGACATTTTCTGATTTATGCCTGTCCATAAGGCAGATTTTCAGACTGAATCCAACAGAGTGAACGGCTTCCATCACAGCACCTGATTGGTGTGTGCTGCAATAGCTTAGCTGGAACTCCACACCTTGGAACCAAAAGCAAATGTATTTTCAAGAGATCTTTAAATCACCTGGAGTGAGACTCAGAACTCTCACCTTAAACTTGCAAATCCCTTCTTAAACACTGAGGCAGTAAGCTGATTTGTGAGGGCAATATTGAAGCGTGGTAGCACTTCTGTGCCTGCCGTGGGAATCAGATCAAATTATCACAGGGAGAAAACAGTAAGTTTGAGAAGTGACTTTATTTAAAGCACACAATAACTAGTAAATTCAGGACTAAATAATTCACAGTAACACATAAAGATCATGGGTATTGTATGTTTGTTGATTTCTATATAACGTTACTGTTGTGAACATTTTTTTCCCCTCATTCTATAAACAACGGGTATCTGCTCTTAATATGCCCAGCAGCGAAGTGACAATGAAAAATGTCGACCATCTGAACTTGTCTTTCAAATACACAGGCACTATCTTGCCCTACACATTATTTGTTATATCTGAAAATCTTTTCTCTCGTCTCTTTTCTGCATAGATTCTTATGCACTGGATGATCTATGAGCTTTCTTACAAGCACATAACACTATGGGAAAAACTTCTAGGACATATTATTCATTCTCTCATCCATTCCTTAAGACAGAAGCATTGGTGATTTTACTTCTAACTTTAAAATCAGCTTCAAAGCTGAAGGGAAGGCTTGGGAGGGTTTCCAAAAAGCTGAGAGAGACAGAAAGAAAACATGGCAATGGTAAGCTAAGAAGCCTTAGAGGTGAAGAAGCACACACACGCATAAACATAAGGAACACTCTCAGCTAGCAGGATCCTTAATTACGGCCATTCAGAGAGTAACATGGAAGTGATAGAACTGTCAAAATATATATATATATATATTTCAGGCATAAATTGATCTGTACTAATTTCTCTACAATATTATTGTTCCACTTTTCCCTCACTCTCCACTGCATCCCATAATGTATTCAGTGAAAATCAAGAGTGGATTGAGCACGGACAGACAGAGAAATGTTGGTTACATTAAGAACAAAATGTAGAGCTCTTTATTGTCATGGAGGTTCTCTCCCTCCACAAGACTGGAAAATTGCATCAGTAAGAAAAAATTTCACTGAATGAACAAGAATTTATTCTCCATATTATTAACCTCCATTATACAAAAATCCGATCACATTACTTATCTGTGGAAAGCCTAGGTCTCACTGCAACAAACACAATAAAATTAAGAGAAGTGTTTGCTCTGAAAAAATCACAAGGTAAATGAACTTAACAGAAACTGCTGGCGAAACATTCATATTGAGCCTACTTTCCAAACAGCACTGAGACACAATGTCAAAGGTGACAAAATAGCCACAAACAGAAAGCACGTTTCTAGAATTACAGTCCAGAGCTATCTTCTAAGGTTATTACTTTTAAGGAAGTGTACTGCAACTGAAATAGTTTACTTGTTTGTAATCATTTGAAGTGCTACAAGTTGTAAACTGGGAATGCAGCGTATCATATTTTCAGTGGATGCTCATACTCTGACATTTCAGTCTAATTGGTAGAATTCATGTGATACACAAAAAAGCACATGATGTCAAGTGTATTTCTACCAATCCCTCATGTTGAACATAATTCTATAAAATAAAGATAATAAACTGAAAAAATATGAGCTCGAGGTACTGTTTTACTGAGTATTTGAGATGTTTAATTATCTGAATGCCATTTCCGAGAGAAATTAAGTAGTTTTCAGCAATTAATATTCACCAGAAAAACAAAATGCATAAAATGAAATAGTTTGAAAAGGTAAAATGAGATGAAACACACTAATATACAAACGAAATTGTATGCACTTTATTCACTGGGGTTGGAGATATCAAACAGAGAAAACTCGAGTACAGATTTCAACCACAAGACTGACCATATTAATTCTAATAATAATATTAATTAAAAATTAAAAAAATAATAACATAATAATATTAATTCTGGTCACATCACACCTCTTTAACAACAAGATTTTCTTTCAGGAATCCAGTTTTCTGCCCAAATTCTTTTCTTTTGGTTTCCCAATTCTCCTGACAATAAGCGCTTGTGTAACACTGTAATTGGATTCTATAAAACAGGACATTGCACAGATTGGGGGATATAGACATGAAAACTGTGGGTTAAAGGGAAACTAGTGAAGTAGTAAATTTGAAAGTAATTTCAAATGTGTAACTTCAAAAACTTTAAAATATTTTTCAATATTATGGAAAGGGTGAGATTTTTTTCTCTGGTTTGCAAAGCCAAGGACTAGATGAGCTCTTTCAGTAACCATGCCCAGTCAAGAGCCCAATGCTCAGTGATCCCCAAATCATATCATCCCTTACACAGGGACTGAGCTTTATTTCTCCTACTCTGACATTATGGCCCACTATATTTTTGATATATTACAGCTCACCTACTTGAAATATAGAATAACAGCACATCAAATCAGTAACCTAATATTTTGTTCTTTCTTTGTTTTTAACCACTTATACAATCTTTTTTTTTTCCATTTGCCAGCTTATCTTTGTCAGTTATGTAAAACTGTTCCTGATATGAATAGAAATGCTTATTCAATTAATCCATAAAAATGGTTTTAGATACAACAGCTAGTTCTTCTCCATTTGAGTTGATTTTATTTTGATTTCTTAATCAAAACGTTCTTTATCAAATTACAGAAGAACAATATTGCCTTTATTAACCAAATCTGTAATCTAATTTTAAAACAAATCGAGTTATGCTGACAAGATCAGTATTCCATAAACCTGTTGACTACCTCTAACTATATTACATTCTTAATTCTTCATTAATCAGCCCTTGTATTGGCAGTTCCATTATTCTGTTTAGAATTAAGGATGACAAGGTTTTAATTAATTGTGTGATCCTCATCCTTTATGTCAGTTTGTTTAGTGTTTCTTTTCAAGTCATGGGGAACTTTCCAGGACTGCCCCACATTTATTTATTTTTTTAAACACCAAGCAAAACCAGGTAATGCTAAGAGTCCTGACAAGCCATTTAAGGATTCTGGACCTACTGATTACCTGAAGTGCAACTTGACATCATCTACTGCATAATGTGCTCTCAACTGATTATTAAGATGGAAGTTACTTCATTATCATTTTATACAAAAGCATCATCTGGTCCATTCTCCCTGACAGTGCCAGCAGGAAGATTAACTGAGAAATAAAATTAAGAAAATGAAATTCACTCAGTTCTACCTCACATAACCTAGCCTCCAATTAGGAGGAAACAATTATGCTGCCTACACTTACAGTGAAACAAAACTCAAAAAAAAAAAAAAAAAAAAAACAACCCAGGATTCAGCTGAAAAAAATGAAATACCAATTGAATGTGACTCTAGTTAGCTATGCTGCTAGGTGACCATCCCTGTTTTAAGCATACCACTTGTTAATAACTGTAGCTAGCAAGGGGCTTGAGGAAAGGGGAAACCAAAGCTGGCGGACTCCAGACTGTCTTGAGACACTGTACCAGTTTGCAAGAACTCCTAGTTTTCTGTCTTGTTTCAACAAGCCACAATTTGGATGAGAGCATAGCATGACTAAGTTATATCAAAGCATAGAAGTGAAAATTGTCGCTACTTGTGCCAGAAAAGAGGTATAATTTGATTGCTGAAGGGAAATTTCTCAAAGCTGAATTGCAGGAGGTAGTAGCTTTAAAATCTGCTAGAACTGTTTGGAGAAGCCTGTGGTATATTTTAGTGGTCTAAAGTAGCTGTATAAGATGTTTTATTGCTTCTTTGGAGACATTTCCTTTGCACCCTACATTTCTATTTCATATTCTTTGCTAGACAGGACTTGAAAAGAATTGTGAGCTCTTCTTAGTTAAAGAGTTGCCCTTTGGGGGAAAAAAAAAAAAGAAAGAAAGCTTATGAGGTAAAAGCTGTAACCTGGGAAAAAAAAGATTTTTAGAAGAGCTGTTCTGGTTTCTGATCTGAATTTTACCACAGATATATAGCAAATTTACTTATAAGTCAGTTCAAGATCTTTAATACAGAAGTAGGGTTGTTTTTATTTTTTCTGTAATGCAGAAAATCACTTAGTTTTGTTTTCAGAAAGGAGAAAGGTGGAAGAAGTGGCATTGCTAATGGGAGTCTTGTTACACATTATGATGAGTGGCAGGAAGAACTAATGACAGAAAAAGTAATATATGACAGCAGAGAGATGTCAGAGAGAACTTTTTAAAGTTTTGATTTTTTTTTTTTTTTTTTGTAAGTAAAGAAAAGATAAAAGGCTATTTACTGTTTTATAAATATCTATTTACTTTTCATTTTGCTGGATTTTCAGCTGCCCAAATAAAGTAGCTGGAATTTAAAACAAGCAGTTACAAAATGATTTCATAATCAATATTAAGGAAAAATCTGAGACTGTTGGATGTGTCTGGTATCCTGTTATTCTTTTGCACTCTTAAGCAATGCCTCAGAGAGTACTGAATTAACAAACTAACTCAAAATGGTGAAATTTTAGCCTCTATATTTTATTTTTTCTTCAGTCTGTCTCTATTCTTTATGAGCTGAGGTACAGAACAGCTGATCATGCTCTTAAAATATCATTTTCGTTGATCTCTTGAACCTGTCATGGTTGCTGTGCTACCTCTCTAAAATCTGTCTCCCAAAGAGCTGCCAAAAGGAATTCTTATTCATCCCTTGATTGGTTTTTCCTTCTCTGTTAAAGAAAACAAAGGTGATTCCCTTGCCTAATCTTTTTGTGTCTTGGCTCCACTTCTGCCTTAAATTCAGATTGTAAGTCCTTTGGATCCGTTCTTGGGCAGGGCCTCAATCTCTGGGAAACTTGTCCTCAACTGGATTTCCTAGGTGATTTGGTAATGCAATGGATTAATAAAAATCTTAAGTCTAAGGTCTTTTCCAGTCCACTGTGAGGGTAAATGAATATAAATGATCAGCTGAAAATAAGATAACACTCCATAATAACAAGGAAGTGACAAAAAATGTATTACTGTGTAACTGCAAGTAGAACATGGCAGAAGTAGTGCCTTTAGAATATATTGTAGGATATAATTCTTTATTGACTTCGTCTTTATATAGACCTTAGAAGGCTCTAACTGATACTCAATTAATTTTTTATGATAAAGAAGATAGTGTGATTTATAGAAATCATTAAGAAATCCTGTTATCTTTTAGCTGAAGCACTTACAGCTCTAACAAAATGTGGAATGCAGAGATATCTCAGCGTTTTCCCAAAGTTCTATCTATCTTCCCCTCTTTTTTTTGTTTTTAATTTTTTGCTTCTTTCCCTTCCTCAGTACTTACCGAAGACCATATATGAGGAGCTATATTTACAAGGTGAGGCATTCTGTTTTTCAGATTTTGCTCTATAGGACACTTTATGGATCAATGACTTGCACAAGAGAGTTTGTATGCATATTTATGAAGCCATACCCTGCCTGTTGCTGCAACTCAAGTGCAGAACATACTGCACAAGTGAAGGAAATGGAAGCCTCAAATACAAATTGAGGTTTGATGTAGTTGAAGCACTGTCGTGTAGGAAACAGGTCACCAAATCAACCACGCAACAGAACAGGCCACCCCTTCTCTAACAAAGTATCATTGTGAAATTTAACTGGTGAATCCCTGAGTGACAGGAAAAATTACAAGCCAAAATGATTAATTAAGTAGTTTATACCAATCTCATTTCAAATGTTTGCAACAAGCAATATGACTGAGTGCATAGAGGCAGCATTGCATTTAAACTCCAGATACTTATCAATACCAGTAGAAAGCACTTCAAGAAATTGGACGTTGTTTGTAGTGAATCATTTCAGCAGTGATTGATCAAATGCTATCATACATATCTGACAGAACTCAAAACCAGCAAATGTTCTAATGGAATATAATAGCAATGATGAGTCGTACATTTGTAGCACTTACTAAAAAGAATTCCAGGATTGACAAATTGGAGCAGCAATGTTGGCAGACTTAAAATGAAGCATTTGTACAGTATATACAGTACCCAGAGATGTGGAATAGATTCCAATATGAAATGCAGAGAGGTTTCTTAACATCTTTCTGAAACTCCATGCCAAGATGGTGCCTAATTTTCATCCTGTCACTCACAAACCCCTTTGCATCTGTTATTTCAACATGTGAACAGTGACCCGGTTCAAGCTGCTGCTAAAACTTGAGCATTAATTAATAAGGGGAAAGCTGGCTGATGGATAATTAAGAGCAGGGTAGCAAATTCTAGACAATGTATTTGCAAAATTGGGCTTAGAAGAAGGATATAGTGTGATTTAAGAAAAACTAATCAATTTTGAAACAACATGTTTATGAAAAACTATTTGCAGAAAGTATCACAAAGTTCAATCAGCATGGAAGGCCCCAATCTTTTACCTTCCTGTGAAAATGCACAGTAATCCTCTCAAGCTGTTAAACTGGCCTTATTCTTAAACCAGAGCTCTATCTCATCGCTCACAAGTAGAGAACCAAAAAATTAAGTGTTGAATGGCTTTTGCTCATCAGTGCTACTGGTGGTGGCAGATCTAATACAAAACTAACTGCTAAACTATCTGCCCCTTCAAGTGGACATCCTTACTGAGAAAATGAAAGAAGGGCTCCCTTACAGCAGTCTGTATGAAGACCTCTATGAATACACTGTCTGTATTTTAGGAAAGCCCATTTCATCACCAAGAATAGCTTGAGGAGGAAGTCCTGCTGCATCTATATGTGGACATTTTAAACTTAATTTATGCACAATTTCTGAAGCATCAGGCAGTCTTCTGAGGTCTTTCTGTTCTAATTATGGTGGCCACACATTTGTCTGAAACCTGTCTTAAATCTTTTTGTCCAGTATATTTATTTCTCTATGATGCCAAGAGGTAGTTCTCAGCATTGGCTTGTCTTCAGTTACATCTGTGCTTTGATTTGCTGTTGCATTATCTTAGATTTTACAAATTGTCTCCAGTTTTCTAAGAAGACACGTTATGTTTTACTAATCCAGCGTACTTTGTGAGCATGTGCTCATTAAGAATTCTTCTGAAATTATCTATTATCTATTTAATTTTTACCTTTTCTTTTCTTATTTCTCTATTGCTGAACATGATAGGGTAGTAATTCAGATCAGAGCTTTCCACAGAATGAATAAACACAATCTCATGCATAGTTCTACAAAAATATTTTGTGTGTCCTTGGAGAGTCTTTTCATCTACTATTTAGTACACCTTAAAATATTTTAAAATACAGTATCACCAGTCTGATTATTATTTTTACTAGTTGAAAGCAACAAGGTAAGTGGAAAAGCAGTAGCTAGATACCCACAGAAAACCACCCATCCTGGTTTTGACTGACGTGTAAGATCATGCTAAACAGGTGATTTTATTCAGTAGCATTTACCACAGTTAAACTACCAATCTCAAATATGTGTAAAAGCTACACATGCAGATGCAGTTATCAGAAGTCACAATAAGGACTCTGGAATGATGAAAAACTCAATTATATTTGCTTGGCCATGTGGTGCTAGGATAGGCACAGAGCTGTACAGCAGGATTTTCTGAGAATCATCCCTGAATCTTCTGTTATTATGAAAACTGTCTCTTAAACTACTGTCAATGTTTCTTTCATACATTTCAGATCTTAAAGAAACTGGAAAAAAAGATCTGAGCTAATGAGTCAAAATTTGTACAATAAAACTCAGTGAATCCCTTTATGGCACATGCCTTGGTTACAATCACACAAATGTCCATACACGAGTTTTTACACACACTATAAAAATGCATTTCAGGAGTTAAAGGAGTTATCGGTAATAAAGATCTTACGTACTTGAACAGAATTTCCTTCATTTACTTTCTTCTAAGTACTAACATTCCGTTTTGACACATTCCATTCCATGACACATTTTTAAAATTCACATTCAACAAAGGCCCCATCCCTGGAGACTTTCAAGGCGAGGTTGGATCAGGCTCTGGGCAACCTGATGTAGCTGTGGTGTCCATGTTCATTGCAAGGGAGTTGGACTGGATGACCTTTAAAGGTCCCTTCCAACTCTAAGGATTCTATGATTCCATGAAAGGTGCCTTAGTGGTCATTAAATATTGAATACCTTCCATAAGGAGGATGGCTTCTTTAACTTCAGAAGATGAGATTTCACAGATCTAATTCTGCCAGTCACATAAATGTGATCTCAGACATGCCAGCTATCTTCCATTGCGGAAATATTTTATTTTGTTTTTGCATTTCAGAGCCTCCTTTCCAAAAGGTAAGTGAAACGTAATTAATTTTTAAATCCTGCTTATTTGAGAAAAATACAATTTTATTATTTATTTGTTTGTTTATTTTTTCCTCAGTTAAATACCAGTGCTTTCCTCTATATAGCAGAGTGCTTGTCAGAGGGTGGAAGCAGCTGCAATCTATTTTGGCCAGAGGTGCTAGGTTCCTGCTGAACTCAGCAGAGACGAGCAGCCAGGAGCTGCTGCCTCCGCAGAGATATAAATCCCACTTGAGAGGCTCTGGTTTGCAAATGGGGCTGGATTTTCTCTATGATGATGGGCAGAGGTTGCTGGGTGACTGCTCCCACCACAACCTTGTTACAGCTGAGGACAGAGGCTTGGCTGGTGGCAGCAGGCTGCTGAGCTCAGCAGGGTGCAGTGGGCCCCGGAGGAGGCCAGGCGAGGAGCAGACCTGAATCCTGCTGCTTTGTAATGCCTGAAGGAACACAAAGGGAAAGTGCTTCCCACTGGGCTTCTCCAGGCACCCTGTGTGGAGTTCCCTGCAAGGAGAAGCAGAATTATCAAGATGTAGTGGTTAAGCTGCTTGCCTCCTTGCTGGCTGCTTTGGTCATCGGTGTGTTGTTCGTACAAAAGCATCACTCTTTTCAAGGTTTGAGTAGACACACAGCATGTAAACATCGCCTTGCCAGGGCTGAGAGAGTTTCCATTTTCCCCTCCTTTCCTTGAGCAACAAGGTTAGAGCCGAAGGAGCATCATTCATTTTATTTATGCTTCTGTAACTCCAGAGTAACTCCTTTACGGTCAATAGCAGTACATCAGGATGAAAACCAAGAGCACCAATTCCTGAGGCAGTTATAAGGCTGAAAGAATTAAAAAAAAACAATCTGCAAATTGTACTGCCTCTTAAGAAGATGTTTTTTCATAGTAGACATAAAATGCAAACTTAATTATTTACACTGTTCTTGTACAAACTCCATTTGAAACAAAGATCATATTTACAGTATTGACAGATATTTTATTTTATAATTTGCTTCAGAAAGAAATGCTCCTGATATATGTCATATGAAAAGTTGCTCCTTTTTGATAATATTTTAAAATCCAAGTAAAAGAAAGATAATATTGCGTGATAGCTCATTTCTTTCTTTCTTTCTTTCTTTCTTTTTTCCTAATATTTAATTTACAGTGCCAAAACACTACAGTTACTAGTATCTACACCTTTATGCCCTTCTCTGAAAGGTGTTGATGATATAAAGCAGAAAGCCTTAAAGGGCTATGGAGCATTTGTGCTCCAGAAGTCTGCAGAAGGATGGGCTGGGAGGTGAGGGTGAAAACAAAACGTATTGAAAAATATACAGTTTCATTCAAATAACTGTAATTACCTAAGTTTATAATGACATGTAATCAAAATATGATTTGGGAAAGGTGTCTTTGCCACTATAAAATCTTTTCTCACTGAAAAAGCATAATAATAACCACAGATAATGACAATCAGGATGCAGCTGTTTAATGAGTTGATGTGCTCTTTCATAAGTATTTCAAGGTGTCAGCACATCTGAATATCATACTTCCCTTCACAAGCTATTCTGCTTTAACTTCACTGATGTTAACGTGAAGGTTTTTACTTATTGTGCTAGGTTAAGATCCAAAGCATGTTTGTGCCCAGCATCTGCTGAAAATGAAAGGCCCATATATTGCTGACAGGTACTGCAATCAGCACAATGAGACATAGGATATAGGACTGCTGATGACTGTTCCCTTAATGTCAGAGTAATAGAAGAATGAAACACTGTGTAGTTGGCACTACGTCTTTTCCTAGACCTGATTGCTCCTCAGTACATATTTTCTTTCTTTCTTTCCTAGGATCTCAGGAATGGAGGAACTTTACAGACTTTGGCATATAAAGTCAGTCCGTAAGTCAGTCAGTATTAAGCTACAGCCTTCCAGAAAGATTGTTCTGCTTAAAGCTAGTCTAGACTTGATCAATACTCTTAAGGAACACAGCAAACTCTGAAGTATTTCATTTATCTCTCCATCCCTAACGTTTAATTGTCATTTAAAATTTCCTGGAAACAATAGCAGCTGTCCAGCCTCAGCCATGAGAATATCAGCCAATATCAGCCATGAGAATTGAAAGGGGGCTGGGTGAAAGAGGTCATGTAACCACTTACTTCACAAAGCCCCTGTTAATGTCTGAGAACTGGCTGGTATAGAAGTAGCTAGAGAAGTGTGGACCACATGCTTTTTTTCCCAAAACATTTGGGAAATTTCCCTGTTCCCATGCAGAAGAGGTAACAGTAGAGTAGGGATTAGAAGCAGTCTAGATTTGTGCTGAAGGATGGAATAGTTCCTACTTATAAATTCATGTGCCACTAAGAGCCTGGAATAAGCCCCTGCATTTCTTTCCATACAAGGCTTTTTATCAAATCAGATCTCAGCCCAACATCATATGAGCTCAAGCATGGCACTCAAGAGGCATGCAAAGTTTTGTGTTTTCTATACTCTGAACATGGAGGTAAGAGTCTTAAATGTTTGATTGATGCAATGTGCTGCAAAAACTCTTGCTAGTATTTGGTGTATAATGAGGAATTCTTTGTCTGTGGTCAGAAAAGTATTTGCTATCATAAATAAAAGAAGAGTCTGGAAACAGCCTCTAGGAAGAGGCAAGTAAAGAAAGAGAAATGACTTTCTGGGAACTGCGCACTTCTGAAAACTAGCAAGCAGTTCCTAGCTGGCTGCACATTTGCAGGGGAGAGACAGAGAGCTCCCAAGAATTAGTGTTTAAATGTGCCTATACAAATATTAAGCAGTGTGTAATCCTTCTGCCTAGGCTGTGTCATAAGCACATGGAAGGGACTGAAAGCACAGCTGAAGTCTGCCAGGGCAAAGATGCTGGGAGGGTAATCAACAAGAGCAGCTCTCTGCCAAATAGACATGTACAGTACTTTTTGCTATAAAGTACCAGAGCTCTGCATTTCTCCCCTCTCCCTGCTTCTCAGTGAGCCATTCCCTGGAGACTTCAACCTGCCAGAGTACCTGCTGACACTAAGGCCTTTCAAGCCTTACATGCCCCTAGAACTGTGTGTGCATGTTGTTCTTAAACTTCATACTTAAAGTCTGTATTTTTGTACTGTTGTTTAGCCTGTTGTACAGGAATATCTCCATGCTATAATCACCAGAGAAAAACAAAGTACTTACTCAGCAGTATTAAAACATAGTAACTTCTGAATATTTTATGACAGTGCTTTAGGTGTAAAATTTTACCAGAGGCCGCTACTAAATAATTGTGTAAGGAAATGAAAAGAACAAGTGGAATATAGCAGAAGAATGGTACAAATTCAATCATCCCCTGTACTCCTTTTCCTTTATATTTTCTTTGTACAACAGAACTGTGTTATAAATTTAGAGCCGATTAACATCAGTGTCCCATTAAAAGTTAATTTTTATAACTTATAAATATATTTAAAAATAAAGTTTCTCTGTCTGACATGAAATAATTTCCACAGCAGGCTATCTGAAGCAGAAGAACTAGAAGATGTCAGAATATGTAGTTGGGTAGATATATAAAAATGGATTTTCCCCTTAAGCATAAAAATGAGCCAGTTCCCAGACTTTGGTGGCATATTCCCCATAGCTGGAATGGGATTACATTTCATTATTACTATTTATGGCAAATTATTCCATGTTTCTATATGTGTTTAACTTGACCTTCTCTGTGTTGTAACTTGGACCACAAGAAATTTTGCAGGATGTTGTTACTTAGCAGGATTTTCCCACATGCTCTTCAAACTTACTCGAAAAACATGTAGTCAAAATATGTACAACAATTTTAAAGTAAATTCATGCAAAACCAAAACAGAAAAATGTGCAGTGAACTATAAATATGAATAACTGCATTTTAAAATTCTCTCTTACCTACTATGAAAATTATTGTTAAATGTTTCCTGTACTTTTCTGCTCATCTGAAATGTTTTTTTGGTTGTCTTTCCTTTCCATGATTCAGCTTCTCTTTCCTGTTCATGGAATATCTTTTTAACTCTTGAATCTTCTCTTTCCCTCCGATTTCACGAGGATAAGGAAAAAGAAACCTCAAACCTCAATTAGTTTGCCAAGATACTCACACTAAATGTTCTTTTTCAGAATTATTGGATTAGTAATAAAATTCATTAGTGAAACATTTGCACTACAATTTACTTATATACTTATTTCTTATTTATCTTAAGCTTCAGAGCTAACAGCCAGAGGAAATGAGAAAGAGCAACATTTTCAGGTGTTGTACACACAGAAACAAACTTCACATTAGCATAATTCCATATCTACAGATACATTTGACAATCTATTTTTGATTTTTTAGCCAAAAACAAAGTTCACTATGCATAGCAACCTTAAGAGCCATTCGTTACCTGCAAGAGTAGCTCATATAGCATGTATCAGTCCAGACCACCATTTCACCGCCCTTTCAATAATCATTTATTCTACTTTATGAAAAATAAGATCTGAAACAGCTACCAAGATCTCACTCAAGAGATGAAGGTCTTTCACCTTCACGTATTACCTCCAAGTTGCCTGTATTGTACAGAAATAAACTCAGCAGATGATCTCACATGTACATAAAATATTTATCATAATGTGCCGTTAAGTGATTGTTAATTAATATGTGGTAACATATCAACATCAAAAAAATCCTTCTGGTTTGAACATACCTACATAATGAGTTTGCCTACATAATGAATTTGCTTCAACCTGCTAAAATCCATCACTTACATCTACCTGTTACCATACAAACATTTTTAACCACACAATTTAAAAAACAAACAAACAAACCATAAACAACACCACAGATATTAATATTATTATTGTTATTATTATCATTATCATCCTCTTCCTCTTCCTCCTCCTTCTGTTGATGGCCAAGCAGGTAGGAGCTGTACTTATTTGTGACTATCTTCTGCCTCTCACCTGGCTTGTTCTGCCTTATCACACTCTTGTTAGGCATCAGCTGGTCTCACAGCATGTCACATAACCACACCTTCAGGGCCTCATCAGGGCAGTATTTTAGGGAGGATAGTTCCATAAGTTGAAAGGAGTCTTTGATGACACCTTTGATTTCCTTACCCACTCTTGGGGGTCCTTAAGTAAGGGACTCTCTGAGATATGGCTGTGCTCCTGGATAACTCCACAGTTATTTTGGAGTGTGATAAAAGTTGATTTAATTTCTACTTCTTCAGGCTTCACAGCCTGCTGGCTAATCTGCTAATTGGGTTGGAGAAAAGGGGGAGGAAGCAGAAGAAAAGGGGGGTAGTGATGAGAGGGAGTGAAAACACATTGCTGTTAGAATTAGTAACGAGTTCACAGAGGAACAGGTCTTTCAAAAGGTTTCTGAAAGATCAAGGATTGTTCAGACCTGTTTTAATCACATAAAAAAATTGCAGTCTTTCCTAATAACTTGTAGTTGCCCTTTGTACTTCAAAATAGCCAAAATAAACTTTCACATGCACCAAAAATATGCTGCCCCTCTTTCAGAAGTTATGTAATCATCTAGATCAGTTCTCCAGTTGCTTCTATTTCCAAATCAGCATTTTATTGTAATTAATGTGCTATTTTACTTTTAAAGATCATTTATAAATATGTATAAACTGAAATAATCTGTAGCAGGGAGGTACTGGGAGTAAAAATGTTATGAAGCCTATGCCTTCCCAACATAAAATATTATAATGTAAACACACTGCACATAATTACATATAATGACTAATGTGTTTCTGTGTGGTATGATTAGTACTGCTGTAACAAAAGAATATGGGAGGAAAAGATATCAGTGTAGCTGTCAGTTACGTCAGAAAATAAATATAGATGGAGCACCTCTCTCTCAATGGTATTCTATTTACTCATTAAATGATCATTACAAACCAACTAACAACTAGTATTCAACTATAGAGTTACACAAATTAAAGAAGGGAATATAAAAAATGATTAGCTTTATCCCCTGACTGGGAACAATGAGCTAGATTCAGATTCATGTCTCATGTAGATCAAGAACATGCACAAAATGACTCATTAAATTAAAAACAACAACAACAACAACAACAACAAAAGAACAAGAGGGGCCCGGTTGGAGTTGTTTAGAAAACAAATGACAAATTATGGTCTGACCATGCCTTTAAAAGATCATTACTCTAAACAAAGATCTAGAAAATTGTTGGGCAAGCATAAAACCTAAACCACATTAAGCAAATACAAGACACTGTATAGAAGGACTTATGAGAAACTTTCTTCAAAATTTCCATGAGAGACCACCTCGTTTTTCTGAGAATATGTGTGTATGGTATATACATACATATATATATATATATATATTTTTTTTTTTTTTAAGAAATTTTTAAGCATCTCATTATCTAAAAATGAAACAAAATAGGCATTGAAAGCTTGGAGTTTTTCACAAAATACAATTTTTCTTTTCTGGCCAACTTGGATACAAAGCATCTATCCCTAAAGGCTGAATACAACTGTCCTGGAAATAGGATTTTAAAAAGTCATACACGTATTCAGTTCTAGTTAGAGTTCAGGCCTTTCAGCCTGTTCAAGAGTGCTTGTGAAGTATAAGCATTAGAGCTGTGACCAGCTATGCACAGACACGCAGAACAGGAAAAAATACCCCATGTTCTTCTCCACATAAAACAACTACTGTGACAGTATAAACCAGTGAATGGTAAACAGAAATATAAAGGTAAGCCCTATTTATCTTGGCACACACAGAAGTAATTCAAGTAAATGTATAACGTGCTTAGAAGTCTTAGTCTATTGCTGACTAAATGTCCACAATAATTTTCTTCAGACATGAAAAACGTACACTGCCTTTTGGAACTGTAGAGTGAAGAAGAGTGCTTCTATAATTGCTAACACAGTAATAGACATTTCCTTGCTGACCGCCCCATTGGATTGTGGAAAAGAAATAGCGACCTATGAAATATTTTGTGGGAATTATACAATACATCTCTCCTCTCCCTCTACCTTCCTTATAAATAAATAAATAAATAAATAAATAAATAACTCATGTAGGACCAAATGAATATCAATTAAGAACACAGACACTTCTGTGTTTCTTTTTGCATGCAAAAGATAAGAGATCAGAAAGCAGTATTTGTTGTGGTGCTTTCTCTACATAAGAGGCCTTGATTTTGCCAGAAATGAAAAATACCTATCGCCTGCTTACAAAATTACATTATTAAGGTGAAACCAAATTATTAGGATAGTGACACAGCTTCTGCAATCAGAGGGCTCTGGTGCAGTCTTCCAACAATGAGGCCTGGGAGCAAGGGAGAGTGAGGAATTTCAGCTGTGTAGAAAGACTTGCCCAGTAAGGGATCATCTCTTAATCTCTGGATGGTGGTCACCCTCCTCTGAGCTCCCATTAGTCCTTCCCCTGCTCTCCACTTAACAAAGTAACCTCCTCCTGATCTTCTTGCATGTGATTCTCTGGAGGAAGGGAAGAATTAAGGACAGGACAAGGGGAAACAGCTGGAAACTGCAGCATAGGAAGTTCCGCACAAATGTGCGCCAGAACTTCTTTGCGGTGAGGGTGACGGAGCGCTGGAACAGGCTGCCCAAGGAGATTGTGAATCTCCTTCTCTGGAGATACTCAAGACCTGCCTGGATGCCTACTTGTGCGACCTGGTGTAGGGAACCTGCTTTGGCAGGGGGGTTGGACTCGATGATCTCTGAGGTCCCTTCCAACCCCTACAATTCTGTGATTCTGTGATTCTGTAAGGCCTGGCAGGAAGGAGGACAATCAACTCATCAGCCTGCAGTAACATCCCATTTCCTTCCCTGTTTCTGTTGAGTGCTCTTCTTATCTATGTGCTACCCAAACCTACAAAAAATCTTCATTGTCTGAGCTATAGGAGGAACTAGTGGTGAAACCACTTGTCTGCCATCTTTAAGTCTGTCAAGGGAACTTAGCACACTTGCTCTGTTCAGCTGTTGCCGTTGGAGAAGGTTTGGAGGATCTTGGGAAACCTGTTCTGCGATGATATTTCTTTCTTTCTTTTTTTTTTTTTTACAATAAGGAAAACTGAGCAGAAAGAGGGCATGAGTCTTTGTTCTAATAAAACAACTTGGAAATGTAGCCTCAGGTAATTCAAGGGTAAAAAAAAAAAAAAAAAAAAAAAGGGGAATAGTAAATGTCAGAAGAGGCTAAATCAGCCCAATTGATTTTTGGTCAGTCTGCCACTACTTTGAAAGCAGAGCAGCCTGGAACACCACATCCCTTCTCATAGCCTAGGATTCAGAGTTACTCTGCAAGCAGCAAAGAACACTTTGATAGAAGAGTCAGAAATATTTTCTGTTCAAGCACCAACAGGAGCGCATCCCCTGAATGGGAAGGTGGAAGAACCATTGCAGTTGCAGCCACTTTTCCCACTACTTTGTGATAAACTGCTGACTTCTGATAACAACTAGAGCAACTGAGTACACATTCATCTTGTGATTACACATACTCAGAGGAAATGCAGGGCTATGTTCTGAGAAGATTTTGTTACTTGTAAGTTAGACTCAGCTCTAGGGCCTACAGCAATCTCAGACTTCTGGGATCCTTTCTTTACTCTTAATTGGCTTTTAAGTTCAGAAAGAGCAATTTCAGAATGTCATGTTTACTCAACATGAGGCTCACATTTCTCAGCTCCTACTGGAAGTGTCAGGATCTTTGAATTTTTAAGTAAATTCCATTTTGGACTGCAAATTCAAAAGTGGTCATTTTGGAAAATTCTTTTTCAATATTTTATTTTAAATATACTGTGAAAAAAAAAGTATATTTGCAAAGGCATTTTTTTGTAGTCAGGTTTTCCCGAAACAAAGTTTCTGGTAGGAGATTTCAAGCATGTAATTTTACTACTGACTTTAAATGTTATATTTAATCACTTTTAGACACGTCTGACAATGAAATTTGAGCCCCAGCAATGCCACCTATGAGAAGACCTGAAACAGAAGAGGCTGCAACACCAGAGCATACAAGTTTCTCAGCCTGGTATCTCATCTCATCTGCATTTGAGTTTTATTGTATTGGAGGATGAAGCTGGAAACTCATCAATAGATGGGAGTATATTAAGGTGAATTTCTACCCCTAATCCATTTGCTAGAGATTGCCAAATCCTACCAGACATATGAAATTTATCGCTTTCAAAACTATTAGCTTTAAATCTTTTACCAGAATAACAGTGGGTATTTTTGTCACTCCTTAATGCTGCTTGTTTCTGGTTTGTTATGTTTGGTGTTTGCAGAGCTCTCATAATTTATTGCCTGATTATGCCACTGAATAGCATACACAACTCTTATTGACTTCAAGGGGAGTTTCACACAGAGAACATGGTAATATAATGCAACACTTCTGAAGTACTTCCTATAACTATTCATGACTTTGTCTACATTGGTGTTAAGATGTAAACTGAAGAATGGAAAATTATTCCCAGTAATTCCTTTTGTCATACCCTACTTTAGTGCCTGCTATGAAGACAATAGGAACTTGCAACACTGTGGAAGAAAGCAAACAATTTGCCAGTTACGGCCATTACAGAAGTAGACTAATTTAAAAAATTTCTGGTACACAAGAAATTCTGCAATAACTGGCCTGAAGTGGTCCATAGAAGGAAAATGGTAATCAATAAGAAATTGATCAGAAGAAGGGAAATTGCAAAGCAATCTTTCTGGTATTGCAAATAGGTAAATTTATAGCAAAATATCCTTATTTCCCTTCTGAACACGGGAAGATGGGTGCAATCATAGCACTGGACAGCCATTTTGACTGTTGAGACACTATCTGTAGAAAAGGTAATTATTGTTCATTTTGTTCATTTGCTGCATTTGGGAACAGATATGTTAGATCACCGAACTAGCTTCAATGCACGCTGTCTACCAGCATATGAATGTGCAAATCCTGAAGAGAATCAACTTTAGGGCTCAACAGATATCCCAGGTGAATTCATCTGCCTGGCAAGTTAGAGCCTGTACTGATAAAGATGGGATCAGGAGAAAGACAGAAGATTAGTTCCAAAATAATGCAAAATGAATGAAACCTCTAGATCAGAGGCTTCTGAATTCTCTTACTATACTTTTTGATTCCTTGTTTTCCCTGAAGAACAAAAATTATTTTGCAAGGTATCTGTTGAAGGATGAAGAAGTATTGACTAGCTCCCAAAATAAGCCATAAGGAGCCTGTGAAAATGATCTTTTGCCAATAAAATGAGAGAGTCAGAGCTCAAGTTGTATGAAGTGTGAGTGAGAAAGTCTGAATGTTTCTTACCATTTACAAGAAACTAACTACTATGCTGAGAGACTGAGGTAGTATCTGTATTATACCGATGTGATTACTTTTGTTTAATGTAATCTTTGGTTTCACAGATTTCAGATATTCAATCAGAACAAAAAGCAGCAATTTAGAAGAGAAATCTCAAGGGGGAATATTCTCCTCAACATGATCGTTGAGAATGAGAAAGCAAGAACACCTCACTCACTATGAGAGCAACTACATCTTGAGATTGCCTTCAAATGAAAGATCTTGTTTGAAAGTCCTCTTACTAAAGAGAAATGCATTCAGAATGAAAAGGAAGTCTGTCTTTGCAAGGACAAAAGAAAATGCTGGGCGTATAAATTCTAGGAACATAAAAATTATCTTTTTGATTCAGAAGATCTCATTCTACGTGCAGCAAAAGGGAATTTCAGCAGAAATTAGATAAGACTCCGGAGACAAATCTCCATGCATGAATTGTCAAGTCAGGAGAATCATGTGCTTATTTTAGTATTTTCTTAGGTTATCAAAAGAGAGATTTTCAGGAATGATAGCAGAGGGATACGCGATCAAGTGTGCAATGCAAGAGACATTCAGAAAGAAGTAACATCAGGCTGGCAAATGATGTTTACTTGTGAGAGAAGGAAAGAAAAAAAAAATCGTTCTCCTGGCTCTTTCTTTTAACCTGTGGTAAATGAAGACTATGGTGAAATTGTATGAAGGAAGAACTTCATTGAAGATTTACATTACATTCATGGAGTTTTCTGGAGTTTTCAAGGTTCCCTCTCAAGATATTGGCAAGTGGAGATATTTTTAGTTCCCTGCTGATTTTGCCTCTGTGCCATGTATGTGCACTTGATGTAAGAGAAAAACATTCACATACCCCAAGGGCTTCCTATAGATGTGGAAGGAAAGTGAAAGACAGTCACTGCTGAGACCTAATCATGCCAAAGGCTTGTCACTTGCATGGCTTATAAACAGATGAAGGAGGAGAAAGCCACACTTCAGTCCATGGTAAGGCAGGTCTACTGTTAGAAAAGTTAAAAAAAAAAAAAGTTCAGGGAGTTAATATCAGTAGCTGCAGCTGCAAAGTGCCTGACTTGGAGGAAGAAATTCAAGTGAGAGATTTTGACCGCACACCCTCAGAGGCATAACTTGAGAGAGCCATCTAGCTGGCTGTTGAAAGAAGCAGGACTGATACCAATATGCTATTCTAACGCAAGGATGAGTAGCCATTTAACTGATTTAATAATAGCAGGCAAACTCATCATCAAAGATCAGGGAGATTTTAGGTAGCTCCTTTTTTTTCCACTAAACCATAACTTCTCATGTGCCAAAGAGGACAGCCAAAGTTGAGTTATGGTCTTGTATGGCTCTTTCTCTTGTTGGCTCCCTTCATGACTCTTCATTATGCTTCCTTTTTCTGATTCTCCTACAACACTCTTCTCTGTCTCATCAAGGGATGAAGTCAGACATCTACTGCATGAACCAGGGATCAACTCAGTAAAAGGAAAAAAAGAGAAAACACAATGAGAAAGGGGAGTTGCTGTAGCTATAGAAAGAGTGGATATTTTATTGTCATGTACATAAAGGAAGAACAATGTCTTAAGACAGGAGATGCTACCAAAACATAATATACATACACCTGTTGTTAGTGGTATTTGAGCACAAAAGGTGCTGGTTATGTAGTATATTGCAGCATTGCCAGTGAAATGAATGGGTGAAATTTCCTGTTACACTGTTGAAATCCTGCAAATTTTCACTGCCGCTGCATGTACCTGAGGGGAAAAAATGATTCAACATGTAAAATGTATTCTTGAGGATGGTCTGAATATGTTACAAGCTGAATTTAATTTCTTAACTGTAACTCAGATGCAAAAAAAGTCACATTTTTTCTTTGCTTTATTAAAGAAAGAGTGCATTGAAACTGCACTGTTCCAATGATCAGCTGAATGATAAGATAGGAAGAATAGTTATCATTCAAATTCTAAACAGTAGGTTTTGGGGTCTGAAAGAATTACTGGATTATGCTAATATTCAGCAAGTATTATAGCACCAGAACTTTCCATAAATGATGAACCATGCTTAGGGTCTTTCAAATCACCACTGTCATAAAGATCATTTTCAAAACAAAAATGTATATTCACAAAAAATTCAAACATACACAGCTGTAACCCTATCAACCTTATCAAGCAAAGCAGTTCAAAGAGGAAAGAGTTCTTTTCTTTGTTTAGCAAATTATTCTAACTATGCTACCTGCACTGTAGAAAATCATGTACTACAAAAGCAAATTAAATGCAGTTACATCCAGACCTTTCTTTGCCACCTTGTCTTTTATTGTTGTAAATTGGTGAACAAATTTAAATGCCTAAAAGTAGCAGCAATCTCCTCACTAAGCAGGAGACTTCTTCCTTCTTTTTTTTTTTTTTTAATTCATTTTAAAGTTATCTGCTCTCTCATTTTTAATGCCTGGCTTCTTTATTTGCATTCCAGAAAGGCTGTACCAAAGAGGTCCCCAAAATTTGTCAGAGTTAACTATTTCACTAAACTTAAAGCTGCCACCTCTGGTGATTAATCAAATTTTGCTCTAAATAGGATTAATTCAGCTGTATCTGTGAAGAAGATTGTCAGAGTGCACGTCCCTCTTCTCATCTGTCCTCGGGTCTTTTTTTCTTGCTGAATTTAAAATGAAGCTTGAGCTATAATCTTGCATGGCAGATACTGGATCGTTCCTTTGATAAACATCTAAAATGCTAATGAATGTGGGCTGCAGTTCTGAAACAGCAAAGCAAACGATTTGACAAGAATCTGGAGGGGAAAAGGAAAAAAATAAAGGAACTTTCTCACTTGAAAGAAAAACTCTTTTTGTTCACATAGAGTATTGTTTCCTCAAGAAAAAATGTTCTGCTCTGCAGAAAACAGAAAAAATCCTACTACATCAAAATGCAGAAGCATGAAAAACTGATGAGCTTTCAGATTGTCCTCTTTTGCATGCAAATCATATCAGAAGTTCTCATTAGCATAAATGCATGAGCAACTCTAAATGCTTTTAATTTCCAATCTCAGCCAGCAGAGGAGTAATTTGTCACTGTCAGGGTGAAAATCTAAAAAGAAAAAAAAAAAGGAAGAAGGACTCCATGCTAAATTGGAATCATATAAATTTTTGATTTGCTAATTGACTGATGCTGCAGTTCAATCAGCTGCCTTGAAGGTGTAAATAATTCAGCGTACGGTCAGAAATAAAAGCATAATGTGCTTCTACTGAAGGCATATTAGCATTCACTGCACCAGGACACACCTGACCATGTCTTTTTCATAGATACCCTTTAGTCATGTTCAAACTCTATGCTGCTAAGTGCGCTACACTAACAAACAAAACTACCACTGGAAATACTGCTTTCATATTAAGAAACATGCTACAAGAGATAGTTTAAAATATTTTCATTGCAAGTAATCCAGTGAGCCAGTCCTAATACTTTCTGGAATGGTGGAATATATTTGTATGACACTAATGCAATTACAAAACACAGAAAGTGCATAAATTGAAATCCAACACTTCTATCAACTTTTAATTATCTCTTTCCCTTAATCAACTGCTTTAAATGTCATATGCAAAGTGTCTTTCTTGCAAAAATGCTTCTCATTAGTGTGCATACACTAAGGGTGTGTTTGTATCTCTGTAGGTAGTTGCAATAGTGTGTGGTTTGAAATATAGGAATGATATTTGGATCGATTTGTAGGTTTGTTTGTTTGTTTGTTTGTTTGTTTGTTTTGTGATTTTTTTTATTTTTATTTTTTCAAAATACTGCTTAAGTAAAATCTATGTTCAACGGAATAGCTGTTTTCTCCTTACCTAAATCAAATAAGATTAATAGCCATCTCATAAATTTGTAATGTAATTACTCTTCCAAAGACATAAATGAATAAGTAACAAAAAGTACCCTGAATATACAAAAAACCTCCTATGGAACATAGATGAAGAAAAGATCCAGTTTATAGTTTGCCAGATGCATTAAGTTAATCATTAATGTCTTTTCTCATGAACTGCTGGATATGAAAATCAAGCATGGCTACACTGACTCACAAAATGCTTAGTTGTGAATTATATTTTGCACAAAATTTAATTGTACTATTTAGTTGATATAGCACAAAAAATAGCAGAAAAACTCATCTGACCCTTAGATACGTCATCTAACCTGTTTTCCCTGTCCCTATCCCTCCAAATATATATTTAAAACACAGTGTTCTTAAAAGGTTTGTTTAAACAATTTGTATGAACTCTTCCCAGGCGAAGAGCAGATTTAATTGCCAGTAGCAGTCTTGCAATGCTTTTTTGCAATGGAAATCTGGGTTTCTGATAATGATAGGTTTATGCCAAGTTCCCCAGTGTTTTCAGTGGAGATTTAATCTGAATAGTCTGTAGGATTAAGTTCGAAGTTGTTCAGTTTGATTCAGCTTTTGATTCTGCTTTCAGTGAAATCAATGACAGCCTTGATTCAGTCATTTACACATTTTATTTGCCATAAATCACCCATCTCCTTTTAAGACAGTGTTAAAACGCAAACAACAATAGCCAAGTTGTGGGAATACATGAAATATAATGAACAGAATGGAAGCAGTAATAATCCAGTTTTCAGAAGGACAGTTTCTGACAGTAGCTGATAGCTAAGGAGAAGGATCCAAAAAAAAATCCGTTTTGTTTGTACTGAACTAGAAAAAAAAATTTGAAAATCAGATTTATGAGTGTAGACAACAATGATTTCAGATTAAAAAAGAGGGTGGCAGAACGGGCAGAACAGGATCCTCCTGCATCCTTCCCAAGTTTGCAGTGGGGTGGCTGTGCTACAAGAGCTGGGGGGCTGCGCAGCCTGCTCCTCCACACCAGCTGGGGAACTGGGGAGGGAATGTGGGAAGGGGCACTTTCTGCAGGACTCCTCCTCCTGCTGGCAGGCTCTTTCACACCCTGGGGTCCCACTAAAAGGGGAGTTTGGGGAGGAAATGTTTGCTGGAATAATGGGCATCATATTTCACTGCTTGGCTTGCCACTCAAGAGAGAAGTGACCCCCTTCACAGGATTAAACAATGGGCTTAAAGGGTCTTCCAGTCTCATTGAAACTGTAAAAAAGCAATTAATTTTTTTTTCTAAATGATGAATGCACAGAATATAAAAAAATTCTTCTTCTTTCTTTTTAATTGCTTTTGAAATTCTCCTTAAATATTTGTGTTTTGGTCTTTATAATCTCTTCGTGTGCATGTGCCTCTTGTTTTCCTGTGACCTATGCATGATTCTGCCAACAACGGTGGCAGCCAGCTAGATGCAGTGGAAGGGAGATTAGTGCAGCAAGCAAAGTGCAGGCTCTACCCAATTGTTCCTATGTATATTTTATTAGTTCATCTGGAGTACAACTATCAACTCTGACTAAAACATCACAGATAATCAAAATTATAGTATTGCAATAGTTTAATACCTGCAATAATACATTTTCTTATCTTTTTACAAAGCTTTATAAGGAATATAAGAAAGAAGGGCAAATTTGGAAATACATTTTATGAGCAGGATCTTTTTCCTGCTTGGATATCAGGGGCTCAGACTCTTCAGCCATAAATCCCTGACCAGGCTACTTCCTGCCACTGGTGCATGTCCAAGGGTGAAGCAGATTTCACAGATCCCACACCCCTAATGCCAAGCAATGACACATGGATGTAGGTGCAGTCATGGTATGGTAGCATTATAGCTGCTAGGACTTACTCCCTTTTTGCCCAATTTCTCAAATGAAGTGGGTATCTTCATCTGCTTTTTAAAATCCACTGCTACTTATGTGAAATGCTGTAACTTTCCTCAGGCTGCCAGGCTGACCCATTGCCCTCTCTGCCTTCCTTTCTTCGGTGATTTTTACTGCAACTCACTGCATCCACCTTCAGACTGAAAGCACAGCAAGCCCAGGCTCTATCCTTCTGAATGCCCAGAAACAAAATCACAGTTCTAACCTTGGCAGGAGATGTAGGGTGTGGTGGTGGATCTCTGCTCTCTGTTTTAATGCTGTCAGTATGGCATGAGGATGGCTTGCTGCTGCATCGCAGGGCTCGTGTGGTAGCAAAGGTGTCTGACTGAGGTGACAAGCTTCAGGGCAAGGAGGGCAGTTGACTCCATCCCAGAGCTAGATTTGGAGGGGAGGGATCTTCCAAAGTTGTTTTTCCAAGCTATTTCTTTTCAATATTTGCTGCTGCATTGCTTGTCTGATCTCAGTAAATCTACAGGCCAGGCTGTGCTGGACAAGGAGCCTGGGGACTGCACTGGGGACATCACCAGGCAAAAGGAAACGTACTCAGTGCAGTACTGAGTTGAGCTCATTGTTTGCATTTAGCCCCCAGACTGTTATGATGACCAGGCACTCAAAATAGGACCCTTGTTTATTATCAGAGGAAAGACAATTCTTTTTTCAGTATGAAGGCTTGAATTTGAAATGTACTGTATGATTGTACTTAACCTTTATATTCATCTTTCATTTTTCTTCTCTTTTTTTTCATTTATGGTAAATTCTCTCTTTCAGAACACTCTTGGAGATTTTTTTCCCATAGTAACATGGTTCACTCTTGCAGAAATGTATGCAAATTAACTTTTTATGAAAAATGGGGGCAGAAATAAAATATTATGCTGCTCTTGCAAAATAAAAAATCATTAGTGATTGCCAAAAGCAACAAAGTTGATCTCTTGGCAGCATATTGTATATAATTACAAATTTTCTATTCTACTTCAGTTCTGTGAACAGTAGAAGAATAGCCTTATCGCAGGACACAAAACAATTCTGACACTAAGGTAACTCACTCTTCTGCCTCATTCTGACGAACTTCACATGAGCATTGTTTCAGACAAGCCATATTTTCAGTGGTACTTTGACAAGAAGGGAGAGAGCAAACACTTTTTTTATTACTTGAAAACTGCCAAGAATGCTACAAGCATACCTCAGGCAGATTTAATTGTAATATTAATTAACTGGCTCACTTACTCACTAATTAATCTGCTGCCCCCTCTTTTTCACACTACTGTATTTCAGAAGCAGATTCAGAAGAAATGTTATCAAAGTTTCTTTTGACAAACTCTGAACTGAAAATTTGCGAAGAGTATATAGAAAAATTGCATTAAAATCAGAATGGCAATACTTAACATACAACTCTTAGTAGATCTAGTAGTTTAAAAGTAGGAGTAGGCAGCTACTTATTAATCTGGACAACATAATTAAAAACAATCAAAATATATCTTAATAAACAATTCCTACATGCTAATAAATGTATGCCTCTGTGATATCCATGTAACAGGCAATGCAGCCCTTTCTTCTATTGCAAGTGATTCACAACTACAGAGAAATACAAAACTGATATTAATATTCAATTACCATTATAAAAACATTATAAAATTTTATAAAGTAAAAAATTCAACTACATTATAAAAAACAGAGAAAACTACACATATGCTGTATCCTGCACCCTGCCTTATTACTCATCTCTTCTTTAAATTCTTCTGCTCCTTTATGGAAGTAACAACTGCTCTCACTTCTACAAAAGCCAAACTGCAATAAAAGTATTCCCCCTTGTTAGTCACAAGTTAGTTGCATTTCCGTCTTGTTGATTTGGAAATAAGATATTTCTGTCATAAGAAAGAGGATACTGCCAGTCTGCTGGTGAGGTGCACAGTACTGTTTCTTTTTCTTCAAGGTCTGATAATACTGGAGTTTGATCTATGCCACTCTCATGCATAGAACAGGTTTAGTAGCATTTTCAGTGTATTGGTAACAGTTTTTTATCCCTTTGACAAAAAAGCTTTTCTAAGAGTTTCAATTTATAAGCAACTGGACAGAAAAAAAAAGAAGTATTTCTTATTTTTCTTGCTACTTTGTTAGTATGAAGATTGGCCCTTACACAGAGCATCCAAAGGAGTAGCAGGAGGAGAAGAGCATATTGACATTTTAGGTTTTGGTAAGTATATAACTCTAGTGCTAGTTTAAGGGCCAAGCTAAAGTTTACAAGATAAGGTGGCTGAGCAAGTCATGCAAACAGTATTAAACATAATCTTATAATCACAAGTTGATAAAAAGGATTAAAATGCCCCTGCCTGATATATAAACATAGAAATGTAAATGTCTTTCATCACTCTTGGCACTTAGGATCTGCTAAAGATGGAAGATCAAACCACACATTCTAAATGACTGCCCTAAGATCTGACAACAGAATTGTATCAAAAAAGGAAACAAGCCAATGTCTTTAAGAAACACAAAGCTGTGAGCTGTATTTTCTGCCTTTAAAATGTATTTAGAGAGAAATAAATTCAGTATCATACATAGAATGAATGATGGTATAACATAGCTTAATGGCTTATTGGCAGTCTCTTGGGAAAGGCTGCATCATTTTCTCATGGGTTCAGCACAGTGAGAGTAACTTATTTCCCTAAAATCATATGCGACATACTTGCCAAGCCATGATGTATTTCTTCCTCACTAGAGCTACTTAGATAAAGAGACAAAAATAAGTCTTTCTAATAAGCATTGTTAAACAGCTTCACATGGCTATTAAAGTGTTTTGGCTTAGCTCTTACTCAAGTATTCAAGCTTATATCCCCAATGGTGATGAAATCAGTGTTCATTCTTCAAGTGAACCAACACAGAGATAGCAATGAAGTTAAAACACTTAAATCTATCTTTCTGATAGATTTTTTTTTCTTTATCAGAACCAAATAAAAGTTATTTGCTTTATGGCTAAATATATTACTTTTATTGAATAAAAGGTGCAAAGCATCTTTCTGTGGGCAGAATAAAACACTGTCAATGACAATACTAATTTATACCTTAAATTAAGAGAAATTACCAGAGGTTAACATTTTAAACAGAATGGGATCAAAATGGGTCTAAAAATGTTAATGAATAATTCTTTGAGACTTCTGGTCAGATGAAGACCTGATACCACCGTATTCATATACTTCAGCAAGAGTTGTGGCTGAACAAGACATGCAAACACTATTAAAAATAACCTTATAATAGCAAGGTGATAAAAAGGAAGTTGATTTTGAAATCTCACAAATTATTCATTCAAAGAGAAAAGCATCATGAAAATGAGTCCTGTAAATTATATTTCTCCTTCTTTCTTTTTTTTTTTTTTCTTCTGTACACTGAGTAGGAATTTAACTTTGCTGTCACAGGCCTACCAGAATGATATACTTCATCCAAAACTTGGCCAAGAAGACCATTTCCTGTTCCATTACAAATCTGCCTGGGAATATTATATATTTGCTATCAGAATTCTTAACACGCACTGCAAGAAAATAGTCACAGCAGTAGATCAATATGGATTTTAAGGCAAAAACTATTTATAAAAAAATCCTAGTTGATTCTTGAAATAAAAACACTTATATCAACTATTTCTAGAAGTTGTTCATCTATTCCGAGATTTAATTTCTTGCATACATTAATGAAGAAGAAGGAGACTTCTTTGTAACAAACTTTCAGAAGGTCTACATCTGTAAATGCCTACATCTGTAAATGATCTAATTAATTCATTTTCTGTTCTGCTACAGTAGCTGAATCATTTCAATAAAATAAATTTTTCATTGGCTATGAATGGACTTTTTTTTCTAAGTGAGGTGGTAGGCTTTGTTTGTATAATTTTTGATCCCAGACTGTTTACAGAAGAAGAATTTTGTAGCAATTTCTAAATCTTTCAGATTACTCAAGATTTTTGGTAATTTTGTATAGATTTGTATGTATTCAGCATCTTGCAATGCCTTGTGTGTACCTGGAAAAACAAACAAGAAGGCAGTTTCATAAAGACCTAATCTTTATAATGTAAGAAATTTTGAGTGCACGGAAGTCTGAGAAAATACAGTTTTCTGAATACTGCCGAACATCTTCCATGCTTTCGGGAATAGAATTCACCATGCATTTCTACTCTTAATAACTGTCCCATTTTAAAGATGGTCCATTTTTATTTTTGCAGTTTTGGAGATGCTAGTGGCAGATATTCTTGTGAAGAAATAGCAGATCCCTTTCAAACTGCTAGTGAAAGTCTACTTTAACCCAGTGAAATAAGAAATACTGCACGTGTGAGAGGGAGTTTGTCCTAAGAATTGTATCTGTCCAGGTACCCATTTGTATTGCTTTCTGGCCAGGAAAGTCTGAAAATATAAAAAAATAGCTCTTTGATTCAGCCAGGTATTTTCACCTCTTTTCGATCATGCTATGAACATAGAATCATAGAATCACTCAGGTTGGAAAAGACCTTAGAGATCGAGTCCAACCACAACCTAACCATACAACCTAACAACCCTCCGCTAAATCATCTTCTGTTCACTGAAAAATGCATCCCAGGGCTTATGAAACAGGTTTGTTCTTGAAGTCTGAGTGAAGTGAGAGTATTTGCCACCATCTGGTTCAGAAAACTATAGAGAAGCTACTGATGGACCAGCTCACTATTTAAGTGGTAGCCATACTCACACTGATGTCTCAATTAGGAAAAAAAAGTTATTTAATTGGAAAGACAAGTTCACACATTTCCAAATTTTATGGCAGGCCCAGATGAGACCAAAAAAGGAAAAAAAAAAAAAAAAAAAAAAAAAAAAAAAAAAAAAAAAAAAAAAAAAAAAAAAAAAAAAAAAAAAAAAAAAAAAAAAAAAAAAAAAAAAAAAAAAAAAGAAATAATAATCCTGGTTATGTCAAAACTGGATTTTTTTTCAAATTGGCACAGAAGTGACCGTATTTAACTCAACAAAATTGTGAACTATCTTGAACAGAGTGGAGGAGGGAAGATAAATATTTAATTATTTTTCTGATATAAAGAAGGAAGAAAAGGCATGTGGACTCCAAAATGGCACCTTTCCAGGAACCTGATGAAAAATCTGTTATCTTTAGAGAAATAAATTCTGTGGTTTCTAAAACGCACAATGGAAGTCATAAATTCTGTCAGCGTTGTTATTCAGATATTTTTCTCTACACTTTGGAGGAACTTCTGTTGTCTTAGCTTGAATAGTAGCATTTATTAACTGGACCTGAATGTGTCATCTGAAGTAAAGGCCTGACTCCTTTCTAATCTGATTCAGAGATCACTAGATGATTTCTTTCAATTTTACTGCATGTAAATCTCTTTTCCTAAAGTAACCAATGCACATATTCTTACAAATCTTTACCCCTGTGCAGACCAGATTCAATTAGATTTTTAATAACTCAGAATTTAGCCATTTTCCTACAAAAGTGCATGCTACTGTAATTCTCATGAGCATTAGGTACACGGTTACTTGAAGTCCTTAAGACAGTAGCAAATTACAAGGCCAGTGTTACAGCTATGGGAATCAGTATTTAATAGAAAGAATAATTTCAGTTTTAAATTATCCCATTATTTTTAAGCTAAAACAACAAGAAAAATATCCTTATTCTCCAGAAGTGTTGTAATTAGCAAAAGGATTAAAATGTCACTACAGCTTCAGTTTGAGTTTTGTTCCACCAGTGCAAGATAACACCTACTGAACTAAAAAAAATAAAAATAAAAATAAAAAAAGTCAATTAACATATTTTACATGTGATGAAACGCCAGTAGCTAAAATGGCCCACTCAACTTTCTTGTAAAACCGAAGCCACTTTTTTCCACATATACCAGTGGTGAATCAGTGGCTTCTTAGGTTAAAAGGTGGACTTGGGTTGCTGTTTTGGGATTTTTTTTTTGCTGTAGATAAATGAGACAAATTATACTGAGAACAACCACCCATGCTTCTCTTTCTCTCACCTACATATTAATGGAGGAAATTTCATATTCTCTATATTTTATATTCAATAATATGGACTATTAGTTGCTGTAAAATGGGATCAAAATCCTTATTGTCTTGAATATACCAAGTTAAGTAGCTATTTTCTCAAGGAAACAATCAAAAGTGCTCTTTCTGGAACTGGATGAGCAACAGAATTGAATTTAAACCAGTAAATGCAGAGCATGACAGTAGTTCTGAAGAAAAAAAAAGAACATTAAAGGGAAATACATTCTGAATTATTAAGTTGCTGAATAGATGTGTACATATTATAAATTTGTTTACATAACTCTGTGTCTTTTAAGGATCTTTCCTTAGCAAACTGGGCAGCACTTCAGGCAAAAAAAAAAAGCACAATTCTCAAAGAAGTTTTTTTTTCCTAGCAACATTATCTGAAGACATGTGGTAATTGCTTGTTAAATACGCACAGGGTGCAAACCTGGAATCAGACTCCCAGGGTTAGATTTATGGCAACATTTATCAGAATTAATAAATCTCTAAATGAATGCAGTATAGGAATGGGAGAAATCTGAAAATTTACCAGTCCTGGCAGCGTACCCTAGAAATAAACCAGCACCTTTTTCCTGTGGCCAAGCAACTTATTGCTAGCTATGCTATCTTGTCCCTGGGCTTTGCAAAGGTTCAGAGCACCAGTAAAGTGACCAGGGGCTGCTATTCATTCAGTTGTAAAATCATAGAATCATTTAGGTTGGAAAAGACCTCTAAGTCATCAAAACCAGCTGTTAACCTAGAACTGCTGACTCTGCCATTAAATCATTTTTCTAAGTACCAATCTACATATCTTTTAAATACCTTCAGGGATGATGACTCAACCGCTTCCCTTCTTCCCTACCACCTCTTCCAAAAAAAGATTAGAGGCAACTGTAGCATAAGCATGGCTCTGAATTGCACTCTGATCTGCTCATGGGATGTTATAGCTATGTGCTACTTGCAAAATTGGATGAAAAAAATACATTGTAGGCTATAGTCTAGATCTTATGTTTTCAGTGTAACAGCCAAGTCCATAAGGTGCAACTTTTTCACCCAGTTTTGGATTCATTTGTGTAGTATCTGTTACCAATATGAATTGGAATGTCAAGGGAAATGCACTGAAGTTTCATATCCATAATTTTATTATGAATTTTGGTAAATTGTCTCTGTGTACCTGAGAAAACTGCACATGCAGGTGATCTGAGACAGATTAAAATATTTGAAATATCACAATGGAGACTGGTAAAATTCTAGAAAATGCACCTTTAAAAAAACTGCTTATTTGTTTAGATAGAGATGGTCTGCTAAGGTGCTAACAGACAAATGAAGAAAAAAATAACATTCTCCAAACCTGCAATCTATGTTTGCCTTGCTCTAGAAATTCTCCAATGGTCTTTTCCTATATTAATTTATAAAATCTAACTTTTAACATTCTGACCACTACCTTTGCATGTGCTATGAAATGATCACTACCAAATTTTCTCATGAAAGATGCTCTATTCAAAATGGCATTCTTTTTTTTTTCTCTCTCCTCTGTAGGAGACACAGATGTACCACAACAGGACCTGTAACTTCAAAAGACAAAAAACAAACAAACAAAAAAAACCCCATACGCTCTATCAACTAAGTCATTTTTGCTTTTCTCTAGCCAGAAGAACAAGAATGACAGCAATGAGTCTGACATGGAGGCAGCAGCTGCTGTTTGCCAGAAGGGCAGTGTCCTTGACATTTCCTAGCAGCTGGTTTAGATGGCCCCTTATCAAAGGTCTGACATCTTTATACCTCGTGTTTAGGTGTCACAAAAGGGATGGTAGGTGCTGTAGTACTAGACACAATTTTATAGAGTCAAATTACACTTCTTAGATGTTATTACTTCCCTATATACCTATAGTGTTCATCTCACAAGCGTAAGGTAGATTCACCATTCTATGTTACTTAAATGAGCATGATCTAAAAGCTTTGGGCTTCAATAGGTTCTAAAAAATCACACACAGAAATATGAGATATATGTACATATAGAATTGATCAATCATAGAATAAATCATAGAATCGCTCAGGTTGGAAAAGACCTTAAAGATCATTGAATCCAACCACAACCTAACCATACTACCCTAACTCTAAC
>JAOWBP010001760.1:48116890-48150557 GCA_028571105.1 Tragopan temminckii | reverse complement strand
TTGGACTCGATGATCTCTGAGGTCCCTTCCAACCCCTACAATTCTGTGATTCTGTGATTCTGTGATTCTGTGATTCATGTGATGTATCTCTATCACTATAATTTTCTACAGATCCTCATACTCTGACTATTTTAATCAGCTGTTTTTCTTTCTTTATTGCAACAGTAAACATATTCTTCTTCCATTTCTTGTAAAACTGAAAATATATCGCAAAAAAGTGCTACCAGATTCTAACCTTGCTACCCATATATATAGCCATACATTGTTCTCATTTATTTTATAGGCAAGGAATCATGCTACTTCTTAAAATTTTATCTTTTTATGTAGCTATGCTCATACATAACTCCAAATAACCATTTTACTTTTTTTTAACCCCTATGGAGATATCTATTTTAATTTTGTTGTTGACAATATTTCAATAAAATCTAAACATAAGAAAAGGAAACTCAAATTGCTCGCTGTTTCCACAGCTGTAACCTTATTAGAGAAAGTATCTATTTTAATTTCTTTAATGCCAATATTCTTAGAAGAATCACTGAATGTCACCATCACTGTCTACATCTATTCTTTATTTCTCCCTGACTGTGGTAAGTTAAACTGCCTTGTGTCAACGAAATTTCATCCAGAGCATTTTAAAGAGGAGTTGCTGAAATACTACTTTAATCTGGTAGGTGTTTTAAAACTGTTAAATACACTATACTGTAACCTAGAACATAAATAAATTATTGGTCAAATAGGAGACTAGCCTTCTGCAAATCTTGAATAGCCTTAAACCATCAAACTGCATATTTAGATACCATGTACAGATTACATTCTTTTTCACATAGCATGCCTAAAAATGACAATGAAGAAGCCTTTACCACCACGTGTTTCTTGTCACCTGCATTAACACATTTTTGCAATGACTGGGAAACAAACCTTTTTTTTCTTGCAAGACAGAAATTCAGTTTCACTTGAGCTGCAGGGAGAGTTTGGGGTATGTATACAAGTTGATATCTATAGTATTTTTAAAGCTGTTGTTTTAGGGTTAATTAATACATTTAAAGAACGGAACCTCAGTCATTCAGGCTACATACTGTAGCACACAAAGTCAATTCCTTCCACCTGTCTAGACCAGGCTTGGACATAATTTCTGTAATAACATTTATGCATACCATCTTCGTCTGTCTGGATAATGGTCTCCTCGCTTTCCTTCCTCCCTTCTGGGTTGGTTAAGATCATTTTGAGGCTGACATTTGTGTACGGAGGCAGATGATCCACAACATGCTGGGGTGCTTTGGGGTCCATGTCCAAGCAGTCTGCCTTGCTCTCGTTGCGTCCACAGAAGTAATGGTAGCATATTGTGACATTGAAAGTGTGACAACGAGTGATATTGTAACCCAGAGATTCCCAATCCACCGCAATGTGTCTAGCCTGAATCTCAGCAATCTTCAAAGTTTTAGGTGTTCTCATAGGTTCTAGAAAACAGAGTAAATAAAAGAAAAATGTTAATGATGTTCACTCTTGCACAGAATAGTAAGATTCCGTAGATGATAGCTACAGGAATGTGAAAACAAAGGAGATGCACACAGATGTATTACTGGAAGAATTACCATCCTTTGTGCAGGTGCCTGAACATAAAAAACTGCCACAGTTCCCACGTTTTTATTTCCTCTTCAGGGTCTCTTTGCAACTTTCATTCAATGATTAAGACTTATTAACAGTGAAGAATTGTTATTAATAATGTAACAATTCAAAGCAACTGAGAATACAGACAGCAGATGTAAAATTGTCCAAAATGCCACCCAGTTGTCACCACTGGCTTTCCTTCATAATTTTCACCCTTTCCTCCCATTTTTATTTTTACCTGAGAAAATTAGATAATATATCATAGTGATGAAGAGTCAACATTCACTGCACTATGATTCATCATGCCACAAAGCAATGCTGTATGCTAATTAGCTAATCACCTTACTAAGCCAGCAATTACAAAAAATGATGCAGATATTAACTGATGTTTATTAATTTTAGTGATGAGGCTATCCATTCAAACAAAACCCCTGAGAAATATTGTAAAAAAAACCTTTTGGATATTCCTATTACATCCCTCTCCTTTCAGATCCCTAAAACTTTGGCCACTGCTCTGAGCTGGTAATCTCTGAACTGTGACCCAAGTTCACCTGCTCTCCCCCCCCCAAGCACATTCAACAGCAGAGGACGTGACACTCCCCAAGCTGTCATCAATCCTTCATCATCTCTCTAACGCATTCATTCCTCATGCAAGACTAACTTTATTGTTGAACTTAATTAAAATGATTACAGAATGAAAATCATAGCCATGACTACATATACACTAGGGTTTCACTAGAAATATACCAAGGGGATTTTTATATCTTGCTAACACATACTTCTTCACTACAGAAAATAGAGCCTGCTGTAGGTACAGCTGCAGTCTTGTGTCCTTATTGGTGTAAGGTCAAAACCGCTGAGATCATCCAAGAAAGTGAAACACAGCACTTCTCTTTCTGGACCTAAGTGTCCTGTGTAACTTGCACTTATGAAATGAGAATCCCAACCTTGGTAACGGTAAGCCAAAAGCACAGATGGTATATTGAAACAAGGAAATATCAATCAGTATAATCTATTTAGATGAAGTTTTCAGAGCAAACCACAGAATTTTAGTTTCAAACACCAGAACAAACAAATTCTAAATGTAACATAAAGGTATTTCTTAAGAAAAATGACAATAAAATGGGAGGAGCTGTTGACTTTGTCAAGGGTAGAGAAATCTTGACAAACTAGAGGTCTGAACAATTACGAGGTGCAAGAAGATTAACAAGAGCAAGTGCTGGATTCTGGACCTGGGATGAGGCAGCCCTGGGTGTATGTACAGATTGGGGGACGAGAGGCAGGAAAGCAGCCCTGTGGAAAGGGATCTGAGGGTTCTGGTTTGACAGCACATTGATTCTGAGCCAGCAGTGTGCCCTGGCAGCCCAAAGGGACACCAGTACCCTGGGGAGTATCAGGCCCAGCACTGTCACTGGGCAAGGGCAGGGGTTGTCCCACTCTGCTCTGCACTGTGCAATCTCACCTCAAGCACGGGGTGCAGTTTGGTTGCTACAACATAAGAAGGACATAAAACTATTAGAAAGCATCCAAAGGAGGGCTATGAAGATGGTGAAGGCAAAATGTATGAAGGGTGGCTGAGGTCCTTTGGTTTGTTCAGCCCAGAGCAGAAGATGCTGAGGGGAAGCCTCATAGTAGCCCAGAGCTCTTCACAAGGGGAACAGGTGGGAAGTAGTGAGCTCTGCTCTCTGGTGACAGCAACAGGACCAAAAGGAATGTCATGGAGCTGTGTCAGGGGAGGGTTAGGTTGGGAGGGTCAGGAAAAGGTTCTTCACCAGGGAGCGGGGGGCATGGAACAGGCTTGCCAGGGCAGTCGTCATGGCACTGAGCTGCTGGAGTTCAAGCGTCTGGACAGTGCTCTCAGAGATAGGGTTTGGATTTTGGATGGCCCTCCAACCAGTGGTTGGAATTGATCCTTGGTTTCACTTCCAACCCCTATGATTCTATGATCCTTGTGAGCCCTTTCCAGCTCAGGATATTCTACAGATCTTTTAGTCTGAAGGAACAAAAATTGTGCCTATTTGCTTCTATGATCTCTCTCTTTCTGGGTTTTGAAAAAAAAATGTGTTCCCTTTGCCCTGAGGTACCAATTTATCACATATATGGGAAAAAATACAAATGCAAAAATAGACGTCCTGGGCAGTAGCCTTCTGAGCATATTGTATAATGCCACAATAGAGATTTGAAACTGAAAGATACCACTGAAAAGGTCCTCGAGAGATAAGAGATGTGAAGAGAAGGAAGAAAAAAAGTTTTTTATAGAATAAACAATGGCATTTCACCAAGTACCAACAGGTGAGAGGCAGTTATAAACAAAGAAGCAACACAACAATCTACTGAAGGAGCTGGTAAGAGTCTTCAAAAAACAAGTTTTTTTTTGGCTATTCTAAGTACTCATACAAAAACCCCACACGTATTCAGGCATTGCTTAGGAAAAAAAAAAAAGTATCTTTAAAATGGAAGTAGTAATTGTTAACCTTTTTACACACACAAATGACAAAAAAGTTACACATTCTCTAATATATTTTGAGGTCTAAAAGAGTACATATTATTTTGAACTGTAGGCTTATTTTTCCTTTTAAAATGGATTGGTTCTTCTCCTATTAGTAACCCTGTATTTATTCTACTAATCCAGGCTATGCACCACACCAGAAGAACCTGAATTTAAAGTTTATTAGAACTGCTAAAAGAATTATATCATGGTACAAGCCATTTGGCCATGAAGATTGAAAACAGTACTGTTTGAAGCAGACTAATCAGTAGCAAAAAAAGCACTATATTTTCATCTTGCTTCTTTCCTGACAAGCTGTACAATGCATTCATACTGTGCAACACAGAACTTGAAAAAAAAAGTTTTGTTAATCTTAAAAAAAAAAATAAAATTACAATTCATGCAAATTTTACAAATGTGTCACAGCATCAGAAGAGATACTGAAAAGAATCCTTTATTCCACAGTCAAACAGGAAAGAATGAAAGACAGAGTGTGATCTCACTTTCTCACAACTATTCCCTTCTTTGTCAGAAATTAAACAACTTCTGCAATATTGAGATGGTAATTAAAATCTGCCGAGTCTCTCAACAGCTTTGGTAAACTCTGCCAACAGTCCCACTGCTTCTAAAATGATGCTCTGAAACAACAATTTTACTCCTGCCTCCAGGCAACATTTATCTCAAGGATCTCTAGAGGTAAAGACCAATTGTTTTATATGACCACATCACAAAGCCTCCATCTGTAACACCTCACTAGAAAGCTATCTCCCAATAATTATTTTTCTCAGATAAAACATTACTGAATTTTTGAGCAGGCTTCTCCAGAATCCCAGCATCTCATTAAGAATAATTCTATTCTAGGTAGGAGCAAAAGAGACTGCTCATCTGCCACTTTTCCCTTTCCCTATCTTAAGAGGACTTGAGTTTACTGAAATATTTTCTTTATCCTCCTGTGGTTTAATTTCTACAATGCATTCTGTTCTGATCTCAGGATATTGTTTCTGTACCGCCATATCTAGTGAATTCACTTTTACCCTGCCTTCCCAGTTGTTGTTTCCTCACCTTTTCCTTTTCAGCCATATCTAGAACTTTTATTCAAAATGCCTGGGTATTCAAGTCCATAATGTCTTGCTTCTTTGATGACTTAGTAACGTCAAAATGGCACACTCTGCCAAAGAGGGAAGAAATAAGACTCTCAAAATCCATTCATCTCTTTACCTATCAGCTGGAGTTTCAATAATATTTAATGACAGCAGAAAGTCTTTACTATTTTCCAAACATTAATTTACCAATTAGCCCTGTGAGACAAGTGTTTATGCTAATTCTGCAAGGAAAAAAAGACACTAAAAGGTTAATAACTTGTTCAAGACTTCAAGGTCATTTAAGTGCCAGCAGCAGAAGAAAACTGAGCAGTCCTCAGCTTCCAGTTCACCTGTGCTCCAGCTTCCAAGTAGCAGTGGCTCACAGCAGCAGCCCTTCAGAGACCTCATTTACACTCGACCTTCCACTGCCAACACAGAAATGCAAACTCCACTGCACACTCCTAATCTATAGCTCCTTTTTAGAAGGGTCCATGCCATTTTTCCTAGAGCAAATTTGAAAGAGTAACGGTGGCTTACTCATTTCCAAGATAATATTCTAAAGCTATCACCTAGTTTCAATGAGGGGAAGAATTTTGAAAGATTTTTTTGAGTTTAGAAATTGAGTGAAGCAATATTTCTTTTGTTTTATAACTAATTCTGTTTTCAAAACTAAAGTTTAAAAAAAAATTAAAATATTTTTCAAGACTTTCTCTACAGTGGAAAACACATTTAACACAGAAGATGGTTCCTTGTGGTGACGGCATAAAACACTTCGGCCTCCTGTTGTTGTGAGAAATTCAGTATCCTCAGACTGTCTCAAGCTCTTAAGCATGAACATCCTGACTGGCAGAGTCACATCCTCCAAAAGAAACACAGCCATGAGACATATGGAGGGTTTGGTGATGGTGTTGCAGTGCAAATTTTTAGATCAGTGAAAATATGTAATTTGTTCTTCATATGAGAAGCTGAGGATAGAACCGGTTCAATCTGAATCTTAACTGGGGACTGCAGGGCACAATTTATACTACTTTGCCTCAGAATGCCCTTCAGTCTGCATCATTTCCTCCACTAAACCTACTGCCCCATCCTCCCAAGCCCCTCTCCCGGGAACATGCTTCCCTCTACCAGACCCACCTTGTCCGCAGCCACTGCTATTACCTCCATGCATTTCTCACTGCTGTTTACCGCCTGCCTTTTGCTGCACCTGAACTCCATTATCTTCCTCCTCATCACCCTAATTGCATGTCTTGTCTAACAAATACTACTATTCGCTCTCTGACTCAGATCCATCACCCAGTCTGACTGCTGTTACACTTACCAATTAAAAAAAGAAGCATTGAGAGAATATAAAGAGAACTGAAAAAAAAAAAAAACAAAATAACAAAAAAAAACCTGAATAGTAAAAGAGATTTCTACATTTATACAGACTAGTAAGTCCTCATTCCTTATTCAGAAACAGCATTAAGTAAGAGAATTACATGCACATGGTATTCACTTGCAACAATTTATGGATCAAAAAGATTTAACTCAGTGTTATGGGATAAAATAAAGAACAGCTTCAGAAATTCTCCAAAGGTTAATAATCCAGGGATAGCTGGCAAAAGAGACAGAACCTGCTGACCTCATACCATCTCTGAACTGCGGGATGATTTAATAAGAAGCTCCAGATAACAGATAAAATGAAATTCAATTTCTTTAGTACTTGATAAGCAACACGTGATATGACAGGTCAATATCAGAGCCTCTTTGTAGAGATTATCTTCACTTATACAGAAATGGCAGCGAAAAGAAAAGACTTCAGTTACAGAAGGAACAACGTGATATCATGCATTTCCTCAGAACCAATTTTTAATGATAAAACTTATTACCTAAATTAAAACTATCCCATCAAATAAGATTAACAAAGCATGATAATTCTTTTTGGTTTCCCGCCTTTCATCAGAAATCCTAAACTTTGTTTGCAATATGCAGTTAAATGCAAGGGAAAGAGGATTAGATTTTCTGACCAACAGGTAAAACATTTTTTTGTTTGTATGAAGTGGAAAATTACCAAATTTTAAAGCACAGACAGTTAAGATAAATATAGTGCTTCTTGAATAACACCATATGCTGTCATCCAATGCATCCTGCCAGAACACGCAATTTTTAATTGGAGTTGGCTTTCTGATTTATACATTTTTTTTGCCCTCTTTGCCTCCTCGTACACTTTCTGGTACAGTAAAAGACTGTGGGGCTGACTTCAAATCTCTACTTTACCTGCACTGACTGAAATTCATACGAAGTTTAAGAGTATCCAGTCACTCCCATTAATGACACAGAAAAAAAAAAAAGGAATCTTAAGCTTGAAAGGGAGATACAATGCATAAATCCACAATGACACTTACTACAAGAAAGACATCAAGGCTCTGGAGTGTGTCAAGAGAAGGGAACAAAGCTGGTGATGAGTCCGGAGCACAAGTCTTACGAGGGCAGCTGAGAGGACTGGGATTGTTTAGTCTGGAGAAGAGGAGGCTCAGGGGAGACCTTATCCCTCACTACAACTATCTGAAAGGAGGTTGACACGAAGTCTTCTCCCAGGTAACTAATGATAGGACTAGAGGGAATGGCCTCAAGTTGCAAAAAGGGAGATTCAGGCTGGGTATCACGAAAAATGTCTTCTCCAAAAGAGTGGTCAGGCACTGGAAAAGACTGACTAGGGAGGTGGTTGAGTCACTGTGCCTGGAGGTGTTCAAGAAATGTTTAGATGTTGTACTAAAGGGCATAGTTTACTGGGGGAATATTGGTGGTATGTGGATGATTGGACTAGATGATCTTGGAGGTCTTTTCCAACCTTGGTGATTCTATGATTCTGTAAGTTTTGAGCAATGTGGTGCTTATATCCAACAAAAGCTCCTACATACAGAAGTAAATGTATGACAATTACCAAAGGATTAGTGGATTTAAGATAGCAACCCTGTAATTTGAAATGCATTGTTTATGACCGAGCCTCCTTTAATTATCTTGCCCTGACATTTAAAAATAAAAAAGACAAATTTTTCTGCTAATATTCTTAGTCTGTACACCCACTGGAATTCCCCAGACTTTTCTTTATGAGAACATGAGCCTCTCTGTCCTGTGGCTTCTCCTGACCTTTCCAGGAAGGGTCTCTCCTTGGCATGTGGGAAATAAAAAGGAATTATTCTTAGATGTCGCTGTGGATCCTGCTGCTTCCTCGGTTCATGCAAGGTCCTACAAAAACAAAATGTTCCCAAAACTCACAAAAATATTACAGTCAGGCTGCTGTAAAGAATTCCTCTAAAAAGACCACTAAAAAGAGTACGTGAGAATGGCATGAGCAAAAAACACTGGAGGAAGTACAACCAAAACCAGAACAGATGTGAAATGCGTAGTAAGAAAACAATCTCATTTGCTTATTTCAGCTGCTTTACTGTCAATTATTCCTTCTGTTATTAGTGAACAATGAATTTTAGAGAAATATTTTATATAGACTCTAAGTTCCCTCTCATCCTAAACTCAGTTCAAATTGATGTATATGAAAAGCGTATCACTCACTGTACAGGACTGTACTGGATTTATCACAATTTTCAACAGACAACCAAAGTCTAAGCACAAGAGAACATAAACTCTGATCACTTCTGAATTTCTCTGAGTGATCTGCTATCTGTCAGCATCCAATTTGCCTTTTTGGTCACTTATCTTTAAGCTTCTAGTATGTAAGCATGTGCTTTTAAGTTAGTCATCTAAGCTCCATTTATTATTAGGTTAGAAGGATTAAAAACCAAGCATACATACAACATGACCAGTTGAAGAAATTTAGGAGGCGAGAAATGACCAGCTGAAGAAATTTAGGAGGCGAGAAATTGTGCCTCAAAAGCATTTGATCATTATCTCCACTGATTAAGAAGGCAATCCATGACAGTAGTGGATATCTACAGATATCTACAGCAGGTCTGATGACTTTCCTAAAGGCTGCATCTATATCAGCAACATGCATGGTTCGTAGAAGAAAAGCACTGGGGCTTGAGATTTGACATCCACACTGTAAACGTGTTGCATGGTTTTACTAGCTGTATTTTGGACTCTCGAATCAGTTGTCCTTCAGTGGCTGGTCATGCATCACAGAAATCTATTTTCCAGTTCAATTTCAAAGAAATCTGGTTTGCACATTCTGTGACAGCTCTGTGATACAAAAGAAAGTGTATGAATTGGGGACAGTCATGAGATTTCCATCAGAAGTGTGCTCTTTTACCAAAGCTAAATCACTAACAGATTGTCTCTCAGTCTCCATTAGAAAAATCCAGGCCAACTTATTCGAATTGGAGGATCCTATAAATAAATTATGTTATGAAGAAAGGAAATCCTAGGTAAGGTTATATGTTCTAGAATATACATGATGAAAACCCTATGTTTCAAGGATCTACAAATCAAAAAGAACTGAGTTATACGACGTCCCTAAGGAACACAAATCAGACTTCAAATGCCTAAATTACACTGCAAATCTTGCATGGAAAACCTGGATCCTACTGAGGTATGACTGTGGATGCCTAAGGGACATGCTTGCCAGAAGATTACCTACAAATGTAATCTGGAATTGGATATCGCTCTTGGCAGAGTTTAATCTGTCTAAATATGGCCCTAGTGCTGGAGAAATGTAATAGCTATGAAATATCTAAAAGCAACGCATATTTCTTTAGGATCTTCTAGGGAAAACAAATCTTAAAACTAAGTTGATGTAAGAATATATGTTAAACAACAATATGATAATACAGGAAGGTCCAATTTATTCAGACATCACAAGAATGTCATGCCTTTCAGTCTAATTTCCTTGAACAGTTTTTTTTTTTTTTTTTTTTTTTTAAATAATAGAATAGTTCTTTCTTGTTTCCTTTTCTTTTCTGGCAGATTTTTGACTATATCTAAGCAGAGCTAAATGCAAAATCAATTAACAGTACTGGCTTCATCTTTTAATAACTATTTAATGATAGTTCATTAATTGTTTATCTAGAGTCACGGACTGCCAACTTGCGCGCATCCCTAGCCAAAACCACACCAAATTATATTACTAATTGGATCAAAACAGACTTTTCATATATTATTGGAATAATAGCTTTGTAACTCAGCTACTCCACTTTTAAAGTATGTGCAATCACTCATTTTTAAAGCACAGATAAGCAGGACATCAGTCACGTACATAAATATAGGTAGGAAAGTCTAACTGAAGTATTACTTTTTTCTCCTATTTCCTCAAACCTTGTTCCATATTCCATGACTTTTGTCAACCAAATCTGAAAACTCGGGCCTTTAATCTTTTTACATTTAGAAGCATAAAGAAATAGTGAACATCAAAGAAAGGTAATTCAAATGAAGTTGAAAGAAATCATACAATTTGAGGTAATTTCAGCAGTCAGACACAAAATGAAAAATTAACAGGTATGTATTCTCACAACAAAAACAGACTTATTGAGCATCTCCTTTTTCAGATGCGCAACATATACAGAATACAACATAAATATGGATACAAACACAAAAGGAACCCGCTTTGTGTACTTCAGCACGTTCACTTATTTCTTATGTGAAATATGCACCCAGAATAAACAAAGCAATAGCATTTATACTGTACTAGCAATACAGATTTATTTTGTTGCTAATGAAGGTTATAATGCTATTGCATGAAAATCTATGAGATTTTTTCCCTTTCATTTCAGTCAGCAACTGACTTATTAAGCCAGTTTAGAAATTTCTTATTGACCACATACCTCAGGGAGCTGAAGAAAACATCTAAATTATTACATAGATAATCAGCTATATTACTATATATATATTACTATATAGCTGATTACTGTAATACACTAGTTTCAGTAGCAACAAGGGGATATTCAGTATAGTTAAGGAGATATCTTTTTGGATGCAATAATACAGCTGTCCCTCCTTCAGAGGTATAGTAAACAATGAAATATAACCACGACTGACAACTATTTGCCCATTCCCTCTTGATAGGATGTTTATTCTTTTCCCTCCATGCATGATTAACTGTTTGTGTATCCTTCATGTGTAATCAATAGCTGTGAAGCTTTGCATTAGCTTTAGAGATTAAACATCCCCTGATAATAAATTCCATTGATTGCTCCAGTTTAGTTTAGCTGCAGGAATCCCACTTTTTTAAAAATTATTATTTATTTATTTATTCTGGGAGTTTAAATTAAAAGGAGATATATAGTCTAGGAGGAGAGAGTAAAAGCTGACATGACCTCTTTAAACTCATTTTTCCAGATGAACAAAACTTATCAAGTGTTGTAGAACATGAATTAGCATGTCAACAAGCATCAAGCTGCAAGAGAAAACACAGGGAAAGCCAGACATTTTAAAATTCCTAGGAAAACTGTCCAGGGCTGCAATAGTGGAGATTAATTGTCACAAATCAATTACAAAATTAACAGTGATGGGAATAAATGAACTTTTTACTTAGTAAAAAATAAATTACAGGAAGGGCTGTATTAAATCATCATCTAAAAAACAACAACAACAAAAGAATAGACATTTATGCATGTACACAAACACTTAACTTACCAACTCAGTGAAGCTAACCACTTAACTCTATGAAGAAAGCGTTTACAAACACTTATTTGAATGCAAATCACCAGTTCGCTAAGATGATACATTTTTCACTTCTCTCTGATCCACATTCATAAACATTACTTTACGGCCAACCTATTTGGATGCTTAGGATGTTATAAGTATTGATGCAAAATACCTAAGTTGGAGGAATGTAAATAAGCAATACAAGAGTTTTGTACGAATATCATAGAAGTTTCAGTTCCTTCCTCTGGAGTATAAAAACTTCAGTTCTCCAAGTCAGGAAAAGTAAATATCACCATATGAAATAAAATGGCCAAATGTGGAACACAGTCAATAGTAAATAAATAGAAAACACAGAAGAAAGATTCAGGAATAAAACTAGTGTCACATTCACCTCTGATGACTAAGAATTGCAAACTGCCTGCAACCTTGTCCTTCTGATGCTGTGCTTATAGGGTAACACCTAGCAATAGCCATCACAGCATGCTCTGGCTCTTCCACTTTCACCAAACAAACATCTACCGTTATACCTCTATATATAATTATATATACCATCGGATCTAATACTTGATTTAGTGACTGGCAATCCTGCCTGTGGTAGGGGGGTTGAAACTGGATGATCCTTGAGGTTCCTTCCAACTAAAGTCATTCTATGATATATAGAATTACAAATGTTTGGGGTATATGTCGTATATAGCTGTCATCTAATGTATGATGAAACCTGGGTGAAACAAAAATTCATCAAGTGGCTTAAAACATATACCATAAATGAAACACAGCATTATCAGTAATAACCCTTGTTAAATCATTAGTGAGTTTCTACTGTGTGTACATCACACCTGTCTATTTCACAGTAAATCAGAATAAGAAAGGACGTACAAATGTCCTTTACCATCTGTAAATGATAATCTGTCTACAGCAAATCCCAGTCTTCTCCTCCTGGAATACAGCTCATTTGTTGCTGTTATGGCTCTCATTTAAATTTTAGATGAACAGCATATGTTCAGCAGTGGTTGGTACCACACCACTATAAAGTTATGAGACTGAGATTCTGATCTACTTAAGCTTTACTGCAAAGGAAAATGAATAAAAAACAGATTTAAAAAAATCAGGCAGAAAGTTGCATTTTAAAAATTATTTTTCTGTAAAAAAGTGTATATGCCTGAGATGAATTACTAAAGGATTGTAAAACTACATTAAGGTATAAACTTACTGTTAGAGATTCAAACGGTTAAAATGAAAAAATTACCAGTGAGCTCTCTGTAAATGTTTACGAATTAAATCAGGAAGATTATATTAAAATATATACAGGATCAATGAAAATTAGAACATTCAACGTCAAAAGAATGTTCATAAATCTATCGCTGTATTATATAATGCCTGTCTACGTCTTGTCTTGCCCATGAAAAAATACTGGCATTAATCTTTTTTTCACTCCAAATGGCAAAACTTGTTGGCTTCTATTGGAGAGAAAAGTATTCCTTAAGTACTTGGACATTTATTTAGTAAATTGTCTTCATTTTTTTCATAGGTTCAGTCAAAGCTAGGATTATATGTTGAAAAGAGAAGAATGATTGCTTTTTTCATAAATGCAGACAAAAATAAAACAGGAGGGCAAAAAAGAATTCTTCTAACACTGAAGTTTTGAAGAAAACAGAAACAAGTTTCAAAGATGCCTAGAACTCTAAAATGCTGAAAAGGTGCCAAACAGGAAAATTCTTTTTATAATTGGGTATCCAACTATCATGAGACTCATCACCCTTGAATTCTTATGAAACATTGGGACAGAAGTGAATTACCAACCTGTAAAAACCTGAATAATGCAACTAAAAAGCTTCTTAAATTATTGCTCAATGATCGAAGCCGATTCAATATCAAAATGTGATACTTTTCCCTGTTTTAGGAATCTTTTTTCCTTATGCATCCATCAGCACACCTTTAGATGATACTGGTTAACAATGTTGACACATGCTGCCAGGACAGAATTCACATGGTGCTTATTCTCTTTTCTACAACCATCTGGCTACCCCAAGGTTTGTAAGGCCATTTTGGGAGCCTGGACCCAAACTAGGTACTGCAGAAGCTTAGTTCCTTTGGACATTAATACTGAAGAATAAGTCCAAGTCTGCAGAGAAGAGCTCTTGAGCTATTTTTCTATGTAACGGAACAGAGGCCTTGTGACAAAGAATGCAAAAGTAAAGAAAAAGTCTCGCTCACAGGAGGTGGCACAGGCAAGCTGTAAAAGTGCTTTCTAAAATATGCTGTGTAATCTAAAGAATATATTTCCGTTTAATATTTAACTGTATAGAAGACTCTGAAAGAAACTTGCCCTATTGCTTCTCATTCAGCCAACTAGTGTTTCTCCAAGCTATTGTTTTCTGGCTAAACAGACACTTGGAAACTTGGAACAGATAACTACAATAAACTAAGATAATTTGTTTCAGAAACAATTTTTCTGCATACTTCCTGTGAACACTTCTGTTTTATTCCATGGTTCCAGGACATGAAAATGCAGACAACAGTAAATCTGGGTAGGTGATAGTATAAAAAAAAGTGGCAAAATCAGACATTTACTGGATGCAGCAAAAGGAAAATGATTTTAGATGCTGTTGATAGTAACTTATAATCCTTTTGAAATTAGATGTTTTGTATAGAATGTGATTATTTAATGAGCAATTGATCTTGCTTTATACAGAACAGATGGTGTTGTTAAATGTAAAACCAACAAACCTAGTTTTCATTCACATGCAAATGTAAAGGATTAGTTCCTCACTTGCAAAAGAAGTCACCACTCTGTACTGTCTTTTCTTATTCTAGGTATCTATCTAGTCCAACTGTCAATCTTATTAAATAATTTTACAACATTTTGACTTTCAAAAAGATATTGTACTAGCACAGTTGTCTTGGCTGCATAGTTACAGCAAAGCAACTGCTGATGTGATAGTGAGACCAGCACTACTCTAACAGTCACCCAAGAGAGTGTCAATCATGCTTGCTGAGTAAGTGGAGCATTAAATTATTTTTTTATGCCTATGTTGTACATGCTGAATCACTGTCATCATACAATCACAACAGAATACAAAAAAGAAAAGCAGCCAATTAGTCAAGTCAAGGCCACACAGGCAGACAGACTATAATTTGGAACTGTGGGCTAATTGCTGGACACCAGTATAATGTCACAAAACAGATTTATTGCTGAATGCAGTAAATGCTTAAGAATAAAAAGAACAATCTCCACCATTCCAATGCGTTACTAAAATGCTTAAAAATTCTGCTGAGTGTCTGTTAGTAATTTTAGAGCTAGCTTCTCTCTGCTGTAATTTTTTTTTAATCTCTTCTAACTCTTAACCTTTAGGGGACTTGCATAACGAGCACACATGCAATCTACTACTGTCACCTTCTTGTCTTTCCATACTGCCTGATGTTTGAGAATAGAACTGATGAACCCCCTGTGATCTAGTCTGCATACTTTCCATCATAATTTAGAGAAGTTTGACAAGGGGTAGCTATTGAAATAAATGGGCTGGGATGTTTTTAACTTCTAATGGACTTTGTCACAGAATTTAAGAACAGAACTCAATCATCACAAGTGTTCAGTGATGAAAGCGAGCAAACTAAGTACTTGGTCAAGCATTTAGACAAAATCACGCATGTCAGAGTCTAGCTAATATCCTTACACTTTTCTGATCTTTTCTGCCACTGTAATTAATAAAATTTATGCTTCTAGTCTGCTTTTAACTGATATACTACCATGACAGTGCAGTGCTCTTTTCTGCAGAAAATAAGCTATCTGTGTTAACTGGTTGTGAGCAAAGGTTGAAGAGACTGATACAATTATGACTTTCACATCTAAGTATTTAAACGAAGCCAGTAACTGACAGGAATAACTAGCTTATTTAATAATTAGGCCTATCAACAGATATTTCTGCCAGGCTACAGTAGGGCTTCAAGACTGGGTTATCCAAGTGACAGACAGTCTGCAAGAATGGGAGTATGTACTCTGAAAGGAGAGAGCACAGGTTGTATTTCAAGCCTAACTCCTGAATGGTTTCACAGAAAAAAGGTCACAACAGCAAAGAGTGTAATCCATGCTCTTCTTGCAGGATTTTTTTCCCCCCAAGGAATAAGTGTCCTTCAAGATGTTTCCTGTATTTGTTGAGGCTCTTAAAACTACTCTCCATTTAAATTCATGTGTTTTTTCTAGAGAGAAAAATCCTGAAGGAAATTTATTTGAAATTTCTGGTTGCTGTCTTTGTTGCTGCTGGCAACACTTACATAGCTGTCTTGAACAGCCCAGAACTGAGGAAAGTGCCAGGAAAAATGCCATCTACCATATGAAGTGTCCAAAATGCAGAGTTGGTATTAATTATTTTCATGTATAATTACTTTTATTAGGATTAATAGCTCCTACATCAATTCAAATTTACGTAAATATAAAATATCTGAAGAACTATCCGTAGACTTAAGAAATAATTTCAATTAAGTAGTCTACAAACATAACAGTTTGGCTTTAACAGAACTGACTGGGAACAGTTTTACACTGCCTGCTGTTTACCCAGCAGTTAAAAAGCCACTGTAACAACCGGAATTTAGCAGCTGAGAAGGTCAAGTTGTAAAGCCAAAAAATGCCAAAGTAGGTTGACAACAGAATAACACAGATTATTTGGAAAGGTATGTAAAGTTGTAAAACTTGTTTGACTGTCATCTCCATGTGAGCATGAAAATCATGAAAGTTTCATTTTCTTGACACTCCTTGAAAAAAGAGGATAAATCATTTCAGCAATGCTGTTAACAAGTAAAAACAAATGGCTGAACTGTAGCTATGATCATAATTAGAACTGTACTTATATACTGCACAGATGATAATCTAGCATTATGTGGTTTGTGTTACTGCTTCAGTTCAATTTCCTTCAGATAATGCATTTGGATTCCATAATATGCCTCTATGGTGAAACCAATAGCTGAATCCAGTGATAATTCCTTTGGGAGTCATAATTTATGGCAACAGTCTGTTTCCACCACTTTTCTCAGTAATTTGTTCCAATGATTAATAGCCTCACTGTTAAAGATAAATAAGTGCGCCTTCATTCTAATTTGAACAAGTCTGGCGTCAGCATGCAACCATTAGAGGTTTTCCTCCTGTACAGTAAATAAGCCTTTTGTATTATAACCTGGTATTATTTTATCCCCATATACTCTACAAGATATAGGTATATGCTGCAGGCCACACCTTCACTCTGATGGACTAAAATTATCAGGATCTTTAAGTCAGTTACTCTAAGACTACATGCTAAGCACTAACTTCTGTTCTGGCACTTTTGTCCATTCCTCCCAAATATTCATCTCCCCACTGAAAGCATGGATACAAGATGTACATGCAGAGAGTGTATCACTATTGATCATATCCACAAAGTCAGTTTTCTTTTTCACTTTTTGTCATAGCACTACACTAAGAACTATTGTTAACTGCTTATCTGTGTCTACCTAAAATTCTTTTCAGGTTTCTGTACTACTTCTTCCAAATACATTTATTTATATTTGTATGTAGATAGTAAGCCACAATATCTAGTATCTCTACCTTGAACTACTGGAATGGAGAAAAAAGGCAACAATCAGTAAACAAACTTAACTTTCAAGTCAAATTAATAAGGAACAAAATTCTGGCAACTGTAACATCCTAAACTTAAGTAGCAAGCTATCTTGTATTTGCAGATTCTCACTTTGCAGCTCAAAATACAATCACAATATTACGATGCTAAAAGTTTCAGTTAAAAACAACAGGCTAAAGGGAAGGGCAGAAAATCTTATCCGCAAATATTTTCACAAGTATATTTTGCTCATCGCTCAAAAGTAAGAATATGCATGTAAGAATAGGTCTGTGTGATTTTGAATACCACAATTATGTCATATTATCAACTGCAGAGAAAAATAAAACAAGAAGAGAAAAGAATACCAATGCTGCAAGAAAGTGGGTCACACTGTCTCCCTACATAAACACCACAAAAAAGAAGTCATGCTTGACTGCAAAAAACAATCATACATTTTTTTTCTTAAAAGACTAGTGTCTCACTGAAAGTCACTGGAGCTTCCCCAAGGACAACTTGAATTAGAATCAGAGGCCAAACATAAAGACACCTCTCTGAAACCTAATCCCCTTGTCCATTTAAAATACTCCTGCAGTTTCAGATCAGGAAAACACACCACTGGGATTCCACTGGCAGTTTTGCTTGTTTTTCTTTAGTGTTTTCAAAACCAAATAACTCAAATATCCGAACAAGTATCAACACAACTGAAATAAAAGCAGATGGGTTCAGTTAATCTTCCCCTTTTCTACTCTACACTAGATTTTTTTTTCCTACCAAAATACAATCTCTACTGGCATTATCAACGTAACAGCATTTAGAAGAGAAAAACTCATTTAAAATGTAAATGTTAGTGATGTCAGTTGATACAAAAGGGAGACTTTAATCCTATTTGCTTGTTTTTCCACCATATTTCTGAGATGGACCACTAACTCCTGTCCAGGCATGGAGTTAGCTTAAGAACATGTACTGTGCCTTTTCAGATAAAGGCTGAGCCTCAAAGTGCACCTTTATTAACTCCACTTCCCCGTGAGAACCAGAAATTAGCTCTACAGAAAAATTAAAGCAGGAAGTAATTAGAGGTAAGCAAGCATTGAAAAGTAACCGGGGTAAAACCAGCAGGTTTTCATTTAGAGTACCCTTTCTCCATTCCTTGCATGTCACAAGACAAAAACTGCCCAGTCTTTCTGGAAGTGTCCTATAACTTGTCGTGGTCTTGGGCAGACTCTGCACATGCCCTCTCTTTGTTTTCTCCTTAAACACACCTCTCCCCCTATCCTACCTGGCTCCCTTAATCCTCATATCCCAGAAACATTCCACGTTAAAGGCTCAGGTGTGTTGGACTCTACTGACACAGCAGCTGGCAAAAAAAAAAAATATTAAAAAAAATCCAACTTTAAGAGCTTGATCTAAGAAAATTGTCAGAAATGCCAGATACAGATATAGCAATTTCAGACATTTGGCTGATAGATCAATGCAAAAAAAAATCTGAAGTATTTTGCATTTTATTACTCGCAAACAAAAGTTACAGAACTGAGGCACTCACTGTGGACATAAAAATGTCATAAAATATGTTTATATTCTTCAGAACAATCAGAAAAGCGTCTTAAAAGTTAGGATTAACAAACGTGAAACTTTCCACTACCTTCTTTTCATCAGTACCTGGGCCTCTCCTGCCTACCCCATGTTTCTAGGCTTCAGCTCAAGGAGGGCATCTCAGGAGAGTTCTTGTCTCAGATGAACAAAAGCAGATGGGACATAACACTACCCATTTTTGAGACTGGAACAGTATTGTTTCATGCCCCTCTGCCCACCTATTTTCCCTACCAAAGTGAGACCTACCAGCACAGAGGAAACAGCTGAGGTACTGGCTGCCTTTGGGTAAGTTGTACAAACCAGTGAATTGTCTCCTTATCCATTCTACTTTAGTCTTAAAAATTTAAATATATTTATATATACTTAATCAAGATTTTAGATGCTGAACTAAGTAAGCCTTAAACAAAACAGAATTCAATCAGAGGAAATTTCAAAGTCTGAATTAATACAGTGAAGGAATTCCCTAAGTTTTCACTCCCTTCTACACTGGGAGGAGAAGTTCAGGTAAGGCATGACAAAGTATGTAGTAATGGCACATTGCAAACTTTCTTTCATGAAAAAACATACATTTGTGGCTAATTTATAAGATAGCATACAAAATACTTTTAACTATTCTTTGTGTTTTATGCCTCAATGCTCCTCGCTGAACTTCATTTGTTGATGCTTTGATAACCAACTAACCTTTAAAAAGCGGCTTTTAGAATTCCTCTGAGTGTTTTTACTCTACTAAATGAAGCAATTATTCCAGCTGTAAATTCAGCCAACCTGCTTATCCACCTCCTCCAGCAGTCAGTATGTGTACTGAACGCTTATTAATTATCACATTTCAGAATCAACTTCTTGCCATTTGAAGGATGAGGTCTGCATTTCCATCTGCATCTTTCAGCTGCTTAACAGATATCATGTCTCATGTCATAGTAACCAAATTTCCTGGAAAGCCTCCTCTGACACATTCTTGTATGTGTCATTAGCAATATCAAACACCAGTTTTGTGTACAAATATTGCTGTTAGCTTCCTTCACAGGTGTACTACCCACAGGGTAACTGTGAATAGAAGGAAAACATTGAAATCACTTCATCTTTTTTACCCCAAACATGCAGAACAAAATAATACTTCGCAAAATGTTGGGGTAGGAGTAGAAGTAAAATAATGTTTCATAGGAATCTTAATAGGAAAAAGAGGGTGTTTTTTTTTGCTAGTGAAAACTGGCTAAAAAATTTGGTAAGAGTAAAGAGTACAGCACAGATATATTAACTCACATTAGTACAGCATAGATATATTAACTCACATTAAATAATCTACACATACAATTCATTAATTCCCTGGAATAGAGCCAGAACTAATAAATCACTACTAAAGTCCTGATACTGTGTTTCTAAAGCAGATTATGTTGCGTGAGCCATTTCTGTGTCTGAATGCCAGCCCAATAACCACAAAGCAGCAGAAGGAAAAATGCTACTTTGGACTGAAAGTAATCTTTATGGAGACAATAGCTGACATCTTTTCAGATGATGTACATTCTGTTCGTAACAGAGTCCCAACACACATCTACAGCAGCATACTCTACATTTATTCCCTAAGAAACATTACAATGATTTTATTAAAAAAGCTAAGAAAACCATGTCAGAAGTCTATATTGCAGTCCTAGGGACAGTGCAAGCTGGAGTTCTTAGGTTTTTGCTTTTGTAGTCGCTTTTTAATAACTAGTGGAATTACATAAGAAGTAAAACTACAACCCATATAAGACAAATATTCTGGTTCAGGATACACAGTAAGCACTTCCTAACCCCGAAAGTGGGTTCAGTAGACCTACTTAATGCTATAAAAGTAGGAAAGAATTTTCCCTTAGTACTAATTCAGAAAGTAATGTGAGGTGCTTAAACCAAGCTTTAATTAGTTTTACTATGTACCCACTGCATAATAAAGTAGCCAACCTCAACAACTGTATTATCATGCATGAAGAACAAATGAACAAATAATTAAAAAGAAGCAGTGCAAAATTTAGTTTCATACTAAACAGAAAAACTTGCACGAGTTTTTGTTTCTTCTTGGAATGTGTTCAGTATATTTAATTATTTGCTTCTATTTCCTATTGCTCTACGCTTTCAGGCTTTATAGTACAGAAATAATTCTTTTCCTTCCTTCAATCATAATGGATCAAATCCTCAGCATTATTTTATTTTATTATGGCAATCTTGCAAGATAACGGTGCACCATCAACAACTCTGCCTCTAACGCACGACTGGTGAGTCAAACACTATTTGTCAAAACTGTTTAAAAGAGATCCAATTCTGTATGCTCATGATAGCCTTTCACTTTTGGAGCATGTCACATCATAAAGCCACTTCACTTTTTTTGCTGAAATGCTAAATTTTTTTTCTGTTTGCTAGCCAGAATAAAAATAAATTAAAAAAAAATTATTTCAGGGTATAAAGGAAAGAAATTAAGATATAATCCTCTCACATGTTCAGATATTTCAAAACTGCTGGAGATAATCAGAGATAGAAGAGATGAAACATCTGTTGTGGCAATAGAGAGATTCAAAATGATTGAGTTAACAAGAGCAACAAACCCACAAAACGAAAAAAATAAACCACAGCCTGGTACATTCCTTGCACATAGCACGTGTTTTGCATTTGGTATTTATTTCCCAGCCACCCCATAGGAACTGCTACTAAATAGAAGCCTTCACGTTCAAAATGCCAGGAAACTGCTACTATTACTCGCTGATAATCTTGACAGCTATTGTTGACCTTTTGCCACTTCCTGTGATTCTGCATAACAAGAATAATGCATGTGACAATTTTACTACAGGAAAACTTATGAAAAAGATAAACATTTCAATGACCAGGAAGGCTTCTTTAGCCTCCAGGTGTTGGGATTCAAGTGCCCATTGAGATGGACATGAGAGACTCTGGTCATGGAACCCACTCTGCTCCCAGCACAGAGTGAACCAACATGAAATGCTGCACACCACCCAGGCCTGCCAATTCTTGTCAGCAGCAGAACGGCCTTTTATACCACACAAATACATGCAACCTCTGCTACAGTGTTCAGCTAGCGGTGTCTACAGACATTATGATTTCCCATTCTCATCTACTTCAGTTTATATCAGAAGTTCTCACGCTCCATTAAAGATCAATCCTTGGTCTCGATCCTATATCCTGACCCCTCCAGCTGTGGAAATAGCAAAATTTTACTTTTTATTTACATGCCAAAGAAAAGTATTAGATTTTTCATGGATTCTTTCAGTTCTTTTTGTTGAAGGCAAACACTAAATGTAAGGCATAAAACAAAGAACCCTCAAAAAAAGACAGTTTGTTGCTTCTGTGAGTGTTCCCTATAAGCAACTCATCTGTTGCAAACTTTATTACATAAAACTCACAGTGATTTAATATTTGTTGGTTCTATTAAAAAAAAAAAATAGTTACAAAATGAGCATAAACTTACAATTTGTTTATTCATTTTTTCTCTTCTGGCCACAAATCATCACAATCTGTACTGGAATCCAATCCAAATTACATTCAATTTACTCTTATACATATGAAAAAAATTAATTAAAAAAAAATAAAATAAAATCAAAGGAATTCTGCATACCAGCTGTCTCTTTCTCCCTGAGTGGCTGCCTATTTGGACTTTGCATCTCTCAAACGTCAAAGCGAATTTTAAACACGTTGTAATGTTTGGTGGCTTTTTCCAAAAATCACTGTAGAGATTATATAACACCTGCTCATCTCTTTCACTTGACTTTCTTGGATTTGGTATCAGACCGAGCAAGGAACTGAATTTAGTTTTCCAACACCACATGCAAAGGGAGAGCTGTTAACCTCCTTGTAAGTTTATAACCACGAGTCACTTTGCAGATTCCCTCTAGTGCTTGGGGACATCTCATTTCATGATACAAGGGCAGTTAGCACCTGTAAAGTAATTATATCTACCAAATGTTGTTGGCCTGAAATATGAATATATAATTGTTCCTGCCATCTGTTAATTACACTAGTTGAATCACTTATTTAATCATATACATTTACTTGACATCCACAAACTTTTTAATAGCTTCCACAAACGCTGTCCTGGCAGTGAGGCAGAACAAAGGCACTGCCATATGCCCCCAGAAACACCGCGGCTTCATACGAGGCCGGGCTGCACAGTGGCTCGCTGAGACAAGATGGCACTTAGCACTCACCACCTGCCTGCATGTGCTGGGAGCCAGCCAGGGGCAGGCAGGGAGTTGCCAGCAGTGGCACGGGCACCGCTCCACAGCAATGGGAAAGCTCGTGTGGAAACACAGAGAGAAGGGAGGATACTGATGGGTTGGGATGAGGAGGGAAAATCAGAATTAAGAAGACTGCTCAATTGTGTTTCAGGTAAATGGTTTCTTTTTCTGAACAATGAAGGAATCCATTCAGGAAGTTCCATGATACATCCGTAGATTACTAATCATATTGCAGCTTTGGTACTGAGCTCTCTTTATCCTCTCCCGTGTTGCTCAGCTGAGGTTACTTTAATATCTTGCAGAACTGCTGGCACAAATTGAATTCTGCACTTCTCCAAGGATAAGAGAGGACACAGTTTACATTGCCCTCACTGTTGGTGACAGCAAAATTTAGTTATGTGGCAGTGACAGGACAAGTTCTCAGGATGTGACACTGAGTCACACTGAGAGGACCCTTTAATATTTCAGGGAGGGATAAAGTAGTGGAGGGGATCACGGATATGAGATCTGATCTCCACCCTCTACATCTTCTATACTATTTTGACTTGACAGATGCATCCCAGCCCAAACTAGGTCCCTTCTAACTCTTGCCCCATCCCTGTGGCACTGAATGCATGAAGAAGGTAGTAGAAAGAAAAAGCAAACCACGACTCGTCTCCCTTTGGCTAAGAAGTAAGGGGCTGGAGATAAGTCAGCGTTCCCCTCAAGGACACAACTCATGCTCTCAGCCTTGGGTCACAACCTTAGCAGAGATGGGCAAGACGACAGTAAAATCCATAATCGCACTGTTTTCCAGACATCTTACATGGCTTCCTACTCTGACACTAACTGCAGCCACTTTGTTGCTAGAAAAGTGTGTTCAACTATATTCAGCCTAGGAAAAGTGAAATGGGGAAAATTAAAGAATTTACTAGAACATGTAGTACAATCTTCCTGAAAATTGCTTTACTAACAGGACAGGAAGAAATGGTGCTGTGCTCACATATTTTAGAGGTATGCAACCTAAATTACTCTGAAACTTCTGATGCAAATTTCAGCATCTCTAAGATTAGCTCTCTGACTTTCTACTACAAATGGAGAGATATTACAATACAAACCAAAGCACTGCTACTAAATCCAGCACTGCAGAAAAAAGGGTGTCCAAGTTCCAAATGAAAGAAAAGGAAAAAATTGAAAAGAAAATAAAAGTTTAGTTCAGATTCTTATCACTTGCACATTTAAATCACTATTTTAACAGATACATAAGAACACATTCCCATTTCATTCTATTTTTAAGGAAAAAAATGAATTAAGGGAAACTTAAAAAGAAACTTTTATATCAGTACATCATTGAAACTAACGGTAGGTAAAAAACATAAATTCAAGTTCATGCATATGAGAATAGCTGTTATCTCAGAGAAATACTTGATAAACTGGTACAATAAGTGGGCTCCATTTTGTCTCTCCACCCTCACAGCTGGTTAAATTCCACACTGCTTAAATCTGCTGACCTTTCTTAAACTTACCTAAAAATTTCCACTGCTGCTTGAATATTAAACCAGAGCTCACAGTTGAACCCTGTCACTGATCATGTTCAAACAGCTGGGAAATTTCCAACTCAGTGTAGTGGTTATATTCCAGTGCAGGCTATACCCCACACGCAGCTAAGCAGAAGAAGCCCAGAAAACATATCTTCACCCTGTAAGAAAGCAGCTCTGGCTACCAGGCAAATGCCAGCATTTTTAGTGTGACAAATGCAAATTCAGCTTGCAGAAAATCAGCATCAGCCTTATGCAGGACACAATTCAAAATATTGCCCTAACATAAAAGCAAAGTAGGTTTTGTTGTTTTTTTTGTTTTTTGTTTTTGTTTTTAAATAACAACTCAATTCAAAACCCAAATTCATATAAATGTACTTTGCCTAATTTCCAAATACCTTGCATTTTCCCTGATTGTTGAATAATATACAGAATCTTATAGATAAAGACTGCAAAAATTACTCTATTGTCCACAGTACTCATAAGTGGGTGACAAAAAATGGAACCCTGTTTAGATCAGAGCTGCAAGTACAATTTTGCTTGAAAAGGTAAGAGAATAGATGTGAAGGAGTTGTCACCCACCTAATGGAGATTCAAATTACTCCACTTCCCCTGGGAAACAGCTGCAAGAAATCTCTGCACATTCCAGACAGAAAGGGAGCATACAAGTTTGGAGCCAAACATCAATAAAAATGCCCATCTAGGAACTAGAAAAAAACAGGGCGAGAGGTGTCAATCACTGAAAAAAGTCATGAAAATGCCAGCAGTGGTCACTGCAGCGTATTGTGGGGGCTTCTGCGGGCAGCCAGGCAGGGCTCAGCGCTCTCTACATACACAGATCCATTCTTTCTGTGCACAACACACGGACCTCAGATACCCTCAGAAACATCTATAGATATGCCAGTAATGTCTCCACACAAACTGGGAAAAGATTAAGCACATTTTATTTTAAACAATTACAATAAACTCAAATATTGCAATTAAGAAACAGGTCAGCAAGTAGCTTAAAATACGGTAAAAGGATGTCTAACTATGCAGACAAAGCCCTAGACCAAAACTGTCTCTCCCCATTGCTCGGATTACAATTTGCTCTAACATCAAACTTTCTCTGAAGAAATGAAGAGAAATAAATTGAAGCCACACACTGTGATTTTTCAGCAAGGATTTAAAAAATTAAGAGGATTTCATTGGGTATCACAAATACATCACAAAGAGCTGTGAGCTCAAAATCTAGCATTCCAGCTATGCCTGTATTGATCTTACCATTTATTTTGATACTAGTTTTTCCTTTTTTCTCAAGCAAGTGTCACTTTAAAAGCATGTGAATTGAATTTGGTGAGAACAAGCACTGATGGGCACTCTGCCAAGAACTGAATGCTCAGAGGCAGCTGGGAGAGAGAAAAAGGCAACAGTCTGAAAAAGAGAAAACTAGCCTGAAACTAGAGATTCACTAGAGAAATTGGGAAAACTCTGTGCCAATGGACAGTCAAAGAATCCTTTTAAATGCACTTACAATACACTGAAGTAGCTCAAGAAAAAGCAGACAAGTTCTCATTGCACATCACCACAGGAATTTTTCGCATCGTTAAAGACAATAAAAGTGTAGATGAATTCAGGCTTAAGTTATCAGGCTTAGAACTGAACCACATTCTCTCTTAGACATCTTGGTAATTAGTGGAAGACTGTGATTCTAAACTACTTAGTTCCTATTATTTCCCTCCATATGCCAAAGCAGATAACTATGCATTACTTTCACATTTGCATGCCATGCAGGTATGTAACTAACCATAACAAGTGTATTTAAAATGCTACAGCAACATTATTGATTTTCTAAGTCGAGAGCTGTTTTTTCCCCAGAACATGCCTCTTCCATTCCTCAGCCCTGCTGCACAAGTCTCTGTATGCACAAGTATTTCAGGTTCTCTCCCTCAGGGCCCCCAGATCTGCCTGGGCTGTTCTGCGGGCAGCCCTTCATTCTGAGGAAGGTCTTGCATGCTGTAAGCCTTGTTTGCTTTTCTTCATGTAGACCACTGGGCCTAATAAATTTTATCATTTTTCCCCATAAAGCTACCTCCCTACACCAGTGGCCATCACAAATACAACAGCGCTACTACTAAATATTTCACAGTTTTCCATATAGGCAGTGTAAAGTTTCCACTGAGAACAGTTGTGGTGGAGAAAAATGAGCACTTCTGTAGGGCACTCCCTAGAATTCCGTGCAGGATCCCAAATTAAAATCTATCAATGACCTCTTTTGAAATATCTGGTTTAATAAAGGCCTATTTAGAATCACTCCAAAATTTCCAAAGACTCATAAAATCATATCGTAGAATAGCTTGGGCTGGAAGAGACCTTAACGATCATCAAGTTCTGACCCCCTGCCATGGGCAGGTTGCCAACCACTAAGTCAGGCACTCAGTATAGCTGCCCAGGGCCCCATCCAACCTGGCCATGAAAATCCATGGAGAATCTTCTTTTTTTTTTTTTTTTTTCTTCTTTTTTTGACAGCAGAGCTCCATTTCATTTATGAAAAAAGGCTGTACTTCTCTTCCTCAAGTCTTATGCCTTGTTTATTGACAAATACAGTAAGTGTCCTGCTACCATGAGACCCCTTAATTAAACAACTGACTCTTTGCTAGACACCCTAGAGCACCATCTTCTTCCATGAATGAGCTAAAGATTACTGCTAACAAGACAATTATCTTGGAGCACACCCTTGTGGTGCTTTCACATGGAAGGGCAGCTAAGCACCACCACGCTGCTCTCTCACTCGCTACTCACAAAAATGAGGAGAAAATATGATGAAATGGTTGAGATAAATACAGGAAGATCACTCAACAATTACTGTCATGGATAAAACGGACAAAGCTTGGGAGATTAATGTAATTTACTACCTACAGACAACAGACTGGCACAGTGAGAACTAAAAGCAAAATAAAAAGACCCCTTCATTCACCTTCTTCTGTCTTCTCTCCCTGAGCAGCATAGGGAAATGGGGGTTGCAGTCAGTCCATAACATTTAATGCTCCATAACTCTTTACTGCTCCTTCGTGGTCACTCTCTGCCTCTGCTCCAATGTGGGGTCCCTTCCACAGGATGCTGTCCTTCCTGAACTGATCTCACATGGGCTTCCCACAGGCTGCAGCTCTTCAAACACTGCTCCAACATGGCTCCATACCATGGGGCCCATCCTTCAGAAGAAGACTGCTCCAGCTCAGGTCCCCATAGGTGGCAGCTCCCCCACATCTCCTGCCTCACCAATGGCTGCTCTCCATGGGCTGCAGCTCTGGCCCAGGCTCTGCTCCACTGGGGGCTCTCTATGGGCTGTGCATCCTTCAGGCCTCATCCACTGCTGTGCTCCTTCATAGCTGCATGTGGAGATTCGCAAGATTCGCATGTGGAGATCTGCTCTGCATGGTGCCCATGGGCTACAGAGAGACAGTCTGCTCCACCAGGGGCCTCTCCTCAGCTGCAAAGAACCACTGCTCCAGCCTGGAGCACCTCCTGTCCTCCTTGTACACTGACCTTGGCTGCAGTGCTTTCTCTCACATTTTTCACTCCCCTCTCTCAGCTCCTGTTGTGCAGCAGTTTTTCCTTTTCTTCAATCTCGTCTCTCAGGAACACTCCCAGCATCTCTCACAGCTCAACTCTGGCAGGGGCAGGTCCCTTTTGGGGCAGCTGGAGATGGCTCTGATTTGACATGGGGCAGTATTGAGCTCTGCTCACAGAGGCCAGAGACCCTCTCTGTCTAAACCTTCCCATGTAAACTTAAAACAATCCTGAAGATAAACAAATAAGAGATTGTTAAAATCAGGCATTGCCTAACAAATAGAAAAGCTTAACTTCAACACCTGTGTGCAACATTTTTTCCATTACAATTTGTGCTATGAAGAGATACCCTCCAGAATCATCAATAGCTTTGAGCCATCAGTTCTCCAGCAGAGACATGTGAGTCCTTGAGGTGAAGGGGTGATAGAGAGGGACTGATGACCTCATGTAGATGCACGAACCATCACTTTGATGTGATGACACACTTTGTTGTCGCAAGTTCTGTAGCTTTATGTTGCCATTTAAAATATAGTGACACACAATGATCTCGGACTATGTTTTGGGCTCACTTCTCAGTTTTCTCTAAATCTGATCCTTTCTTCTCTATCCTTTAGGCTGTCCATGACCCACATCTAATTTTAACCTGACTTCACTCCTGTTGCCAGTTTTAGTTCTCTCACATAGACTCCTTTGTTTTGACTCCAGGCTTGTCATCACAGTGCTCGTTTTCCAGTCTGCCCCAGTCATAGAATTGCAGAATGGCAACTCGAGATTGTCAAGACCTACCTTCTGGCTCCAAGTGTGGTCAACCAGTGCAGGCTGCTCAGGGCTCTGTCCAATCAGGTATTGGACATCTCCAAAGGTGCAGATCACAACCTCTCTGGGTAACTCAATCCAGTGTTCAATCACCTTCACAGTAAAAGCTTCTGATTTTAACTGTAACTGTAAATTGTGTTACAATTTGTGCCCACTGCCACTTCTGCTTTGACTGCATATCATCGAAAAGAATCTAACTCAACTCATACACATGGAGAACCTTTCTCTTCTACAAGTAAAACACTACATCTCTCTCAGCTTCTCCTCATATGACAGACACTTGAGTCCTCATGTCCATAGTCATCCTGCTGGCATCCCCTTTCTAGCCCCATATTTGTTGTCTGTCCCAGCTTCTAACCTTTTTGCTCTCTCAGAATCCACTCTAGTTGTCTCTTGCCCATATATTTCCAGTCCCTATCTTAAGTTCGTCTGTACTGATCAATCTCATTCACCTTATGCTCTATTTAACTGACCTTCAGTCTCAGTTCTTCAGTTCCTCTTACAGACCTACAGCTTTCCCCCTTCCCCCCCTACCCCCCCCAGTTTTGCAAGTTCATCTCTTTTTCTTTTGACTCCCTTCTCACAATGCCAGGAAACTGCCAGACTATGAAGAACACAGGGACATGTGTATCCTACTCTGTTTCACTGTCTAGATGCAAACTGCTGTTAGTCCAGAATGACAACAAGGAAGATCTTCTTGACTCCCTGCAGTACTGGTCAGCAATGTGCTAGTGTAGGCAGAATCTACAAGAAACCACACATTGAATTCTCTGTAAGTCTTTGCAGACAGGATTCTCATAGGAACAGAAAAAGTCACTCCTTTGATGGAAATTCTTTGCTAAAAGCCAGGACCTCTCTCGAAAGCCCAAGGACATAATATTGCTTCTGTATTTCTGATGCAGACCAAAAACAAAAAACATATTCCTGATTTATCTTTCTTCAGAAATTTCTAAAATCTTTTTGCTGACTTTTCCACTGGGAAAGACAGTTAAAAAAAAAAAAAAAAAAGGAACATCTAACATTGAAAATTTCAATCCAGTGTTATATGTTACTAAGGACTAAGAGCAGGACAAACAATAAACACTTCTGTAACTAAGGGAAGTGCCATTCATCTTGGCATACACAGCCAAATCTACCTAATAATTCCAGCGTGCTTCTTCAGTCCTGCCCTTACTAAAGAAACAGTTTATATTTAAGAAGTTGTAGGGTTTTATTTATTTTAAAGTTCAGTCAAGACCTATAATACTAATCAATCATAGGCAGAACCAAATACAATCCTAAATTAAATACATAAAGGTAAGGACAGATTGCTACTTTACATAGATAAATTATGAAATACAGTGATCAGTAACTTCTCCTTTCTCTCTAAAGGAGAAATCTACTACTTTAAAGAAGAAATCTACAGTGGACATGTTATGCAAAAGATCAAGTAATCACAGCAGCCTTTGTCTAATTAAAAGCAGTTCTAACTCTGGCTTTCTTTCAAGCACTAGAAGACAAGCAAGTGTTTGTAATTATGGCAGTTCTCCAAATAGGAGACGTGCCTGACAGGAATAACTTCTTTCCTTGGTGACTAAACATGAACTATTTATTAACAGCGGGGGTTTGAAGGGAAAGCTGACCTAACAGAGATCAATGAGAAAATTTGGCTGTTTGTATATGTGCTATACTATGCCTTTGTAAAGGATGGATGCAAATAATTAATTGGTGTCATCTCTGAAATTCTGCTTTTCTCCTGAAAGACTAACTCAGCATTAACCTCTGTAGTAGATGACAGCACTCTTATCACATTGAAGTTTTAGTTGAAAAGCTTGCAGTTATTTGGGAGAGGAAAAGTGACATGTCATCCCTCAGGTGCCACAGCACAATTTTGTGATAAAAATCTCCACACAAGCAATATGTATAAAAGTAACTGAGTTTTGTAAGAAGGGGATAATTTCCATCCTCTTGTCTTACAAACAAAGCACACATAACCATTTAAACACAAATAACATATACATAGGTTGCTCTGAAATTAATGCTTCCTATTTATTTCCATGAAATGACAAGAGGTACAAAGAGCACAATAATATTATTTGATAGAGCAAATTCTTAGCTACAGTGTTTGGTCTCCATAGAAGCTCAGCATGCATTGTCAAATGTCAGGGGGACCATTTTTTTCCTGTATGTAGGAATTCAATGACACATCTTTGCTTCACACACATTTTCATGCCAGATTCCATTTTGTCAGACTGGCCCTCTGCTGCCATCTGTTGCATGGTAATAAAATGTAATGGAATATTGGTAGGAAGGTTGAACTTGTACTCCATATCACCAACATTTGCCTCTGACATTGTGGGCCAACATAATAAAATAGGAGGCATTACTTTCAGACCAGCCCTCATACCTATCCATGTCAAATTAGGGGGTAACTAATGCAGCAACATCTCCTAATAGGTCTCAGAAGTTGTAAGTGGTAGTATTAGTTCTTCCTTTTCATTCTGATCTTTTCCCCAAAGTATACAATTACCCTATGCAAGCAAAATACTTAAATAAATGAGGCTCATTAAAGAAAATGTATAAGCATAAAAGATTAAAAACAGGGCTTTTGCTCATTCAAAAATGATAAAGCACTTCTGTTACTATAATTTACCACATTAATTTAAGACAAAGCAAAAAAACCAACAAGAAATTGTGCACAGTGGCAGGGATATTCCATTCAAAATCCTATGGTATTAAGTTATATTTTTTAATAGTTCTGTGCTTTTCTATAGAACTTGAAAAACTGAGGAAAAATGAATTCAAACTGTATAATTTCAAATAGAGGTAAAAAACTACTAAAAAAAAAAAGCGTAAATGGAAAAAAAAAAAAAAAAAAGCAGAGAAGATTGCTGGTTAATATTTTATCTCACATACAGTTTAAACTCTGTATATGTTGTTTTCCTGAAAGTTAATGTTTGACACCGGACCACTCTAAGTTTTAAGTTTTAACACTGATTTATTTTCAGTGTCATTGCATGACTAATAGAGAAGAAACAATTCTATAACCAGCTGCAGTCACAGTCAAACAAGTACAAAAAGAAATAACTGAAAAGCTCTTTACTGATATTTACAGCACAAGTACAATGAGCTTAGGGTTGACAGATATATACAAATGATATTTGTAATTATCCTGACCAAAGCAGATCTTCTTTTACCTCATTATCTTAAGGTTCTTAAGAGAAAAAAAGTTTGAAAAAGAACAATTTGATTTTCCATCTTGAAATCCCACCAATCAGATAAAAAATTACCTTACTGCTACAATAACAGTGAGGAAACAGTGACATTATACAAAGGTCTGTGAGATAAAAGTTAAGATGGTTAAGATGTGACTCTCTTTCCTTAGCCTACCTTTTAAGAGGCAAATGCAGCATGTGACATTTGAAGTACCTGTGGAGCTTTTCTTGTAGACATAAAACCATCAATAAACTATATAGCTTTAGTACATATTGAGAAAGTGAAATGATGCTTTCAAAGATCCTTTTAGAAAATGGTACAAATACATATTTTTTTTTTTACATAATCCAAAAAACATAATCCAAAGAAAAAGTGATACAATGTTTCTTTTATTAACTTGCCTCTTTCCACTACTCAGTAGACAGAAAGAACTCTTTTGATGTAAAGTTGGCTCATCACAAGGCCAGCTCCAAAATCTAGATAACTTCTAGGCTTTGGAAAAAAGTTAATGCCATTGGTCTAGTAGATTTCCAGAGCTGTCACATCAACATCTCATTAATCCTTAGCAGCTACCACAAAGAATCCCTTTAATTCAAATATCTACCTAGTAAGGACATTGTCTTTCTTCAGTAAAAATGCGTAACATGCTTAAAGAATAAATGTACATGCAATTGGAGGAGCAGAATTCAAACTCAGACTCTTTACTTTCCAAGAACATGCATGGCATTGTACTCATGCTTGTACAGGAAGCAGAAAGGTAAACAACCTATGATCAGGGTTCTCATATGTCATGGCAGTGCCAACGATACATATCTGCTAGCAACTGCCATCTAAGACTGGTTAATCCAATGTAGGACTATTGGTCATTGGTCTCTCTAAGCATTTGCATGTCTAAAAACTTTTCTAAGGATTTCAGTTAAATGCTGCCAGCACTTAATATTCCCCTTCAGTCTAGAAAAAACAAACAAACAAACAAAAAACTCTGAGACACCTTCCCTGCAGCCTGTATCACAGCCAATTTATAGGGATGCTAACTACTGACATTCACTCTCACATTCTATCCTTTTTTTTTTTTTTAAGTTTTATTTTTATTCATTTTTTTACTATCTACCCATCACTTTATAAGTGTCTCTTTAGAGTTAATAGAAGTGTCTCATTTGCCCAGAAAAAAATCAAAAACGGGATAAGGGACCTCAGAAAATTTACTGCTTTAATACCATATTTTTTTCACATTGTTTAAATTTTTTACTGGAAGAAAGACATCCTGTTGTTCATATGAGGACCAAGGGACCAAGAGTTTTCTCTTGCACTGTCCATAGAAGAGGTTGATCACAGAATCACAGGGGTTGGAAGGGACCTCAGAAATCATCGAGTCCAACCCCCCTGCCAAAGCAGGTTCCCTACATCAGGTTGCACAAGTAGGCATCCAGGCGGGTCTTGA
>JAOWBP010001760.1:48101106-48116790 GCA_028571105.1 Tragopan temminckii | reverse complement strand
CCTGCTTTGGCAGGGGGGTTGGACTCGATGATCTCTGAGGTCCCTTCCAACCCCTACAATTCTGTGATTCTGTGATAGAATTATAGAATCTCCAAGGTTGGAAAAGACCCACAAGATCACCCAGTCCAACCGTGCACGTATTACCAATAGCTCTCACTAAACCGTATCCCTCAACACAACGTCTAAATGTTCCTTGAACACCTACAGGGTCAGTGACTCCACCGCCTCCCAGGGCAGCCCATTCCAGCGCCTGACCACTCTTTCAGAGAAGTAGTATTTCCTAACTTCCAGTATTCGGTGAGAAAACTGAGCTTTGGTTGCAAATTTTTAGAAGAAGTAAGACAACCCATAGCCAGAAACAGTCTAGGTCAGTTTAGAAAGTATACAAATCTATCTCAAGATAGAAGAGGGATTAAATTGTCTTTGCATTTTAGATTTAAATCTAACTCCTAAAAGAAGAGCTTTCAGCATTAGATATGGCATAGAAATAAACAGGTTGGCCGCTCCCAACATCTACTGTTCTTTTTAGGGCAATTATGAAGTTGAGAAGCTTACTAGTTAAGGTCAACTGAGACATTTAATTAATACGGGGATATCTGTATAGAATGAACAAACAAAGCTTTCTTCTTGGATACTACAGAAACTTTTCCCTTTTCTACTTTTCTTTTCCTTCTTGTTATTCAGTTAGAAAATTGAGCTTTGGGTGCCAAGTAACACTGATACGGATCTGATTTTTTTACATGTGTCTTTTAAGAGAATTTTACTTTCACACATTAGTTCATCTCAACTCAATTTGAATGCTTTGGGGAAAAATGTTTTAGAACTTTCAATTCACCTATTTATTTATTCTTCAGATAGCACTGACTAGGAGTAATTTTGTGATAACAGCATAGATATCTTTTACATAAAACAAGCTGTTTTAACGTTCAACCATGCAAGGAGATGAAACTCATGCAGGAATGGATAATGAAGGACTAGGGTCCTCACCTAACACAGCTGTCGGCACAAGTGGATCATTGGGCACTGCAGGAAAACAAAGCTCATGAAGAAATACATTACCTTCAAATTGTGTTTTCTTAAGAATAAAAACAATATACTTTAAGAATAAAATGTCCAAATGGTAACTAAATCCTATTAATTTTTTACAATAGGAAAACAGAATGAATACAGAGTTACAGAATGCATCCTGAATAAAAGAGAAGTGAAAGGTGGTGATTTTGGTTTCAGAAATGTAATGACAAAGAGATTCTTACTGATATGAAATAAAGAAGGTATTACGTGCAATTTAGTTTTTGAAAGGGCTCCTCTTTCACTATTGTTCTTTTTCTTCACAATACAGGTTCATATTCATAGACCCAGGTCTTTTCTTTTTAAATTCATTCTCTCATGTAATACTTGAATAGCTCATCTCAAAATAAAATGGTATTCCTTCAAAAGTCTTAGAAGTAATTTAAAAGAATTACATGCATATTTACAAGCTACTAGCGTTTTTTAATGCAAAATAATAAAGATACTGCTTTTAATGAGTTTAAACCAGATACACAGATTTAACTGCTTGTACAAAATTCACAGAATTTTATCATTCATTCTTGCAACTAGAACTATGCAGAGGCAAATACACTGTTTTGAATGGGAATGGCAGAATCCGGAATTGATTTTGTTCCAGTCTGGAACAAAAAATTAAAACATCTATAGCTCTGTGACAAAATGGAGCTCCAATTCCAAAGCAAATTGCCTAATAGTGTGTCCTATAACTGAAAGCCCGGTAACCTGAAAGGTTGCTTTTTATTTGTTTGTATTTTTAACCTCAGAACATATAATGATCAGGAGTACTGAATCCTCCAACATCCCCAAAATCACACACCTAGGATGCTGGAAAAGTGTTCTCTCAAACTCCTTTGCCAGTCAACTAGGACAGCTATTGTGGCCGGGCCTTGGGGACTCATGGCTTCAGATCAGTCCATCCAGAAGACTGCCCAAGTGCCTGGCAGCCCTGGCTCAACATGAACCACGTAGGTTCCTGGTGGATACTTTGTCTGCAATAACAGCCCAAATTGAACTGACTTTGTAAAGCTGTCTCCATGAATTTCAATGCCATTAAGACATCAAACTTTGGAGAATTTTCAAACAGTTCTAGCCAAAACAGCACAAAACCTCACAGGCTGATACTATTATAATTGGTTATGAGACACCTTAAATGTTAGCACTCTGCAGTTTTGCAGTTTGGTAAGCTTCAATAAACTAAGCAATAATCCTTCTCCAAACTCCATTTCCCTTAAAACAGTCAGGAAAAAAATTAACAGCCTTAAGGGATGCATTTTGCTGAAGCATGAAAAGCAGTACGGGAGGTGGGAGAAGGGGTGCTATGCCCAAATGACAGAAAATTCAGAAGCAGCTCAGACTTCAGGTCTGTTTAAAGCCAAATCCATGGTGCTATGGAGTCAGATTCCTGCCAGCTCCAAGGCAGAACTAGTTTAGAGACAAAATTAGTGGAGTGTCTTGCTTTTGTGCATGCCATGCTGCAGACAGGCAAGGCTGGACTTTCAGTGGGAACTACAACCCAGACTCTTAACAATCAGAAACTGAAACTGCCAAATTTTGTCAAAATAAAGCATCTGGCAAGTCTACAACAAAGAAATACAAATATAGAGCAAATCTGCTGGTATATTAACATGCTTTTTCCTAAACTTCACAAACAGCCATGAAATTTGTCAATGTTTCCTTCTGTTATAACGTCCTTACTGCCAAAAGAAAGAATATTTTTTGGACCTCGAATTATTATTCATTACAGACATGGTGTTACGCAGTAATATTTAACATCTTAGTATAAAATATCCTCACAAAGGAAAACTATTTCAGAATTTAATTGAGACACTTCAGGAATGTAATTTTTTCCCCAGAACCAGTATCTGAAACTACATGTAAATATTTAAACAATTGGCCATACATCACCTAAGGATAACATGTGAATGTCCCTACTCAACATCCCTTTGCGTTTACTGGTCCTCCTAGAAAGCCTAGAGTTTAGAATAGTTTTCCTAAAAAAAAAAAAGTAGAATGCCTATAGAAGAAAATCAAATTACTTACATCTGGGGCTGAAGTTATGAGAGTCCATAAATGTGATTGAAAGGGGATCCTCTGCATGCAAGGTGCTCTGGTCAGCATAACTTCTATCCATCGCATTCACCATGTGCGTCATCTCTTGACGGGTGGTCCCCATGGCATCCTTGCGCTTCTTTGCAAGTTTGCTGCCCAGCCAAAAAAAAACACCCATACCACCTTAATATTTGATGAATACTGATGTCTACAATAATAATTATCTACAATCCAAGTGACAGAAGAGTTTGGTTTTCCCATATAAACTTTTGCCAGCATGAAATTGATAAAACTACGCACCTTGCTATAAAAGAGTTATGATGGCATGTTTTAGATACACACACAAATGCTGTAATTAAAGTTCTAACTTCTGTACCCTGATCATATTTTTTTCCTGCAGAGTAATTACACTAATATAAACAAATTAGAGAATATAATTACATTTTAACTGAAATGATAAATAAGAAGCATCTGTGCATGCAGTTTTATCAACCATCTCCATTTAAATCTCTGTTTTGATTTTATAAATGGATAATTAATTCCTCTTGCTTTCCATGTTAAGAAGAAATCATTTATCTTTCTAAATGACTCCGTTAGTCAAAAAAACACACTAAGAAATAAAGAGAAACACAATTATTCAAGATCAATTCATATTACCTTTTATGCTAGAAGTTGTTCCTCTCATTCAGTATATAAGACACAACCTGATACCACCGTCTTTGCTCTTGACCCAAAATTTTGTTCTTTAAAAAACAAAAAGTCCTCCACTTTCATCATTCTACATGAAGTTTGGAAATATCTCACATTTTGATATTAACAGCCTTACAGCCTTACCCTGTATCACAGCAAAGCTGTTAGCAACCTAACCTGTAAAACTAACCCTTCAAAATTAACAGGTAGTATCCTTAAAGGGACATTTTCTCCTTTGGATGAAGACCTGAAAGGAATATCCAGTCAGAAGTCCTCAGAGACAGATGGAAGTAGATGCTACATTTTAATTATCACTTTAAGACTACTCTTAATAGAGTAGCACAAAGTCTGTGAAACAGCATGAAGTGTACTTTGGATTAGGAATCTGTAACATACATTGAACTGCTCTGTAATCTTAATATTTTCTTCCTGTTTTCAACTGAAACTGTGATAGCAATATAACAGAGAATCAACCTGCTTCTTTGCATGAATCTGATGTCACACGGGAGAAACACAATAATCAGAGAAAATATCACACTGTCAAAGGAATATATATTTAAAGCACAGCATAACTTCATGAGTTTTTTTTCTACAAACAATAATATGAGGTATCCTGGTAAGTGTTTGTACAGTGCTTATCTTACATTTCTCTAAATAAGAGGACATCAGTGGAAATTATCAATTCATGTACATCTTAATTCCTGGGAAAACCCACCAGAAATGTCCTACACCATTCTCTAGGGAAAGGAGCACTTCATGTCTCACATACTTTCTTCCTCACAGAATCACAGAATCACAGAATGGCCAGGGTTGGAAGGGACCACAAGGATCATAAATCTCCAACCCCCCTGCCACAGGCAGGGCCACCAGCCTCGCCATTTAATCCTAGGTCCTAGGCTAGTTAATACTAGACCAGGCTGCCCAGGGTCCCATCCAATCTGGCCTTGAACGCCTCCAGGGACAGGGCATCCACAACCTCTCTGGGCAAGACTGAAGAAGACTGCTTTCCAAGGTAATAATCTTAGTTTGCAGTAAGAGGCTACACAAAGTAGACTACACACAGACAAAGCACACCTCAGAGTAACCAAGTTCCTTCATTAATCAGATTTATCTTAGATCTTTTTCCTTTTTTCTTTTTTTTTCCCTCTTTCACTATTTGTCTAGTTGGTTAATTACAATCAGAATCCCAAAGATGGGCTCTAAATATATCATTTTTCAACTTGTGGTGTGCATGAGAGTTCTGTTTATTTTAGTTGTTCAGTGAAAAGTAAAAAAAAACAACCAACAAACCAAAACAAAAACCAAAACAAAAAAACAAAACAAAAAAGCAACCCAGAAAACTGAAACAGTGACAGCTAGACGCCTTATTTTATCTTTTCTCCAGACATTCATGTTTACTTAAAAAAAGCTGGTTTAAACAATACTCTGGCTGAACAAATGTTTTAAGCGCATCAGAACTTCCAGGTGTGAAACTATTTGAGCTCTATAACTGGTTCCCAAAGCTATCAAAGCTTTTGCAAAACTGGCATTTCTAGATCAGACTTTTTATTTATTTTTAAAGTTTCAAAGCCTTTCAGATATTCTCCATACACTGAAGATTTTTCTAAAGCCACCTCAGGAATGGAACAAAAAGACTATTACGTCTTGTCTGTTGACTGTGTTAAGCTCTCCTTTGAAGAATCACTTTGTAACAAAACTTGCTAGCTATGCTAAACAAATCAACAGCTATTAAGCTTTCAAGTTATTAGCTTATTAAAGAAGCAAGGTTTATAATTCTTACACTCTGCTTTGACTTCTAAAAAGGCCTATTGTGTTCTAGTATTGCTGCTCAATGTAGGACAGTTTTATTGTTTAACAGCTCCTAATTCCCCATGGGCTTGATTTCTTTTTCCCCTCTTGCATATGCAATCTATGCTTGATATAGTTAAGCAAATCACTATGCAGCACTGGAGGCTGGCAGAACTGCAAGTGATTCTCATTACACGCTGGAGATCCCACGGCCTGAACCTGTGCAGGTGTTGGTGAATGGCGGCTTGAAGGGAAAAGTGCTCAATCCTAGTGTGGAACTGCACAGTTAATTATCTCTATTTGAAGCAAATGTTATTTAACAAGGAAATTAAAATTCATCACAATATACCAGAGAATGGCAGTTAGCTAAAGCAAGCTTAGCTTTTTAATATCAAGTTTGTTTAAAAGAAGTCAACTAATCTGCTTAAAAATGTGGAAGAGCATCACTATCGGACACAGCAGTCATCAGAGGACTGGAGTGCACTCTTTGATCCTTCTCTGAAATCAAGGGCCTTCTGCATAACTTCAAAAATAAGAATACATTTTCTTGGTCACAGTCAAAACCATTGCAGCCCTCAGAAAAACTCACTTGGTCAACACCACATAGAAAAATGTCAATTTTGCTTCAGTGAAGCAAAATCTTATTCAAACCTTTGTCATGAAGTAAGATCCACACTTTAAAATCTGTCTGTAAAGCTCCCGATAAGCCAACAGGCACAGACTTCATCACAAAAACATATTTCTGTAGAAAAGATTAATAAAAATCTCCAATTTTCCCAGCACTGGGACAGAGGTGCTGCTCTCCCAAGGGTAGCGCACTGACCTGTTTATAAAGGGCTGCCATCTGTGCATTTATACAGGAGAAGTGGTGCATAGGACCACTTCTGACCTGACATGCTACGAAAGAACAACTTGTGATTTACAAGCACAGGACTCTATCTAGGAAATAGGAAAGGAGATCTTTTCTCTTAGTGTGATGCGCCACTGTGAATCATAATGCAAATTAAATTATGATTACAATAAACTAAAATGACACTCATGGGAAAAACTAGCAAAAAGCAAAAGTGTCAATATACAGTTAGAAATACAATATCCCTTAAAAAAAAAAAAACAACACAGGGAGTAACAGAAACAAAGAAAGCACATTTTCGAGCCTGAGAATAAGGTGAAATCACTATCAATAAAATTTTAGGAAAATTATATAGACTTTTTCTTTTTTTAAAAAGGGATACTGCATCATTAAAACATGTAAAATAGTAAGTCACCCGTATTCTACTTACAGATAGTAGGAGTAAGAATAGTAGCTCCTCCTGGCAAGCAAATCACAGACAGTGGAAAAAGAGAAGCAATGGTGAATGAAAAGCGTGACTCTGTCACATTCAATAAAGCAGAGAAATGTGCGTTAAAAAAAAAAAAATTGAAAAATTCATGTTTCTTTGGTTAGCATTTCAAGTTGCTCATGCACAAATTAGCCTTACTTTGCCATGCAATTAAAAAAAAAAAAATACACTAGCATATAAAAATGATTGTTTTTTTAGAAAGATCACTTGAGAAAATTACATGCTGAGGTTTCATTTATTGCCAAAAAATTTGAAAATTAAATGGATTGTGTACTTTCAACATGCAGTTCAGCATAATATAATGATTACCACCTAAATGTAATGACAAATGAACAGCTGTGTACAAATCTTGTGCAGTAAGTATGTGTTTTACTTTTCAGTTGCAAAAATAAAGATGGCATTAATAAATACATTTAAGCAGAAAACAAGTGTCATGTCATTCAATTTGACATCGTTATTGGTACACAGGTGTAGATATGTATGTTTGCATACATATTATATGTAGCTATATGAGTACACACATAATGGAGAACGTACAGATATGTGTGTACTGACATATATACCACACATTTCCTGAATGCAAACACATGTCTTATTTTAAAATCTTACAATTGAAAATGCTGATGTATTCATGCTAAGCATTAAGAATATGGAAGGGAAACAAATGGAAGGAAATGAAGAACGTTTGGAGATAGTCCAACAGTGATTTGAAAAAAAACAAAAACAAAACAAAACAAAAATGGCATTGCTTGTTAAAGATGCAGTATCCCTTTTCTTAGTTGGTTTGATGACTCCAGTAAAACTCTGTACGAGCTCTTAAGAGCTTAATTCTGTAAAACTTCAAACCAATTTGTACAAAATGATCAGGCGAAGCCCACAAACAAAACTGCTTAGTACTCTATTTTTCTGTAAAATGTAATGCTGCATTTAATCCGATTTAGATAGCTATGGCAGGGCACGAGGCTTAATAAAGCAATGAAAATGCAGAAACCATTGTTTTATTGATGTTTCTGTGAAATAAGTTGGGGTCAATTCAGGTACCAAAAGGGATACTACATAATGGATCAGCAAATATGTACACTACAGCAGATGAATAAAACTGATCAGTTTTCAGTCCCACACTCTAACTGATGTGTGCTTATGTATGTGTGAACGTGTCAGTGTCGGTACCGCTGCTCCTGGCTTTGTTATACGGATGGCCCTGGCTCACTAGATGGACTGAACACACTCAGGTATGCAACCTGAGACCTTGACTAAAGCTGAGATTAAAACAGTGGTCCACTTTTCCTAAAGGGGGGGACCGACACTCCTACAAAATATATGACAGACAACCAATTAAACTATCACCAAGAAAAATTACCAGACACTAAAGATTTATTAAACAGGCTTATTTCTCACCTATTTTTAATACAGAATACTACAGGAGCTATTTCTTTTGTTACCTGCAAAACTAGCCAACCCCATGAGGAAGTGACTGACAATACAGAGTAGCAGACAGTCTCACACACGCACACACACAGGCACCTATTAAACACAAGGGGAGCACTGCAGCACGCAGCCAGGAGCTGATAGTCCCCAGCACATCTCTCACAATGATGATAGAAAATAAGAGATTTATTCCTGAAAGCTGAAAAACAACTCCTTGTTGGTTTTGTTCTTCAAAAGTTGTGTAAATAAAGAAAATTGCCTGACTGTGTGCCTTTTTTTTTTTTTTTTTTTTGGTAGTGATGAGTTGGATCTTTTGCATATGTGTTAATTCTCAACCACAGAGTAAACAACAGAGAAAAGTAAAAGCACTTTTGGGAAAAATCACGTATGTAGCTAACTAACACAGAACACTGTAAGCATACCTAATGTTTCTAATGCAGACGTTTCTTCTCCAAGTTATATATCTCCAGGGATAATTGTAAAGAGGCAATAAATTAAAAAAATCTAATGGAAACCAGTGATTACAACATATAGAATGATCTTAGGCACAATTGTAATGTTTTCTTACTCTTTAAAAATAATAGAAAGCTGTATTTCAGAGGAACATTTGAAACATTCACAAATATACCCTTCATCAAGGATTCTAACGAGGGAAAGGGAAGGCAGCACACAAACACCTGGAAGACAAAGGTCTCATTCTATGCAGGAGCGATCTGCGCACCGGGAAGGGGACAGGCTGGGGAAAGGGCAAACAGAGAGGAGGAATTTCTAGTGGGAGCTACGGTGCTACGACTACAGATTTACAGAGCCACATTATGAACTTTTATGTCAGGTTAAAAGAATTGCAACTACTGGGGAGCGAACACTTAAAAAGCGCCCGAGCAGCGCTGGAGCAGCAGCTCACACTCAGCAGCAGCGCGCTGCGCCGAGCTCTCATGTTACAGTTCCCGCAGATGGCGCTATTGCTTATTGTCTAAGAAAGCACTAAAAAAATTAAAATTCATTCAGATTAATACACTTTTAAACAATTTCATGCACTAAGGAGTCACTAGATAATTTTACAGTGATGTGGTATGACTTTTAAGAAAAAACTAGGTTTACAAGAGCATAAACAGAGGTATAAAATTACATTATTTTGCAAGTTGGATAATATGAGAATACAAACAACTCATTAGAGCTGCATACGGCAAATCAAATTCATTAGGTGATTACAACATAAAAAGTGCACTAAGTTACTCTTTTTATTTTTCTTCTTCATAAATAAGACCCATTAATTTCAATTCCACCCATTCTAATATTCTGTACATTCCTCCAAGTGCAACTTAAAACTACGCGGAAATGAGTAGGTTTGAGAAAATATGTAGTTATCGAATCCCAAATATCAAATAAAACACTCTTTAAATCCATCACAAGAACCACAGGAAAAAAAAAACCAACAAATAATCCAACAGGAAATACAATGAACTCATCCAAAAGCTGATGTGAGCTACTGGACCCTAGACTACTTATTTATTTATTTATCTAAAGACCTGTAAAAAAATTCCTTTTAGTTATTGTTGTTTGATATAGAGGAAAAAGCAGATCATCACAAATCATTTTCTTACCTTTTTTTTACGATTAATATGACAACAAGGAGAAGCAGGATGAATACCAGAATTCCAGCACTTATTCCTGCTATTTTCACCACCCGATCTGTCTGCTTTGCTGGATCTGGAATCACCTCAGGTTCCTCTGTTGCTGCTGCTAAATTAATAAAAAAATAAGTTGCTTAAATTGGTGAGAACTAGAGACACGAAAGTTAACGTTGATGATAATCTCCAAATGTGTGCTCACATAGAAACCAAAATACAGACATTTATTGTGTCTATACACCTAATATACATATATATAGATTTATGTACTTCAATCTATATGCCATACAAATCTGCAAAGCCTGTATGTGACTATATGTTTGTATACAGGTATTTATATGTAATTTTGCATGTACAGAAGTGTTGCACACATCTGGGTTTACAAAGCAGAAGTACATTTTTACAGAGACAATCTATCAACTGAATCACCCTTATCTCCTTCACTGTTAGTTTTATATATACTAAATATGGAATATTTAACATGAAATAGCAAGATTATGTAACTTCCAAAGAGTAAAACAACCTGCTGTCAGCACCCTACACTGTATAGTCCTTTTCTCTTACACACTGTTTCAGTTCACCTTTGCTGAATAATTCTCCTAGGAGCACCTAGTCTGAGATATGCATTCTATACCATAAATCCATTTTATTGTAAGTGTGACTTGAAGTTTTGATTCTCCCCATAAAGCCATCCACAAATCCAAGCCTAGATTCAGCAGCAGTTTTATTTCTGTGTATAAAGAAAAAAAAAAATCACTGTTCTACACACAGAGATGAAGCCATTCTGCAATTCAGCTGAGCAGGCTGAGGCCACAGGTTACAGCAGAGATGGAAGCAGAATATTTCAATGTGCACAGCTATTCGGTCTACACCTTTCTGCATCACAGTCTAATGTACAAAGGACCAGGAACATGGGATTTTTCAGCCTGGTGAAAATATCAAAAAGTATAAATAAGTTTCAGCTGGGGGTAAAATCCCATGAGGTGTTTACTTGTAAAGCAGCAAATAGCTCCTCAGTTTCCTGGTTCCTTCTTTCTAACTCTGTGGGGTTAATGCTTTGTCTTTTCCCTGCTCCCAGAGTGAATATGAGCTCACTCTCTCTCCCTCTGATCAGTTCCCTCTCCTTCTCCAAATGGCACACGCAGCAGATGCCACTTAACCTCTCCCCTCTCACAGCAGTCGCATGTGAGGTATTTACAAGTCACTGGTAACATCATGCGTACATCGTTACACACAAAATACCCTTTATGCTGGAACTGAAATGCTTCTCAGGAAACGAACAAAACCAAAAAGAATGATAAACTAGATAAAGCCCCACCAGAGAAAGACTATCATTCCCTCAAGAACTGGCCCCAAGTTTCTCTCAGAAAATCACTGGAGTTGAGATTTGGAATGAGTACAAACCAATCTGATTTTAGCCACATTACTCACAATTCAATTCAATTTGGATTTCCTGCGCAGGAAGACATTTTAGGAGGAGAAAGAAGGATCAGGTAGTATTAAAAAAATCATTCTTTATTACTTGCTTATACACCTGCATCTCAGCAGTATCTGAATCACTCACTAACACCTTATTCTCAGGTAGAAACATGTTGACTTCCAGACACTCCTGCAAAAGCCAGGCAGCCAGTGAGAAACCTGGTAGTGCTTTAATCATAAAGCATAAGATTTCATCACCATAACAATCTTTCTCTCCTACAGCTTGAACTCTGTCCACTGAGACATATGAAATGCATCATAGAATCATTAAGGTTGTAAAAGACCTCTAAGGTCATCTAGTCCAAACGTCCATCCACCACCAATACTGCCCAGTAGACCACAGCCCTGAGTATTTCCTTTTCCTTAAATACCTCCAGGGATTGTGACTGCACCAGTTCCCCGGAAAACATGTTCCAATGTCCAACCACTCTTTCTGAGAAGAAATTCATCTTAATATCCAATCTGAACCCCTCCTGGTGCAATTTGTAGCCATTCCATCTTGTTCTATTGCTGCTACCTGGGAGAAGTGGCTGACCCCCACCTCACCACAATTTCCTTTCAGGTAGTTGTAGAGAGCGATAAGGTTTCCGCTAAGCCTTCTCTTCTTCAAACTAAACAATCCCAGTTCCCTCAGTTTCTCCTCATAAGACTTGTGCTCCAGATCTCTCGTCAACTTTGTTGCCCTTCTCTGAATACGCTCCACGCCTTTATGTCTTTCTGGTAGTGACGGGCCCAAAACTCAACACAGCACTCAAGGTGCATCCTCATTACAGCTGAGTACAGGGGGACAATCACTTCTCTGTTCTTGCTGATTGCACTGTTTCTGATACAAACTAGGATGCCATTGGCCTTCTTGGCCCCCTGGGTACACTCACCGCTGGCTCAATTTCTGCTAAGCGTCTATCAACACGTCCAGACGTCTTCCCTCTGTGCAGCTTTCCTGCGACTCTGACTCAAGCCTGTTGTGACCCTTCCCCTTTGTATAAATACATGTCATAAATACATATCCATATTCCCAGTGGACTCAATACTGGATATTTTGTTTGTATTATATGTTATTGAAGTATCTGGGGCAAGAGTCAGGATGAGGAAAGTGATGTGTGTAGCTGCATACACACAACACACACACACAGGCTAGAGCTAGTGCCATATAACCGTATGATGTCATTCAGAAATTTGGAAGTTTTACATATTATTTTCGTTTTAATTTTGATATTTTATTGATTTATGCCTCCTATTGCCTCTGCTATAAGAAAGCAATTGTACGAGCAGTCAGACATATGTAAGAGGAATATGAAAGGAAATAAAAATACACAGGGAATTTTAAAAATTCTGTACACATAACTGTGTTAATTAGGAGATGCTGAAGCAGCAATGTTCCTGTAACTGTGGTAAGCCTGCACATTTTGATGAACTAAGAGCATACACAGACTTGCCATAACAATGCAGCCTTGCCAGAGACAAAGAATCATACGACTGTACTGCAAATCTGTGGTGACTTGTGTGAACTTACACATATAAACACAAAGGAAGAAAACACAGAAACTCTGTGCCTGTTTTAACCCCCCACTACAAGACTGTGCCTTCTGGTTGTTAATTGCTCAAGAACAACGTGGGAAGAGAAACTCCTGACATTTACTCAGAATTTGCTCTCTATGCCTTCTAGACTACAGGACTGCTAGGAATTCACTTTCTCTTAAGCAGTTGTTAGACAGGCTCAGTTGCTGTTTTTGCTAAATGAAACAACTCAACTACAGCAGGAACACAGCAGCTTTCAGGCTAACTTTTTATGCATTAGTTCCCACCTGAGTACATGTTATTCTTAGTGCATTCAGTTTAAAATCTAAAGTTGTTTTTTCTTCCCATTTCTGATACTGCAGCACAGTAGATGACTGTAGTAGGTTCCTAAGTATATGCTGGGCAGACAAGTTTGTTCACTTACCATAGCCGTATTCTTAATGATTTTCTACTCCTTTTTCATCTAACGCTAATCATTAATTTTTTCATTTTTCTGCTTTTATCCATTTCTTCCTAGAAAAGGACTTCCCTACATTACTGTTAACATATTTTCTGTATAACACTAGATAACATTATTTCACAGTTTCTCTTCTGGTGATTTGCGAACATAAAAACAATAAAATTTTCAACTACTGTATATTTCTAAGTAAGGCAAAAACTGTAAAAATTATTAAAGTTATAAAAAATCTTGCTGTACTAATTCCTAGCATTCTTTTTTAGCAGTCTCCTACAATCCCTTCTGATACCTTGAATAGCAGACTGGATTAAAAGACAGTTTATTAGTTCAAAAAAGAACCCAGCATAATAACACAATAGTAACAATGATCATAGGAAAATGGACTCTGTATCAACTTTAAATTCCTTCGGCCAATCTTATTCTAATAGGCATTTAAATAAGAATTACATTTTACAGTATCATCTCACATTTGTGTATTACTATCTTTTACACAATTTGACCCTACAAGTCTTTACCCATCTCACATAAAATTAGCAGGAAGATTTTTTGATCTGACATAGGGAGTAACTATATTCTCCCCCACAAGAACAGCTAGCTACACAGATTTGGCAGCTGAATTGAGAGGAGAGCACTTGATTCTTCCTCTTACCGGTTTGACTGTCATATGACCTAATGAACAGTGACAGTAATCATATTCCACGGACCTATTCACAAAATTTGTAAAATACTTCATCAAGTGATTTTGGCTCTGTACATTACCAATAATTGTCACCAAGTAAGTAGTAGCTTTCCTCATTTTTTTTTATAGATACTCAAAGGCTAGTCAATCAGCTGGCTTCCAAGAACAATAACATGAATCTAAACTGTAAACAGAGACTAGAACTGGTAACATTCTCAAATACATTAAAATTGGTGAGATAGAGTCCATCCCATTCTCATAAATTTCTGTTGTATTCAATTCCTCTAAAATTTCTTACAGTGAAATTCCAACACCCACTTCTAAAACTGACTAATATTCATATCTAACTCTTAAAGTGTGGCACAAGGAATTAAGTCACGGCACATATTGCTTTCCCGTCTTCTCCTTCCTTCTGTGGCTCAGAATTTACAAACAGCCTTGAAAATTGTCAGAAAATTTATGAGACTCAGCAGAAAATCTATTCACCTACACCTTCCTAAGGAGATGGTGTTGGAATGAATATAATGCTATTCTACTCCATCATCCAAAAGAAATTATTCAGGCAGAAAACTCTGGTAGAATTTCACAGGGCTGCTTGTATGGTCCCACTTGGAGAATAGCCAGCCTTCGAAAAGACAGCTTTTAAATCAGAGGTTTTGAAAACGATTTTATATGTAACCTTCTTAATGTACTGTTTGACTCTCCTAACATTCACAGCATTTTATACTGGGTTTCTTTTCTGTGAGTTAGAGAAGAAACTCTGTTTTATGCATGGTTAAACCTTCTATTTGAATATACTGTATTTTCTTTGAATGTTAATTTCTGTTTGTGGCAGGTCTTTGAATTCTCACAACTAGTGTTACTGCTGCATAGTTTGATATTCAAAGTAACTGTTCAAGATAATCTGGTCTGCATCTTTGTTATGTGGCACTCAAAAACTTTTAATTAAAAATGGGAATGACGTCTGAATATGTTCAATAAGGTAACATCAGGATAACATCAAATAACATCAAATGAAATTGGTGCTCCATCCAGCTCTGGCAAAATGTCAGTCTACCACCTGAGAAAAGTGTTCTTTGAGAAACTATGTGAGATTTTCTGATAAATATTTTCTTTCAGATTGGTCTGCCTTGCATTATAATCATCAGCCCAGAAAGACTATTCTGTTTCTATCAGTTTTGTTCTGCTGTTGCTCTGCTAGAATGATAATCACTGTCTAATTAAGAAAATTTTTAGAAGCCTGAAAGTTAATTAATAAATTCAAGTTCAGAGAGAGGAGATTCATAACCCTTTTTAGCTTAATTACTTAAAAAAAAAAAAAAAAAATCTCAGCTGATTTTATGTGCTGAAAACCTTAGGACATGCTTTTGTAGGGATCAGGGAGATGAGCTATACACCTTGTTCCAGCAAACATCACACACACTTTGGCATACTGCTGGCCTCTTTTGGGAAAGGTTTTTCTCCAGGTCATAAATCGAAGATACTGATGGAAGAAAACCCCTACAATTCTTCCTTCTCTGCTTCTTCCGAAGAGCTTCTTTTTCAGAGTCTTGCTTCTGGGAGATAAAGTCATGCCAA
>JAOWBP010001760.1:48062103-48101096 GCA_028571105.1 Tragopan temminckii | reverse complement strand
GTTTGAATACATCTAAGCTGCTGTTTTCAGAACTCTAAATTACAGCTTTTTGGAGTAAAGCTACTAAAAAGAAAAATTGTATTTGATAAAGAACTGGAAATATGATTCCCTTAGTTGTGCTATGAAGTATCAGGCATCACCAAGGTAACAAGGGGCTACATTTGTCCCAAGGAGAAGAATTTAACAAGCTCTGCTTGTGGAAAGGGAGATGGCCTGCAGCACCAGCCTCCTGGATCACACTCATCCTCAAGGAGGATGGGAATAAGGTGATGCTGAGATGAAATCTGCTGCCACCACCTCACTTTGTTCTACAAACCCAGCACGTGTTCTTGCCCTCATATGCATCCCTTGCTACAGTGTCACAGAAGCTACAAGTTGGGTCTAGCAGAGGGGGCTTCCAGACCTTAAAGCTTTGTGATATTGTAATTTTAGCCCTTGTATGGACAAAAAAAATTGGATGCCACCATTCTCCATGTAAAAGTCATTGCTGCAGAAATTTCACTGACCTATACTGAAAGAGCTTTGTGATCCTTCTTAAAAGGTGGAAAGAAATACAGCTTCAAGCTAGCCTCTAGTCAGATCTGGAATGGTATAAAATGTCACAGAAGTTAAGCACAAAAATTGTCACAGGTGGCTCTGCATGTAAATGCAGTATCATGTAAACAGGTGAACATCTGCTTACACAGTCTGCTTCCAGATAATGCAGAGAAATAGCTTGAACTCATGTTACTAAATGTTTTTTAAATTATGCAACTCATAAATATATGTATTTTTAATCAATTAAGCAAACCAGCAAATCATATCTTGCCATATAATAGTGAGAATGCTAGTTGGAAACTCCAATATATTATATAGAATTATACATAAAAGACATACATTATTTTGATGAGTCACACACAATGAAAAAAAAAACAACCAAAACAATCTTTCCTTTTCCACTCTCCAGGACTTTCAGATCAGTCCACTGATAACTAGTACTTTGTTAGGAATCTACAAGGAAAACAGAGTTTGATGAATTGTCTTCTGCTACTAGGGACTGATACTAAAATTAATCACAGAATCGTGGAATTGCAGGGGTCGGAAGGGACCCAAAGAGACTGAGGACTTAAAGTTCACAATGACTACTTTGAAAACAGCAATGTCTATGAATTTATAACCAATTATGAAAGAGTTGACCTTAAAAGATTCAGAAGGATCAAGTGAAAAAGTGCTGAATCTGTTTGCCACGCTAACTGTGAAACCCTGGACACCTGCAGATGAATAGAGCCTAAGTAGGAACAATGCTGAGAAGACAATGTTCCAGCAACACACTCTACACCATAGGTCACATTAAAGAACAGATTCGTGCCTTCAATATATTTCACTACATCTGCCACTAAGACATCCTACTCATGCCTGTGCTTTGTAGACACTTTATTATCTTCCATAATACCGCAAAGACAGGATTTAGGTATATCAAATGAAGATGTGTGGTGCATCTTGAAATTTACAGGTTGTACAGTTTTTGGTTTGTAAGCTGTTACTCTAATGCAAGAGACAGCAGTTTACATAGACACAACTAAGCTAGCTTTAAATGATCTGGTTAAGAAATGCAGCAATATTCTCAGAACACAAAAACCTCTGGGTGAAAGCAAATGTCAACCATGACAATGTATTTTACACAGGGGCATAAAGTGGAATTACACTTCATTGTTTTAACCAGGACAAGACACAGGCAAAAAAAGTGAGCTAAGGCTTCTGAAATGCCCCCTTTCAAAAGCATCCTGGAACAGGGCAGATGAACATAACTCCTCGGTGTGTTGTGGCAGCACTACCAAAGAGATGGGAGACTTCTGATTGTGGCACACCACTAAGTCCTGGCAGAGATGCACTTTTGTTTGGAAGCATCATTTGCAAAACATACACAAGGGATAGTAAACTGCAGCTAGGTCTCTGCAATGGAAATCTGATTCTTCTGTGAAGGAATCAGAGTCTATTTATTAGTCTATTTGACATTTTAAAATCCATGAGACAATTTTCACCCCTTCCCTCTTATTCTATCTTACCTTACCTTCAAAACAAATGAGAATAAAAGCTTAGGAGAAATCAGAAGATCGATAAGAACCAGAACATATTTTGCGACTCTGGTATTATCTTTTCAGTCTTTGGAGTCCACTTGGATTTTAAATTCAAAATTGCAACTAACAGCAAAAAATATTAATTTGTGCCAGAATGCAGCCATAGTGTTTCCTTGGGAATAGTAAATGCTTGCTTCAAAGCAGCAGGTCTCATTCTATAACAGATGCATGTTTGAAATGCTGGAGAAATTAAAAGAAAAATGTATTAGGTACTTTCCTTATATCAAATTCAGGTTAATTTTCTGTCTTGAAAAAAAAAATAATCAGTTTTTAGAACAAGACTTCCTTGAGCGAGCTGATGTACTTCTTTCAGTAGACAATACTGAAGAGAGCTAAAGACTCACACATGAATGCTGTAAAGAATCAAAATGACACAATGGAGTCTAAAATGGCATTTTCCCCTGATTGTCTGGAAAAGGACATTGATAAAGAAGGTTCCCTGACACTGATCCACTTGTTTGTAGCCACTTAATAATTATTTGTTGGATGGACTGCTACCATTACTTCAGGTGGCTGCAATTACTTCCTGTGAAAAATTAAGGCAAAGTCAAGGTTTCATGGCTTTTCATCAGCATTCCAAATCATACCATCGTGCAGTGCACTGGGAGTTAAAGAGCTAATGCTGCAGTTCTGAGGATTGTCAATATACTTCATGAGTTCTAGTCTCTTGGTCTCAGAAGAGAAGAATGAACTACAACTCCCAGAAGACTTCATTTTTCCATTTCCATTTTCCGTTTGGAGGGAAAGATAAAACAGACTGGGAGTCATAAGATTTCTTTCTTTGCTCCCTGGCCACTTCTCCTACAGCAATAGTAAGGACTTCAGTTTCAGAAACTCTCTCTTTTGCATTTTATTTAATAGCTTCAATTTCAATATATTGTATTATATTGTATTATCTCACATTGCACTACTATATTTAGTAAAGTTTTTTTTCCATTAGCTTGCTGCTGTTTTCCGTGTCTAGGCCCATCTTCCTACCTTTTCCCTTCCCCCCACCCCTTCCTGGGGTGTGTATCCATGGGTCCTTTCACTCTCTCATCATGGAAACCAAGCCTAACTGTGACAGCTAATAAATAGGAACAGAATTAGGATGGTTCTTTCATTCTTTCAAAAAAAAGCATCTGACTCCTAACCAACATGAATGGTGCCAGGAGAGAAAAAAAGTCCTCTCCAAGAAAACAAATTTTTAATTTTTCCTTTGTGGGTGTGTCCCACTTTTTTTCCAAAACAACATAGATTAAAGTTGATACAATGCTAAATTACTATTTAATAGCAACTATCCATTAATAATATTCCAGATTTTCATTGTCACAACTGTCAGCCTTCAGGATTTTGTTTCCTGTAAAATGTGGTACATTTTTCAAAGAACATTAAAGGTAATTATAAGCACCCTGAAATAACAATAATAAGGACACTTTCTTTCACATTCATTCTATTCTTTCACCTAGAAAATTTCTTTGCAGCTTTTTTAGTCATACAACGCTTTTCTGACATGACTCAATGTCCATAGGAGTCTACTAGGATAACTAGGAACATCACAGGATGCTATGGAATGCAATGCCCATGTCAGAGAACTGACTTCTCTTTAAAATCTTCCCATTTGAAGAGCACTCATTCTCAGAAAGTCACACTGCTAAAAACTCTAGAGAGGTTCTTCTGAACTCCTTACCACTAATAGGTGTTAAAACAACTGGAGGCCTGCAAGGGAAAGGCAAATATCCCTTTTCAAACCAACAGGATGTTATGCTGCTGCACATCATGGTGCAGTGGGATGCAAGTACTGTCTCAACCATTACTCTAATTATGCAGTTGTCCCCAAATCTACTTATCCAAATGCATCTCAAAGCTCTTTTGCCAGCAGTTTAAGCTGAGCCACCTGATTCTGCACCAAAATATTCAAGAGGCAGTGCTTATACATGCTTGTCTACCAGCTCTGACGTGAGGGCAACAACGTTTAGCAGATTGAAAGCTTTGACTTCTTCAGCTACATCAACCATTTGCAAAACAAACATGAACCCAAGCATTTAAACCCTGTATAAGAAGTCACAAGCCTGTTTATAGGCTTGTTTACTGCATTTGACATCTAGAAATGGAGCCATAAGCACAGTGAAAGCATTCAGCTAATGCAATGATGACTATGAAAAAACACTGATGTTCCTAGCTCTAGGTTGATTGCCACTGAGTAGCGAGTTCAGATCAGGGCCTGTAATCACATTAAAAGCATTTTGTACTATGCCATTGCCTCTCTTTTCACAGTTGCATTTCCCTATATTACTAACATTTCAAAGAAACTTTCAAGCCAGAAGAAGAGGTGGCAGTTGGACAGACTAGAGGACAGAACACATGCTCCTGAAAAAACATAGACTGTTCATGTGTGTTGCCACTTTCTGGCTTTATTTTTTCACATTTTTTCTTTTTACACGTAAGTCTAGTTGCCTTCAAACCTTAAACTCCAATCAATTTCTTTTTTCTGAAAGAAATGAGACATTTTGTCATTTCCATTATTCAAGAAAATACACAACACTGAGATGGGAAAACCAGATGTAATAAAAAGCCTCGATGATTGAAGTCAGACAAATTTTTCATACCTGGTACTACGCTGCTTCATAAAAAGTAAAGAGTCAGTTTTTAATTGCACAAAGCTTACTCTGGCAGAAGGCAGTCAGGCTGTATGAAAAATTGTACTATATTGTGCAGTATGCAGAACTAAAAGATATCAGTTTGCAAGTGGATTTGTGGTCCCCTTGGCTGCGTGTTTGGTGGGTAGTGAAGCATTTAGTTGTTTTTATCCAGAGGATGAAATTAGCTGCTCTGTATCGGATATGCCTTGGGCTGTTGCTTTCCCAGCTAGCTTCTCTGGGAAAATACAACCGTAACAAAGAAAAAAGAATATATCTCGCAAAAGCTTCAAATCCACAAGGAAGTCAAAATAAATGAAGCCAACTATAACACACAAATATTGTATTATGATTTATGTAATGGATTGCCGGCAAAGAAGATTACTAGTATTTATGCTTTAAATCTGGTTTTAGGGGTTTTCAGACAGTTGTGATCTGATTAAAATGTGACTGATTTGGAGGAGAAAATCACCTTAAACTAAAGGAGTGCCAAGAACTCTCGCAGATGAGGTGGCAAAAAATATCTACATTGAGGCTCTGAGTTTTGCGAAAAATGAGCAAAAACAAATTTGTATTTTAAAATAACTGTTGAAATTGAATTAAACTAGGATTGGCATGAAAACAATGTGCTCTAGTATTCAGAGACAGAGGCTAAGACACATCTATACGTAGGTCACTTAAATTGTCCCTTAGGCATAATGTGACATGCAATTCAAAACACATAGCCCACTCCAGTGTGAGCTCCTATTTATAAGCAGGCATTTCTGACCATCCATGGTAGATACAGCCTTCTTTTCTTGAAATAAGTGAAAAATGGCTTTATTCAGTGACTGACTTGATATGACTATAATGAATGACTCACCACAGCAGTTTTTTCCTAAATACTAAGCAGTGTTATCTATCAGTTTTCTTAGAGACAGCCAGCCAAAATTTTCAAGCTTGTATAGAGGAAGTCACCTTGTCACACTCAGGCAGCACCAACACAAGAGATGATTTTCAAACAGCTGAGAAAGTCTAAAGAATCAACTCTACAGTCACGTTTTAAATACCCACATTTGAAAAGTAACAAAGAAACATGCAGCTGGGGAAACATTAGCCAACCAACGACGCAATGATACTATCTACAAACAACACTACTTCTTGTCTATGCTGTAATAACTAGACTAATAAGTATTACATTAAAATACAGTGCCATTCTCTATGATTATGTCTTCTGTTTATGAAATATCTGAAAAGTAAAATTAAATATAACAATAAAATAAATATAACAATTGCCTACTTGTGCGACCTGGTGTAGGGAACCTGCTTTGGCAGGGGGGTTGGACTCGATGATCTCTGAGGTCCCTTCCAACCCCTACAATTCTGTGATTCTGTGATTCTGTGAAATATAACAATGTTTGCGTACCTCAAGTATTCAAGAAATAAGAAGTAATAATATGTTTAAGAATCCATCATTAAACAACTTGGTGGGACTACATCAAATTTCCTAACAAGAAAACTATAAAAACAGTTTTTGATCACTAAGCACTTTAGAAGTGTTCAAAGAACACTTTTCAACAGGACAAAATGATGAGAAGAAAAAGGAAGAAATGAAAATGTAAGTTTTGATCTAAATTAATATATAATGCTACATTGTTTTTGCTGCAAAAAAAGTTCAAATAGTAGAAAATCTATAGTATTTAAGCAAAGTTGACTAATCTAGAAGTAAATACATTTACCATTACAGCATTGAGAAAAGAAATAGTAATCTTTCATTTCTGTAGATTCAGGTAAAAATTTTACTCAGTGTATCTGATAAAGATAAATGTGACATTCAGTGCTCCCAAACTTGAACCAGGACAGGTATACTTCCACTTAGCTACAAGTGACTTTCTAGGGGAAAATAATTCTAACTTCTTTCAACTACAAAGACTTGGGCAAAAACTGCTTCGAGGGAGGCCTGGAGAAAGGAGGGAATGGATCCTGTTGTACATCTTCAGCTGCCTCATAAGAGGATGAACACAGACCTAACAATGAGAGACTTGCAGGTGCTTTGATAGGTGCACTGCAAAAGAATTAGAGGCAACAGACTTAACAAGGAAAAATCCCAAGCAGACAGCATAAAAAAAACACAACCATGACACAGTGAGGATGGTCAAACACAGCGAAAGGTGTCCACAGAGGCTGTGGAATCCCTGTTCTTAGTAGACATTCAAAGCCCAAATTGACAAGGCCCCAGGCAACTTGATGAAACTTAAAAGTTGGATTGATAACTTAAAAGTTGGATTCACAAGCTGAATCTGCTTTCAGCAGAGATTGGATTGGAAGACCTCCAACCTGAGTTCTTTCAAGACTCCTAACTTCTACATGAATACACAATCTGAGACTCTGTTTATCTTATTGTCTAAGTAGTCATTATTACTCTGTTTTCATAAATAAATATGCAAAGCAGTATTTCCCTGAAATGCACAGGCGGCAGTTTTATTTTTATATTTCTTCCAGTTTCATTATTTCACTTAGATTCACATTTGAGGCTTTTCAATGCTCTCACAATTTAAAAAGCAGTCATCTAATGTTCAATGAGAGCACACACTTCTTAAAGTTGACTGTTGCTTTAAGCGTCCGGCCCAAAGTACTTAACAAAACACTCATGTTCGGGCTTTGTAAAAGATTCTCAGTGGCCACTGATGGCCTACAGGGATGAATACTGCTCTCTCATGTCCTAGCTCTACATTCAAAGAAATGCAGAAAGCCAATGGAGAAGAGAAAATGGCTGAATTAGTTTTTGCTTTCCAGAACATCTTGATCAGCTGAGGTTTCATTAACTGGAGAATAGGATAAAAATCATCCTTTTAGGCTGCTGATAATATGACCACGTATCAGCCAAAAAAGTTTACTGCCTGCAGCACTTCATTATTTTCCTCCCTGGAATGCTGTCCTCATTTCCTTGTGGACCTCTCCCTAGGGGCCTCCCAGGGATGGAAAAATCCTGCCTTAAGAAAGAGTGGGGAGATAAAAGAGTGGTGATTCAGGGTTTAACAGCAGAAAGACAGCTTGTGGTTAAAGGATCTGCCCTAGGTCTGACAAGAGAGTTAAAACACAGAGACAAGATACATTTGAGGCAAAGGAAATCAGAAGTGAAAAGAAAAAATGTCTGGAAAACAGATATGTGGAATGAGGAAAAGAAGATGAACAAAAGAATTAGTCTATAAGAAAAAAACGCAAAAAAGAGTCAACAAACCCAACTGCAAAAAGGAAAACATCAAAATAAAGCATGCTGATATGAAAAAGGAAAAAGAGTAACAATTAATACAGAAAAATTAAAAATTCTTTGAAGTGATAAAAATATCTGTTTTTTTTTATTAAATCAATGATTTTCAATTGCGTGTGTCAATTTAAATCGTACTTGATTTATATTCTGTTACTGCATGAATCTGCAAGAAAGTAGTACAGTGGAGATGCCAATGAAAATAGAAGCAAAACTAATTGTGAGATCTCAGTAAGGAAAAGAGCAGACTTCTTTCTACCAAAAGGTACAATCCCAGACCTGTTAAAAATGCTAAATTTGTGGACTCCAAAACAGCTATTCTCTGTGCTGGTTAGCAATGAGAACTCAAGATACTACCATACATGCTCCCACAACACAAAGTTACCACACAACTCTACATAAATTGTATTTTTTTTTTGAGATAGGCAGAACAAGAACATAAATAGCATTTCAAAACATGGTTGAAATGCACTGTAAGATCTGTGTGTAGTGATTTACAGACCAACCTCTTTCTGGTATTTATTACCTGTGGTCACAGCTACTAATTCCTCAACTTCAGTTCTTTTGAAATATGCTCCTTTCTCTTAGCAGTTCAAAACAAAACTACTTTTACCCTTAGTGCTTTTCATAGTGCTTTTTAAATCTGTGTTACTTTCTTTTTTCCTAAGCATAAAGAAATTGTTTCTCAAAATATTAATCACTGACCAAATCGAACTGTCTAAATAGTCTACTTATTCTTTTTTTTTTTTTTTTTTTTGGTACATGCATTCTAAGCACAGAAGAGTTTGTTCATTTGCTGTAAGTATAAACAGTTTTTTTAAAATTCAAAATGTTCCAATTTGCCTTAGTTATCTTCTGCATTTGTCTACTCTCTTGAGATCTGGGAAATCAAACAATTACACATACATATTACATACTAAGAGCCATCCTTCAAGTGAAATCTGTGAGGCTATGCCAGTATGGAAAAAAAGAGGAGCGGTTCAACCACTTTTAAAAGAATCCAAACTAATGAAAGGAATACCTCATAGCTCTCTATTCTGCTTCATCACAAGTAGTAAATAGAGATGTCAACTTAAACACTTTCAGTTCACATAAAAGCAATACCTACTGCAAAACTGCTTGATAATTTGTTAGATATATTAGCTATATACTCTTAGCAGAGTCATGCAAAAAAAAATCTTATTTTCATTTATTTACAGGAGAATGTACTTATAGTAATAAAAAATACTGTATTAAAATTTCACAGGCATTGCAAGTAATTATTAAATCTGTTTGATCACCAGAAGATTTTCATGTTTCAATTTTCTACCTGTTAACTGAGAGCTTGTAAAACCTTTTTCAAGAAAGCAAAATACATGAAATGTTTTACTGCATTGCAACACGCTAACTAAATTTCACTCTTACTCAGCTCAATGACTTAACATTTACTTAGGGAACCTGAGTTCAAAATAGGATTCACTCCACTGAACTGTCTTATGCCGGTCTTAAATTTTGGCAACGTTAAAAGCACCAGTGATTTTTAAGAAACTTTAATTACAATCACTGACTGAAAATTCAGTGACAGCAACAGCCAAATGCAAACTCTATTTTTCAGGAGCCAAATTTTCCTAGTTTTTTTTTTTTTTTTTTTTTTTTTAAATAGAGGCGTGTATCCTAAGAAAATTTCTATTGGAAGTCAAGACTGGTGTAAGAATGACTAAAACAGTTTTATGTGTTTTTCCAAGTCTCTGCATGCGAGATGTGAAGGAGGCCTGCCAGGAGCAAAGCAGGTCTTCATAAGCTGCCCTAGGGCTGAGCAGCCTTTCCTGTAAGCACTGCCCTGAAAAAGCTGTTATCTGCTGTAATCCTATGATACACTTGTACAAAGACTACATCATTAAAAGCAAATGTCCTTCTCCCCAAGTAATGCCACCACTAACAACTGACCAGAGGCTCATGCTCAGTGCCAGGCACAGATCTCTCCTGTGTTTGACCCATCAAATGCTCTATAAACGAAACAGAATGCAGCTTGAATTTCACCGCTGTTTTTAAGATTAGGTGAAAGAAAATTCCAGATGAGCTGGGAGTGAATTAGGTTCAGACAAGGGCTACCCCCTCCTTTGCAGACAGGACTCCTTGTACACAAGGGGTCATTCCAGCCAAGATGAAATGCATAGAAGTGGCTTTGAAATCACTGCCAAGATCAAAACAAACACTGTAAGATGCTGTGTTTTGGATGTGTGACTAAAGCAATGTTAATAGCACACCGATGTTTTAGTTATGGCTGAGCAGTGCTTGCACAGAATCAAGCCTGCTCCCAGCAAGGACACTGGGAATGGGCCAGAGGTGGGGAGGAGACACAGCCAGGACAGCTGACCTAAACTGACCAAAGGGATATTACATGTTATATGAAGTAGAGCCTGGCAACATAACCTATGAGTTTCATCTTCCTGAAGTAACCGTAGCTCAGAGACTGGCTGGGCATCAGGCTGCCTTTGGGAGGTGGGGATTGACTGTCTCTGCATCACTTTTTTGTTTTTAATGTTTTCCTTCACTTACTAAATTGTTCTGTACCAGTTCAAAAGTTTTCCTGCTTTTGCTCATTTGATTATCTGTCTCAATTCTGCTGGCAGGGGAATGAGCGAGCAGCTCTGTTGCTGGCTAAGGTCAACTCACCACAGAAAAGCAGACAGATGAAAGAAATGAGCAACTATGAAAATAGTTTCAAATTTTTGAAAAGCAACAAAGAAATACAACTTATGCCACTGGCCATTCATACTCAGGTTGGTCATCTAAAAATAAAAAATTATCTCTTCTTTAATTAACAAAAAGCTATTTATACTGCTCTATTCAGTCGGTAACTACACTATAATTCACATGCCAGCTCCTTCTTGCTGAATTTTTAGAAGAATTTCAGGTATTAAATTGAGACAGAACACTCCTATTTAACAGCTGGAAAAACTGGAACAGAAATAAACAAGCCTGAGGTAACAAGGTTCTCACTCTTGGGCTAAAAATATTAGCAAATAAAGGTAGTGTTTAGTTTAACCTACACTTTTCCAATATGGCCACTGTTTCCCCTCTAGACCAACACATACATACTCTGTCACTTTTACACTCAGGTAATGTAAGTTCATACCAGGCTACCAACCTAAAAAAAGCAACCTAGATTTATTGGCAGTTCTTCACACTTTTCTTTTTGCTACACCCAATCTTCCACCTCCTTTTCTCCCTTGATTTTTTTTTTTTTTTTAAATGCAGTATTTCAATCAGTTTAAGATTAAATGACTTGAATGACAGACTTGAAAGGTAAAGCACTCCAGTGTGCCACTACTTTTTTTTCTAGAGCAACTTAGGATGAATGAAAAGGGAATAAATGACACAGTAGTCCTTTTCATACCCCCTTCTTTTTCCAAGAGCATGCTTTTTTATTCCCCTTGCTTTCAATTCAATCCATTCACAAAGGATTAGCATAACACATCTTTTTATGCTTGTAAGGGTTACAGTTGTAATCGCTTCACCTCATCACTTTACTTAGAAAACCTGTCTCCAGAGAAGTAATTCGATTACTCATGACAATCCAACTTCTGCCTAACCAAATAGAAATTCATTACAATGCTGAGCTTGTGCATCAGTTTATTCTGAATGGATGGGAAAATAAAACCCAGCAATATGAATAGTTGGTGTGAAAGGAAGAAAGCTATTGTTGCCTAACAAAAGACTAGCAACAAAAGACAGAACCACTAGCAGAAATTCTTAGTCCCACTGGCACAGTAGCCTCCAAACTAGTAATGACCTGTATCTTTTAAAGGCCTTGGGTTTCGAATGGGCACAGAAAGATAGGAGCATCAGATTGCTTCCAATTGACTAGTCTTTTCCAGGTACCTGGCAAGTGCGTATACAAATCTGAGACAAAGCATTAGAACAGACTGAGGAATCAGATAGGAGCAACTTCTATTGGGGGAAAATACCTGAATATGCACACATCCTAATCCTTGCAGGGGCTTCTCCTGCCTTCTGCTTCTGCAGTTCTAAAATGTGCATGATGCAATCTGACTACATACTGCTTAGCAGTAAAACTAGTACCATCCTTAGCAACTGGCAGTTGAAAAGGACATATGAAAAAAAAAAAGAAAAAAGAAAAAAAAAGAGGACAACTGGCATCTCCAAGTGACTTCCATTTGTCCATATGCCCACAAGCATGAATCTAAGAAAAGCTCATGCTGATTGTGGCACAGAAGGATAGCACTTGGGGGAGAAGCACAGATGCCAGGATCATGCCTTCTATTTAGAAGTAGAAAATTTCATTTATTTTATATTATTTCTTTAAAATGATTTAAGATGCCCAGACAGAATGGGCTAAGTTCTCAAAGCAACATTTGTTATGCCAAAGGTTTAGGAGTATTAGGGTCCAGTTGACAAATCTTTAGCTGTTAGACTGGCTTAGGTCTGTTTTCAGCTTTCGGAGCCCATGACTATCTTCTTGATTGTTATTTCTACAAATACGTGAGGATTTCAGCACAACATATGGGTGGCATTAAGGGCTTTAAGGATTTATAAATTTGTATAATCATGATAAAAACATATAAAGTCTGAAATATAGTTGGGGTTAAATGCAGTACTACTTGTGGTCAAGATGAACATTGACATGTCATATTTGCATTAAGAAGAAAAACAAAAATAAGGATCCCATTGGCAGTGATGAAATCAAGTAACTGTTCCAGACTTACTCATTGGAAAGTAAATCACTGTACTTACTTTAGTCTGATTTCTTTTTAATCTGGATATTTTTTACTTAAAGTTAAATACTCTGCTCTTTTGCATTCTCTTAGGCACTTAACCTTTATTGTGATGTGTGTGTACTTTATGGTGACTGGAAATCAATAATCATTCCTTTTTGTCTTGAAAAACTTAGAATATCCCTAAGACAGCATCTTTCTAAAATACAACCCATGGGAATTTACTAATAATCACATTGGTAAAACCAGGAGAAACTAGGTATCTGGAATAAAAGACAGACATTAAAAAGAAATAAAGTCCTCAGAGCATAAAAAGAACAGTTGGTTATTGTTTGCAAATTCCTGTTCAACATATTCAACAACTGCAATAACTATGCTTACTCTATAAGGACAACATATTGGCATTTTTCTCCCTTTACTCTTTAGTTAAAACAAAACAAAACAAAAAACAAACCAGAAGAGAATAACTCTCCAACTAGTCTCACATTCTGATCTTAGTGAGATGTCCAGGTCCAAGGGAGAAATCTACAGCTAGATAGTGAGCTGAAAGTGTTCAGCCTCAAATTCAAACATATCTCAAGAAACAGACTGAATCATTCAAATACAGGAGCATACATTCTCTTTTGCTTCCAGATGCTTTTTAATTTGCTACTGTTGAAAATTAAGTTAGAATATTAATTTCTATAGGAGCATGCTGTTAAAAGAAATTTTGCTTACAGAAGAGGATATTTGACATAGCGTGCAGAGAACGCAGACACAGTTAAGAAGAGCAATGCTGTGTGTCAGTGGAAACAGAACATTTCTGTTTAATACATAACTCCCAACAAAAAAAGTTGAAATATATCTTATTAAATGAAACACTAATAATAACAAAATATGTTCACAAAGAACAGTCCTTTTGAAAGACACAGTGAAAAAGCCTCAGCACAAATGTGAGAGCATAGATTCATATTTCATCTGCCTTAATCCAAAATAGAGACAAGTTTTCAAGGATGTTTAACCAAGTTAAAAAAAATCATAGAATCACAGTATGGCTTGGGTTGGAAGGGACACCAAGAATCATCAAGTTCCAACCCTAGTGCCACAGGCAGGGCCACCAACCTCCAGATCTGGTACTAGACCAGGCTGCGCAGGTCCCCATCCAACCTCATCTTGAACACCTCCAGGAACGGAGCATCCACATACTCTATGGGCAGCCTGTTCCAGCACCTCACCATTCTCTTAGTAAAGAATTTCCCCCTGACATCCGATCTAAACCTTCCTTCCTCGAGCTTAAAACCATTCCCCGTTGTCCTATCACTGTCTACCCTTGTAAAAAGTTGATTCCCTTCCTTTTTATAATTACCTTTTAATTACTGGAAGGCTGCAATCTCCTTGCAGCTTTCTCTTCTTCAAGCTGAACAAGCCCAGCTCCCTCAGCCTGTCTTTGTAGGGAGGTGCTCCAGATCTCTGACCACCATCATGTCCCTCCTCTGGACCCTCTCGAACTCCTCCACATCTTCCCTGTATTTGGGACCCCCAGTTTGGACACAATACTCCAGATGGGACTTCACAAGGACAGAGTAGAGATCGACAATCACCTCCCTGTCCCTGCTGGCCACCCCTCTTCTGATGGAGCCCAGGATACCATTGGCCTTCTGAGCTGCAAGGGCACGTTGCTGGCTTATGTTCAGTTTTTCATTTACCAGGACCTCCAGGTCCTTCTCCACAGAGCTACTCTTCAGTTCTTCTTCTCCCAGTCTGTATATGTATCTGGGGTTACTCTGACCCAAGTGCAAAATCTTGCACTTTGTTATGTTGAACCTCATTATGTTCACATAGGGCGCGCCTTTAGAATTTTTTGAGCTCTCTCTGGATAGTATCCCTTCCTTCTAATGTGTCAAATGCACCACTCAGTTTGGTGTCATTGGCAAACTTGCTGAAAGTGCACTAGAGCCCATTATCGATATAACTGATAAAGATGTTGAAGAGCATCGGTCTCAAGACAGACCTCTGTGAGACACTGCTTGTCACCAGCCTCCACCTGGACATACGTCCATTCACCACAACTCTGTCAATGGCATTCCAATCAGTTCCTTACCCATTGAACAGTCCACCCTCCAATTTAGAGAAAAGGATGTGGTGGGGGACCATGTTAAAGGCCTTGCACAAATCCAGGCAGATGACATCAGTCTCCTTCCCTTTGTCCACCGATATTGCCACTCCATTATCAAAGGCCATCAGTTTGGTCAGGCACGACTTTCCCCTGGTAAAGCCATGCTGTCTGTCTCGGATCACCTGCTCATCCCTCAAGCGCCTTAACATGTCTTCCAGGAGCATCAGTTCCATCATCTTCTCAGGCACAGAGTGAGGCTCACCAGCCTGTAGATCCCTGGATCATTCTTCCTCCCTTTCTTGTAAATGGGAATGACGTTTCCTTTTTCCAGCCCCCGGGGACTTCACCTGAAAGCCAAGACTTTTCAAATAAGATGGAGTGCAGCTCAGCAGCTACATCAGCCAACTCCTTTAGGACCATGGGACGCATGTCATCCGGCCCCATAGACCTGTATGCATTCAGTCTCATGAGGCGGTCTTGGACTTGCTCTGATCCTACAGCAGTAGGGAATTTACTCCCCTAGTTCCCATCTAGAGGCTCAAGGACATGAGAAAGATGAGAATCCTGACTGCCAGTGAAGACCAAGGCAATAAATTCATTTAGTACCTCAGCCTTCCCCATATCTGTCATAGCCAGTTTTCCTTTCTCATTTACCAAAGGAGGTACACTCTCTTTGGCCTACCTCATCTGCACAATGTACCTACAGAATCCCTTCTTGCTGTTTTTAACATCCCTTGCCAAGTTCAGTTCCATCTATGCCCTCGCTTTCCTAATCCCCTCTCTGCAAGTCTGTACAGCATCCCTGTAATCTTTCCATGTGACACGTCTTTGTTTCCACAGCACAAATCCCTTCTTTTCCCTCAGTTTGACTAGTAGGTCCTTGCCAAGTCACGCTGGTTTTCTGCCTCTCCTGTCCACTTCCTTATTCTAATGGATGGAGAGCTCTTGTGCTCTCAGAAAGGCATCCTTGAAGACTAGCCAGCTTTCTTACATTTCTTTGTCTCTAAGGACAGCTTCCCAGGATATCTCACCCAACAATTCCTTAAACAGCCCAAAGCTCATTCTCTCAAAGTTCAGGGTACTGACCCACTCCTTTTCTAGGCCCATGTTCCTCAAGATTGCAAACTCAACCAGGACATGGTTGCTGCAGCCTAGACTACCTCTAACCTTAATGTCTTTAATGATCTCCTCTGCATTGGTGAGCACAAGATCCAGGAATGCTTCACTTCTTGTCACTGCATCCAATACCTGAACCAGAAAGTTATCATCCATGGATAAAGAACACATTGCAGAACTGCAAATATCACAAGTTAGCCGCCTCATGCTTACAAGATACAGTTTTTTTGTGTATGTGTGTTTATGATAATGGTATGTTTTCTCACTTTGTTGTAGAGCATCTGGTTAGATATTTATTCAGGAGACAGACCACATAGTTCTAAAAATTAATGATACCCAAATACAACAGTAGAAAAATGGCTAAAAGTATACCTCTTCTCATTAAAAAAAAATTACAATCTAAGACAGCAGTCAGTTTTAAAGTGGAAAAAATAAATTATCTTAAATCTGTATTTAATGTCTGGTTTAGGGAATATTCATATACATTCTTGTCTTAAAACACTAATGCTGTAGCATAAATTGGTTCTAACTACCTTAACCACATCCAAAGAGGAAACAGCTACATCACGAGAAGCAATACAAAAATTATCCTGCATTTTTAAATTTGCTTTTTAGCCTAACAAATGTGATACCTTCTTAACTCCACAGGAAACTACACACTCAATGACTATTAAGTAGGTTTTGCAGAAAAATTGGATCAGTATCACTTCCATTAGCTGATATCTCTAAAAGTTAATGTCTATGAACTATTTGGAATTGGAGTGTGGACACAGACCCTATTTATCTTACTCTTACCAAAATACTGTTGAGAAAACAAGTAATTCAAATGCCTATTGCTGCTGCTGTTCCTGTTTTCCTGAATGTGTTTAAAAACCATCCAGATGTGGTGCTCAGGGACATGATTTAGTGGTGGTTTGTTAGAGTTATGGTAGTATGGTTAGCTTGCGGTTGGACTTGCTAGTGTTTAAGGTCTTTTCCAACCTGAGTCATTCTATGATTCAGATTAGCCTAATAGGTTCTAATAGCTGAGTCAGCAGTCAGTCATCAAATTTACAAGACCAACATTCTCACACTGTACTGAAAGTGCAATCCAACCATGGTTTCTCTAAAGATTGAGGGCTCTACTGAGCTTTTCTAGTCCTGACAGAAGATGGTCTGGAAGGTCTGGTGTAAAAATTGAACCAGCCTTCCTGCAGCTGAACTTTTACAGGTCAGCCAAAGGTTCTCCAACCACTCCAGCACTGTGTGCCTAGTACATTAGACTAAGGATCCACCCAAGCACCATAGACTTCCTCCTCCAACAAACCAAATCATTTTATGTAAACAATTGCTTGTATTTGCCTGAAAACATTCACTGAATGAGTTACTAAAAAAAAAAAAAAAGTACAAAAGATTTGTACTCCCATCTCTCCTATAAAATTTCATTGTCTATATTTCACCCCTACTACTCAAAAAGGGACATGGAGGAAACAGCAATTTGTGTTGCTTTATTCTCCGCATACACAAATTGATTTCACTTTCTGAGTCTGAGAAAAATGTTCAGTTTGAATTCAATTTGTATTAGCTAGCAAAACTATTTGATTTAGCTAAACAGCATCACGGTTCAGAGCCTATGCAGAGCAAGCAATATTTTTTTATACAAAGGCAACCAGATTACCAGCTTTCATATTTGGACAAGCATATAGTGAGATTCAATTTGCCCTCTCAGTCCCTAAACTGTCAGCTACTTATGTTGAATGAGTATTCCTAAATTTCATCAAAAAGCTAAATAAAGTTTATAGATTTTTAAATAGGTTGCGCCTGCTGCAGATAGCCACTATACATTCCTATCTTAGTGTGTGGCATGATCTAGGCTGAAAAACATAAATGGTTGGTAACAGCACTGGAATCTTCAACCTTTAGATATCTGTTCCACAGGTCAAGTGACGAACCAAAAATGTGATCTAATGCTGACGGTTAATATCTGATGGCTACTAATTAATAAATTCCTCAAAAGAGTAATCTGAAAAATCAGCTTTCCTATCTGACATCTGTAACACAATTTTCTGTAAAGATGTGAGAAGAAATCATCATCCTTGATCACATTCAAGATATAGAGGAGAGAGACTCCTTCCACATATGCCACTGATGAATGATGATGATGATGAAGCCTCCAGTGCCCAGGATTCATGGTCCAGTGTCTTAACAAGTTTTACACCAGGATAAGGAATGGTAACTCTTTCCTTTGGATGTATAAAAGGAAGAATTAAGGGAGATGAACACATGAACATAAGTACCTACATAAACACTGCGGTTCAGTGACTTCAAGTAGAATGAAAACTAGCTGACAACCTTTCTAAATTTTGAAATAACATCAAATAGTAAGACATTCAGGATTAAATCTTTAAAAACTACCACAGGTGAGTAACACCGAACAACTGTGAGTAAACACCTTTGCACCTCCAGAAAATTACAACAGCATGTTAAATTACCAGTCCTGATAAAATTTGTTAGAAAACTCTAGGGAATGCAGCAGAGTAGATTCAAAACAGGTAAGACAGTCTTAATTTAGCACAATCTGCAAAAACATATTAAGGATTAATCTGAGGAAAACACTTTAGATAATCTTGACGGTACAAATAAAAATTAGGGATCGTGTTAAAACAATGCCTGTACTTGTGCAAATAACTGCTTTCCATATGTTGAGGCAATTTTAGTGTCAATTATGCTAATTGTAGAATTCACTTTCCTCCTCTCACATAGAAAAAGTAAACCTTTCACTTTTGTTAAAAACATACTCAGAGTAGTAAAAGCTCCTTCAACAGTTCCTCCAGGCCCTCAATGATCTGCTTGTCCTGTCATTGCCTAGTGGTTCAAACACTAAGATGCACAAACAGAAAACATTTTAAAAATGCATCTTCGTATCAGATTTAAAAAAAATATATAATTTACATCTTCCGTATGTGTTCCTTTGAAATGACAGAGTCAGAAATACAATAGCACCAGCGATGCAAAGGCTGTGATTACGATGCTTGTTTCCCATCAAAACATAAGGATTTGGCTTTATTATCACAGAAAGAGACTTGCTTTCATGGTACTGCAGAATGTACAGATGTAATCTCTTTTTCACCATATTCACTTCTGCCACACAGCACCATTTTGATTTTATTTGCATGATATGATGGTGTAAGTATCTATTCTCTGTCAGAGCAGAAAATGTTCAGATGTAATTTCCCACACTATGATACTGCTGACAAATAGGTGAGCATTTGCCTTAAACTTGCCCATTTACCACCTCATTATGCTACCTCTGAGGTTTCCCCTTCATTTTAACTGCCCATAGAAAATGGCTTTGGGCAAGTTGTTGCCCAACCTGAGAACTAGCTGGGTATGGAATAACTAGACCTACCATAATCTAGCTTCAGCACCAACAGTCTGAAAGCAATTTAAGAGCACAGCATCTGAGGTAACATCCTGCAGTTTTATGGTAGCAAGGGCCTGAAAGCAGTGCACTGGAAATGGTCTGGACACTTGATGTGGAGACTATAACTGGTCCGAGCTTTGTAGCCATATAAAGAGTGGCAACAACTAGTGCTTAATAGATGTTTACTTTTGTTTGAAGCCAAATGTCTCTCATTTCAGACATGCTGCTTTAATGTCTTAAATACTACACAGGCTTTTGCTATTCCCTGCATGACTTTGCTCTCAACTGTGCTGTTTTTAAAAAGTATGCTGATGAAGTAGCAGAGCTGTTCACACAAATTTCTGTAGTGTACCGTCAGTGTAGACTACTGCCTAAGGATATTTTCCACCACAGCAAGGTTAGAGCAGGATCTTTTTTTTCTCTATGCTAATGGCCTGACCAAATCACTTGGCAGAAGGGGTGGAATAGTCAATAATATGTTGTCCACTTACATATATGTGAATAACCAATATTCAGTCATCAGCAAAGAGCAAGTAACAAATGTCAGCAGATATGTGACCTTTGATTTAATGTTCAGGTTAAATATTCTGTCGTCTATATGGTATTGAATGTAGATAACTTTCCTGTTGACTCAACAAATATTAATCAGAAGTGGTGAAGGACGCAATCTGTTTTGTGACTTCGACAGTGAAGGGTTATGGAAGTCCACTGCGATCAAGAACCCTTTTATCACCACATCACTGTGAAACACAAAAAATATTCAAAGTCCTTCCCAGACTGCTGAATTTGCGCAAAAACCCCTAGGTGCTTCCAAACCACTTACACTTCGTACTTACCTGGCTACAAAAAAACACAGTCCGCAGCTGCTCTCTGCTCTGATGGGCAGAAACCAAACTGTTTCTAGAAAGATTTTCCGTCCTGCAAAGTCCATCTGCATATCCTTCTGGTTAGGATTTTTCTAGAAATAGCCTGGTTATCATGCAGCTGCCCATGAGAGTGGAAAGCAGTTCATACTCCTGAACTCAAGAGCAATCATCTACTTACACAGCTGACAAAGCCTCAGTCTCCGTATTTGAGTAATTTGGCAGCAGTTCCAATCAACCATACCGAGTTGCTCTGCAACACATTTGACAGTGTTTAGGAAGTGCTACTACTCTTGGCAATGCTGCTCCTTGTTTCTAGGTGGCTAACTGTAGAACTTCATTTAGCACTCTGTCAGAGATGACAAGCAAATAGTTTAATAAACTGTTGTAGTGTTCCTGCCAACAATGTGGAATTACATTTCATTTAGTTAAAGGTGTTTGAATAGATAAAGAGAAACATAGTGATAAATGATTTTAGGACCATAAATGACTTTCACAAATATCATATCAGTGACCACATTTCTAATCTAGATGTTGCTGGAGTTCTATCCTCTTTTGTAAGGAAAAGACCTGCTTGTACTTCCTGTCCAGATGCACTGTAAGCAGCTTTACTGCTCAAAAGTATTTTGTCTTGTACAGGTGTACAGGTAAAATGGGGCCAATGAAACAAGTCCTATCAAAAGATGACAGCTTATCCTCTCTAAACACTTGCAAAATTATGTCCAAATTCACCTTAAGCATGACACAAAGATAGAGACATAAGAAGAGACAAGTAAGAAATGATGAAAGAACAGAAAAAAGGGAAGATAAAAAGAAAAACAAAACACTGCAGCCCTGGCAAATAGTTATTTTAAAGGGTCATTTTAAAGGTATATGTATTATAAGAGAAATCACAGATTTTCTGTTGAAGTTAGGATTTTAATAATTTTTGTAGGAACAGTAAATTTCTACATATTCTACAACAATGGATGCAAAACACTGACTGCTCCTAATATGATAAATAATGAAGCAATATTCGTTATAGCTAAAGAGACCAGAGAAACCAGGAAATCACTAAAAAGCACATACGCTTAGATGCTCCTCTTTCACTTAGAACAGCAAATGATATATCAACCATTTTCTAATATCTGAATGTTAACTAGAAACATCTGAGGTCTTACATTTGAAATGCTTACACTTTGGTTCCTTCAAGGTTCCTAAGGATTCAATCTGCTTATAGTAACCACACGAAGTAATTTGTTAAGCATCTATGACAAAAGCAATAATGCAACATCTTGAAATCGTGGAAAGCTAATATTTATTATATCTTTGGGATCAGAATTCTCTCATGCTGATTGTTGATTTTTAACAAACCACAATAGTCTATTTCCTCTTATAAAGTTATTAATTAAAAACCAAAATGTTCAAAGACTAATTAAATTAATACAGGAATGTTTGCATGCAATAAACAGGTTCCCTATGCAATGTATTTAAAAAAAAAAAAAAAAGAAAAAAAAAAGGTATCTAGGAAAGCTGTTAGATTTATTCATTATATTTATTCTACTTTTTTCTCACCAAAAGCTGTCAACAGCTCTTTCAAAACATAGGAATAGAACCAAATTCTTGAATACTTAGGAAAGGGGACAGAAACTAAAGACTATTTCTGTTCATAATTACCCTCAGAGGTAGAATATATGGCTTAGCTTTTGTTCCGGGACAAACTAATGAAGTTGACTGTACACAAATATAATCGTGTTATAGGTTTTGTGTCTGGAAACCTGGAGGTGCCCCTCAGTTAACTGCTAAAACTGTTTCCATCTTTGAAAAGTTCAGCAAGCAAGTAAAAATCTCTTTGTGAGACAAAAAATATGGAAAGAATCACCAAAGTTTAAACACATTGATGTTTCTACTATGAACGAGTGAAAAGAAGGATGTGACTTTGGCAACATCTGCATTATTTCCTAGATTTAGATTGTCACTAAGGTCTCCTGAACTTATTAAGATGGTACAGCCAAAAGTCATTTTACAGGCATTGATCCAAATATACAAACAGCACAGACAGGAGCTTCATTTCATATACATTTAACATCTGATTATCTTCCCTCATTTGAGCATTAATCAGTAAAACATACATATATAAACATTCCACTACAGGAGGTGATTTGACTTTCACAAATTTCCCTGAGAGCAGAAACATCATCAGGAACAATTTCAAGAAAATAATTATGGTCTAGACAGACTTATGACTTCTGAAGACCTAATCCAAAGCACATTAATGTCAGCAAAAGTCTCCCATTGACATCAATGGTCTTTGGATCAATCCCCAACTGCTATGGAAATTAATTCAGAGCAATAATGAGGGTGAACTAAATGCACACTTGTAGTTGAAATGTTACCACCCAGACCTTTTTATTTCTCAAATCAGATTAAAAAGTAATTTTCTGCTATTTCACAATTACTTCCAGATGCGCATCATCTCAAATAGCATTTTCATCCATCTGTATGAACCAAATGTGCTGAGAGATGGAGAGTTTCTGTGCTGCCTGAACTAGTAATACAAGTGAAAACCAAAAGGGAAAAGAATTTTGGAGGTGATGTAGTTCATGCTTTAAATGCAGACTGAAAAAACTTGCTCTACATTTGTCACTCCTAAATAGTTTGGAATAGAGCTGCCAATTCCACCGCTTCTTTACTACTACAGTAGATTTCTTCTAATTATTTTCTTTTCTCTAGTCTTCTCAACAAAACAAACTAATACACGTAAATCGGTGTTAGCCTCAAACTTGGCAGCCTAAAAACTGTCAGAAATGTCAACTTCATATTTCCTCTGCTTAATAACAGTTCTGCTGACCCTCTGTCCTCTTAAATGTCTATTTACATGCTAAATAATTTGAAGCATCACTGTCCTATGACCATGTTAATCTAGTTTCATTCTGTTAGCAGCTGATAAAATTTTAGATTGTAAAATCCAGTGTAATGGAAACCCATTCAAATTTTTACATGTTCAAACTCGGCTCTTAAATAGTACTGATCAGTCTTTAACATGATGTGTTACTCTCAAGTGCCTGACATGGAAATGGTGCATCTTGCACTCATTCCTACAGCAGTTTGGTCAGACAGGTCCAGTTACCATATATTCATTGTGATACGAGCATACAAGTGGAACTCTGCCTAACCAAATTAGTTTCAGTAAGTTTGAGAACTTTATATCGGAAATTAAATGCAATACCTTTTAGCTGAGCAATGCAACATTCATCATCTCTTAATAAACATCTGACCTAACACCTAAATCTCTATTATTTGCTACCTTAATCTCTATTTGCTAAAAGTATCCAAGTTCATTTTCTGGGCCATCCTTGTAATGGAAATGGTGATTTAGATATGTTACACCCAACATCTGCACCACAAGGAGTTGTTTTCAACATGATTTCCTTAAGAATCAAAGCTTTCATTCCCTCTCACCACATCTATTAACTTAAGATTCTCTTGGTCAATTCAGTCCAATCTGCAAAAAGGGCAAAAGTCACAAAATCATCAAATTCTTAGAAGCTTTGTGAAAACTGGTGCCCAAATATAGAGGAAATCCCATATTATACTAAATCAGGAAATGCTCTGGAGAAAACTTTTCAAACTGTTGCTCTTTCAATATTTTCTTCCAAAAAAATTAACTCAGTGTTTTAATACTCCAGACACTAGTAAGCTTTTCACCTTATTCTAAAAATATTTTTTCAAGACATGCCAAAAGCAGCAAAATATTTTAGTAATGATTTGACAACATCTTTTAGACAAGCTCACATTTTAGTACATTTTGTTATCAGAAATGTATAAGATCAATGCACCTGCAATACACAGACTGAAAAAGTATGAGAACTTCAGTTTAAATGTGCTGACTTTCATCAGTTTGACACCAGTAAATAAACTATTTAATCAGTTCACAGAGGTAGAAGGTAAATCTTGGGAATGATATGTGCAAAACCCTTTATGCATTAAAAGGGTTTGAACAAAGCATCACAAGTTTTTGAGAAGCACATTTTAATTTTCAGTTTCTCAGAAACTGAACTCATTAGAGCCATAAGATTTTAACTGGAACAAGTATTAAATTGAAAGAAGCAACAGAAAAGATGGTGCTGATGTGCAACAGCAGTACTTTAAATGCCTGCCTGCTTATATTTAAATTTGCTTTTACAGTGCTTATCAATATGCAACTAGAAAGAGACAGTGTAAGCATTGCTGGGCCTTTGCAGAGTAATGCACTTCAGCATTTGTTAGGTCCTCTCTTGTTCATGCTGCTGGAGTCTTTCAAACAACTCTCATGCTGTCTCAATCAAGCAACCACAATGAATAGCTACATAAATACAGTCAAAGCAAAAGATAACAATAAGCAGAACGACTAAGTCCTCATTTGAAGATGAAACTGTATTTTTGAGTGAGTAGTATGTGATTAACCTGCTGTATGTGAGGTCAATACGATTTATTCTAAGAGCTATGCAGTCAGTTCAAGCCTTGGGCCACACTTGTTATTAAGCATACAAGCTTTCCTCAAATCAGCCTCCCCTAAGCCTATCTAACACTGTGATTTACTTATGAAAATTAACTACTGTGTCCTTCATTTAAATGAAGGAAAAAATCTCCATTGCCACTGGTTGGAAATAATTGTTAGCATAATGGATGGTTTAACTAAGTGTTCTTACTAGTCTTCAGCCCACCTACCTGCTGCCTGCAATACTCCAGCTGCCTAAAAAACCACAGATGGAAGGAAAAAAAAAAAAAAAAGGAAAAAAAAAAAAAAAGGTGCCCTGAATTTGTCTAACTTCTGAGTACTGCTAGAACAGCACCTTCTTGGTGCAATACCAAAGAATAAAAAGCGGTAGCCTATTACATTTTAAGAAAAGCAAGTGGTTCAAAATACAGGGATGGCACTGGCTTTGGTTCAATCATTTAACAAAAACTCCACATCTCATTAAAAAGTTATTTTGCCTGGGGGGACAAACCTCTTACCTTTGGTAGCTATTCGAACGCACTGAGTTTTGGTTTCCTGTTGAGAAGGGAAAATTAAAGAAAAAAGTCAGAGCAGGTTTCTTTTTCTTGCCCTCCCCATTCCATAAATTAATCCTAGACCTCTCGATCAGCTGAGGACACTGAATCAGGAAGCTCAGGGCTTTGTCTTAGCAGGGGAGAAGGCTGAGTCATTTTGCCTTTACAGAAGGATGGATAAAACCTGCCTAGGCACTGAACTGCACTGTCCATGATAATGGGGAGAGAAGATGTAGCAAAATTACAAATTATTCAAATAAAATTGAAATCAAGCCATGAGAAGCCAGTGTGAGATTACAGTAGAAAAAAGGGGAGAATTGTTGGTCATAATTATTTCATGGCACAGAAATACAGCAATAAGGTATATTTGTTCAGCACTGTGCCCAAACTAAATTGTCTTGCTGCGTACACGCATGCTCAGAGGCACCTGAAGCATACTGTCATAGCCTCTCCTTCATGCTTCTGAGGGTGGAATTAGCAGGGAGGCAGCCTAGGTATCCAGTCACATATGACATACTTGAATTACAACCTATATGTTCTGCCCAGAAAAGACAGTGATTTGACAGGGATGTGCTTCAAATGGACTTGCATATGCAAAGATAATTTTTATGTAGTTTGATTATTACTTTTTTTCCTTCAGAAATTTGGTCAGCAACTGAAGCAGTTAAACAGATTCATAACTTAGGTAAGCACACTTCAGACAACTTGAACAAGTAGGAGTCATCCATAAAGGTGTTTTCTGATCCTTTTACAAAATGTGTAGTAATTTTAAAGGCAAACACACTGAAATAGCGTAAGGTTGAGTGACAGGATGCAGCTGCTGCTATATCATCCTAAATGATATTATTATATAATTAGAAAATATCTTAATGACAGCTTCATTTTATGACAAGCGCTCCATGTAGTCCTGCCACCACCAGCACTGCCTCCTCAGTGGATCCCCTGGGCTCTTTCTCCTGAAGATCCAAAAGTAACTTCTGAAAACAGTATGTAAAGAATGAGCCAAGTCATGATGTGACGGTGCTCCACAAAAACAACTTTTCAATCTAAATGAAAGCTCCATGAAAGTTATCAACAAATTTTATCTAACTGGTATTGTCCCCAGTGACTGGATTTACTGGTTTACCCTTGTTCAAAACATCTAATAACATCACAGTGTAATCCTCATCCCACTCCCACAGTTTATTTCAGAGCACACTATACTTTCTGTTGACTATTTTGGTGACCCTCCTGGTTTACTGTAAAGCATCTGTTTAAATATTCTATAGCCCAGAGGTTGTGCTTTAACCACTATATCCGCGTCCAGGCAGAATGCAGTGCAACCCCAGCTTCTAAAACATCCCTTCAAATCTCTCTAGAAACAGAAATCTGATCCTAAGTCTTAAATCATACCAGAGAAAATCATTTTAGTATTAAATCCTCTCACAAACTGAAGTTTGAGGTTCAAGTAAAATGTAATTTGTTCTTTCCTTATCTTCTACTTGTCTGTCAAACTGTAAACACCAAAACAAAGTCTTATTTATATATTTAATATTTTTTGTTCTTTCTTGCAGTTATTTCTTGAGGAAATTAAATGAATTTCCTCATGATTTAGTCTGCTGGAAGCCAACAACAACAAAGGGAATTACACATAGAAAGTAAGGGACATAGAAACGTGTAACTAGCAGTTGCTTTTTATTTTGTATTGTTTGCTTCCTAGAGTTTTATAGATGAAAATCAGACAGAAAAGCGCTTTTCAAACAGCTCTAGTAAACAGTTTTGCTTTTTCCTCATCCTGACTTGATGCAAGTGGTTTTCATAACCAGAGGTAGAAAGCAAGACTGTCTTCAAAAGGCACCAAGGCAAAGCCCCTTTGCTAACGATGGTTTGTTTGATCACAGCAGAGACCCCAAAGGCAGGGCACACTTGGCTCCTGCTCCCTTCCTGGTCCTGGTGAGCACCAGTTGCTGTCAATCTTGCTATCAGGCAGCTCCTTCCTGGGTTGCCTGGATACTTCTCGTGGAGAGTCTTACAGCAGTGTCCTCCAGTTTTCTAAACTAAAGACTGAAAATCTAAATTTTTAATTATTTGAAGTTTCTGTGCCTACCACCTTTACCCTTACTTTCCTTTGCAAGAGAAAAACAATTCAGGAGCAAAAGCGTGGGGCCTGCAGAGCCATGGTGTTCCTCCCACCTGGAGTGCACTGTGATGTTTAAGTTCCTGCCGCTTTTTTCTCTTTCATATGCACAGAGCCGGCCCCAGTACTCAGCAACAGGGATAAAAAGGAAGCACTGGGGAGGTAATGAAGGTGAGTGACAGCCACACTTTGAATGCTGCACAGCAGTTGAACAGTCCCGAAGCAGACTTTGCCATAAAGGCTCTCAGAAACACACCATGGGCATGGAGTTACTTTTGCTCAAGCCAATTTTTTTACTTTTTGAGGTTCGGGTGAGACTCTCCGTAAGTTTACAACTCTTCATCAGTCTGCTGAGCATCCTGATTCTGTATATCCTGCAGTAATAAGTGTTGCAGTTGGGAAAGTTGGGGAAAGAACACGGGATGCCATTTACCAAGAAGACAGAGACAAAGCACTCATAATACTACATCTGGACAATTACTGTTTATAGTATATAAATTTATAATATATCATATATACTATATACTACTATATACATATATACAGTATATATATACTAGTATAAACATATAGTATATACATATACTATATACTAGTATATACATTATAAATAAAATATATATTACATATTACTAATATGCATATTAGTAATATTGCTGCTTATATTATTATATCTACTATATTTTATAAAGTACATAAATATATAGCATACAATATATACTATATACTATTCATATGTTACATAGAAAATATATATTACTAATATACAAGTTAGTAATATAGTTATTTTATTATACTAATACATTATACTTGGTATAAATGTTAATTTTTATAATAACTTATATTACTAATACGAGAGGTATTAAACTCTCAACTAGTAACATTTACTATGACACAAGGATGGCGTGAAATGTGAAAGGCAGGCTGCCATACTGTCATAGCATGGAAACAAAGGGTGCTACTTCCAACAAGCCCAGCTTGGACAGCTCTCATGGTCACAGGGGCACATCTTTGATTCTTCCAGGAGCAAGGTGTGGTTGGCACTCACCTTCTCAACGCTGCTCATGGCCTGGAAATAGATGTTGTAGCCTTTCCGAGGAGCCAGTGGTGGATTCCAGAAACCCTGGTAGGTCCTGTTGTCACCCACAGTGAAAGGGGCAGGCTCCGGCAGATTTCCAGGGGGCAGCTCAGCAGCAAAGTAATATGGTGATCCCCCACTGAGAGCCGTCTGGTAGGTGATGGGGATTTGGTAGCATTCCATGGCACCTGTCTCTCGCTTTGTTCGGTGCGGGTGCAGCTCCTCAACAACAATCTGGTAAGCACTAGAGAAACAGAGGGAAAATGTGTACCTTTAAAGTCACCTGCTATGGCCAAGTGTCTAGTCTAGTAAAAATGTTTACCTGACTGCTTTGCATAAACTTCCAAATATAAAATTGATATAACAAAAAAAAAAAAAAAAAAAAAAAAAAAAGAAAGTGGAAAAGAAAGAACAGGAAAAAAGAAAAAGAAAAAAGGCAGCGGATGCATGGATACAGAGAAGACACAAAAGCCTGAAGTATAGCAAAGCTGTCTAATTCAGCTACTGAAAAGAAGCAGCATTTATCCTTCCAAGAACAACAACAATACAAGTATATCTACACAATTCCCTAACAATTTTTTTTTTTCCTTTTGAATAAACACAGGAATTAATCTGACTTTAAACTAGATTAAACTCTTCATCCGATAATCGGAAACGTCTGAAGTTAGCATTTTCCTTTGCAATGATATTTGAGAAAGCTCAGCTTCAAGGCCCAACATAATGACTGCCTCCAGGCGGTGCTTGAAACACCAATTTGCAGTTGTCATATCATTAGAGACAGAATGTGCTGACAGCCTTCTCCACCTCTTGACCTTGCTGTGGCTTCTATCTTGGCTCAGAGCTATGCAGATCTAAAGTACAAGTGACATGCCATAATGCAGGCACAGATGGACAGAAATCTGTCCATTCCACCAAGATAGACTGCCTCATTCCTCTACAGTTGTCAATGATAAAATGTTAGAAACTGCTGAAGCAGATGGCATTCGGCCTATTAAATCACCGTCCCAGCCCCCCCAGTACCTATGTTGAAATGGTCTGTGGGTTGGTCACTTTTCAAAATCACCTTCTCAAAATAGAACAGGTAATGATAATTCTTCTCTCTCCTTCAGGGGAACTACCTAACTGCAGTATGCTACCAACTCATTATCATCTCTCCTTGCTCTGCAGAAGCAGAGCCCGGTACACAGAAGTTGTGTACTGAGAAAAGGAAGGAATTCTTTTATAAGAAAGAAAAAACCCAGCTGTTTGCATTCTAAGAACTGTATGAACAGGTATATATGTATGTATACAATACATGTATATACACACAGTTAAACTCTCGTCTACATGTGGATACAGGAGAGGATACATGAAAGACCTTCTTACAAACACTCACCTCGTTATCAAGATTAATAAAATAAATATGTCTACGAACACAGATGAGACCTGAAGCATCTCAGCTAAATGAATATAATTTTCTGTTTTGGTTTTGTTTTAAAGATTTCAAAACAGAAAAACTGAAATTGAGGGGAGTTCTGGAAACTTCATAGCATTGCTGCAGGGACTCCAAAAGGCAAAGACAAAGGCAAGACAATCCTCATTTTTTCAGAACTTATGAGGCAACATTAAATTATTTTGTCAATTTTCTCTTCTTCTAGTGCCCAGAAAACCTAATAACTATAGTGGCAGAGATGAAGTGTGATACTGGAGAATGGAATGAATGAGAGAGAAAAAATAAGAAACTAGTCCAAAGAGCTATCCTCTTTGGAAAGAGTTTCTGGCAGTATTTTCCTGCAACATTGTAGGCTAACAAGACACACAGGAATATAACCATTTACCTCTGGGCCCTTGGTGATGCCATCTGTTAAAACCCATTTACTAACACTCTGGTGTTTCCAAAGCAACATTCTATGTATGATATGTTACTCTGCATACTCATAACAGAAAGGACACTCTGCTGTAAGATGCAAAGAAAGAAGCCAGAGCTAAATTTGCATAATGAAAAGTGGAGTGCGTGCTGGCTGCAAAGACCATAAGGGATCAAGGTTTAAATGACAGTTTAAAGTAATGCACTTTGCTTGTCCATGTTGTTTGTTTTTTTTTTTTTTTTTAACATATATTACTAGTCCTAAATAGGTGAGGAGTCCCCCAGCCGACATTTTGCATGAAGAGATTATTTTTCAGATCAAAAACCTTTTTCTTTACTGAAGAAAACCTGTACAGTCCCTCTCTATCAATCAACCTGATAAAGGGCAAATTAAGATGCCCCTGCCAACAGACCTTTCTTTTTACCCCTCCCCAAAAACCCTGGCTCTAATAGGTATTACAGTGGTAAATGTGTTGTTTGTATTTCATAGGCATTAGTATTAGCTAGAAAATTCTTTCTGTGCATCTAGTGGAGACACAGCATCCTTTGCTTAGACAGGTGCCAGGCTGAACAACAGCCCAAGTTACAACCTGTGCCTAGCTTGATTGACAGCTATGTTTTAGCTGTTTCTTGTAGTGGCCCACTTGCTCAATTTTGTTGCGTAATGAAAACAACCTAATTCTGCATACGGAGGTATTGGGAACATGTTTCCAAATCACAGAAAATAAATCTCATCATTAAAAAGTTGTCTACACTGATTCTGATCTAAGCTCTCTGTAAACCTCATTTGAAACAGGATTTGAAAGAAGGATGTACAGGAGATTGTTTTGCTGATGGTCAGTCAGAATGATCCTTTAGAAAAACTACAGTGGTAAATCATGTCTTTAAATGAATCACTGAAGCACCACTGATGCTACTGACTGGGATCTAATCCACCAGACTGATGGCAAAACAGTATTCTTCACAGAGCCCAAGCCCAAAAAGTCCTGTCTACTTTTGGATTTCTAGTATGCAATTTGATTTAAAACTTCAGAAGATCATAAGACAAGCTAGAATAGATTAAATGATAACCCTTGAAGAGGAAGGTATGATTAGAGTCACATTTACAATTGTGATGACTATGGCATGTAGTGTCTTAAAGAAACGACTGACAGCCACCTGGAAATTTCAGTTGGGTTAAGGAACATCTCTTTCGTGGGGGCTGTGCTGAGAGAGAAGCAGAAGTACAACAAAACATGATCATAGTATAATTCATTTTGTAAAAGAGTACCAGAGTGTAAGCTTTTCTTTCTCTATAATTTTATTAATTCATGCATTTATTATTATTATTTAACATGGGCCTACTGCTATTAAATAAATTGATCATTTGACAGCCTGCAGCTCCAGGGATTAGAGAGCTGGGTGCAAACAAAACCTTTAAAGAAACAGCCGTATTCTTCAGTGTCAGGCTGAAGAGCAGCATTAGAGTCCCTGCTCTACTCAATCACAGCTTCAGGCATGGTGATGCATTTTTGCCATCTACCTGGTAACACTCATTATGATAGCAAGACAGGCTTATAGTAGAAAAGCAACTGCAGTGTGGATGGAATGAAGCTTCAGTAAAACTGGTCAAAATGTTTAGTGAAATGCACTGAATCAGTTCTGAATTTGCGTACTACATTTCTCTCTCCTTTTAAGATGCTGCTGAAAAAACTGATTGCAATATACAGGGAAGGAACAATGTCTTATGCATTTTCCTGGAGAATGTTCCTCATTCAGAACAAAGAATAAAACACCTATTTTAAGAATAAAGCTCAGCTTCCTGGTTACAGTGGAGGATTTATTTTGTGTATTTCCTGATATTAGAAACTCAGTGTAATTTCCTAGGTATTCAAAATAAATTAAAGTTGAGAGGGAATATGGGAGACTAGAAGAAAGATGCACTCTTTTTTGAGAATATACTCAAATAATAGTTACTAATACTCCATTCAGCCACCCCTATCAAACTTTTGATTAACTTTTAATACACAGATCCTTTGCATCCCCCTCATAGGCCAGAATGACAACCTCATGCCATGGGACTGAGGATGCTATATGGTAAATTGACAGAATAAGTCAGAGGCGCTGTGGTGCACATTTTCTTGGCAGTGACTTACTTGCCTGCAAGTACAGTAAAGAGAAACAGAGCACTCTGAGTGCATATAATCCTCTAGCCACATCCCATCATGCTACCAGGTTATGAAAGAAAATCCCCAAGAGAGAACCCTGGGATGAGATACTGACCTTCCTGACTGTAAGCAATGGGACTAAATGTGGGAGCCCCCTGCTGCGCACACAAACATGCTGCAGAACAGTCTGTGTAGAAAAGATGGACATCACCACAATCAGTGGATCCCAGCCATGCTGTTAGATATGGTCTGGGCAAAACTACTCACTGGTTCCTCTAGGAACCAGGTGCAAGACTGAAAAGATTTGGTACTGCATAGAGAGAGGTATCATGTTTTTAAAGAGGGACAGCTTTGCACATGGCCAGCAGCAAGAAACCAGGAAGGTTTTAAAAAGCACATACAGAGGTGCATAGTGAGTTTAAGCACTTGTGTATCTTGGGAGTGTTTTCAGATCTCAGGTCTGGTTTCCACTGTATCAATTTGACACAAACCCTGCCTTAGGAAGCTAAGTCCTGTACATCTTATCATTCTCCACTCTGCACAAAAATCCTAGGTTTGCTCCAGGGCAATCTTTCAGAAACTCCAGATGTATAAGGTTACAATTTTATTTACATCAACATCTCCTACAGAGGAAACTAATTTGGATGATCTTCTATGACACAAACAAATAACTGAATTATATTGATCATAAGGATGACTGTGTGATAAGGATATAAAAATGCTTATAGGCATGTGACTCACCCACACAACATCCAAATAAAACAAACATTCCTCTTAATAGAAACAGATTCATAGGGCTCAGACACATTGCTGGACACCAGTTGAACCACAGTAATTGACAATGCAACACAGAACAAAATGCGTTAGCCCATATTTCTTCAAATGTCACAAGGGTAAGAGCATGAAAAGGTTCTGATGTTCAGTAGCTAATTAACCCCCAATTACTCGGCTCTGTCCCTGAATCTTCCTGATGCAGTCATATCAGTAAAATACAAATGGAATCAAATAACACCACAAAAAATTTGCACTAACAAGTAGAAGAAAAAAGTGGGATGTGGACTAATCTTTGCAAACAGAATTAAATTATCTCTCAATAGAGAGCAGAAAGGGAAAGACCCCTGAAGTTAACATAAATGACATATTTTAATATGATTATGGGACACGCCAAATAAAATTTAATAGCTTGCTACATGATTTCTACTAAGAAGCACTCTGAGGGAAAAGAAAAGGTCAAATAGTTTGTATTCATCAGTATTTTTCTCCCATTTCCTCTGAGCTTTCAATTTTCCAATCATACATATGTGCTACAGAACTGATGATTTGAAGCACTGGAGAGGAAGTGTTATTTTCAAATCCATTTTCTGACAAACACCTTTCAACCTCATATTTTTCAGACACCGAGAGGAAGTAAAATGAAATGATAATGGATAGGAGGTAATCCTGAGGACCCTAAATCAAACAAGATGGACAGCTGGATGATTAAGGTCACGAATATCATTTGGGACAAAAAAAATCACTCATTAATTACAGGTCTATTGGCAAGCTCAATTTCGGTAAGAAAAACAACAGTAACGTCAAATGAATATCACTTAGAAATGAATAGCTTTATCAGCTTCAAGACAGCATATAATCAGTCAAAGATCAGCTAAAGAACCTCTTCTTGATTTCTTTAGTTTTTACGTTTTTTTTGTGTGCTATTTTTTTGTTGCCTTTTTTTTTTTTTTTTACCTGATAGGAGCACCTTTGGCCTGTGCTGGTCTCAAGAGCACAGTTATTGTAGTAGCAGTTTCATTGAGAGATGCATCAACTCCTTCATAGTCCGGTAAAGTGGGAGCTGATGAATGTTGAGTGGGAAGGAAAACAATAAGAAACAAATCAGCGAAAAGATTTTGAGTTTTTATGACATTGTGGCTGTTCATAATACAATAAAAAGGCATGATATTCATCAGCTACATGACCCTTTTTTAATTATTTGAGTCAAGCACTACTTTTTATTAGAGCAACAACCGATAACCCTGCTCCCCATCAAGTCTCCCTCCCTCAAGTGAGGGAGAATTTGACTGCTAAGAAACCCCAAGAACACAAAATCTATTCTCCCTCTTTCTTTCAAACAAGTAAATTCGCAATCTTGAAGACCTTCATCTACCATCTTGCTTCCTACTCCAACAATTTAGTCATCCAGTTTAGCTATGCAACTTTGGTCTGCCGTCACAAACCTGTCATAGCACTGACTAATTATACTGTTGTTCACAACAACTAGTGCAAGGAAAGACACAGGATCTTCTGTGTTTCAGAAAAAAATGCATATCCATTAGAGAGTAAACTCTAACAACTTGAAAACTATCTTCATATTTGAGTGGTTTTTCCAGTGGATCTCTCTTTCTTTTTTAGCATGTAGGTTTACCTTTATAAAATTTTTAATGATGCCTTTGTGTTTCAAAATTAATTGTCACAAAAAGGTGTTTTCTAGCAGGATGTCAATCATTTAAATAACAATAATTTTAATTAAATTTAATAATTTTAAGATAAAACATCAATAGATGGAAGAGCAAAGAAAGACTAAAAGCTATACTTCATTAGTCTCAGATCCTAAATGCACATTAAAAAGTTGTTCATTTCAGAAAATATTATTGTTTCAAAGAAATAATGTTTGTTGAAGGTTCATCTAGGAATTACTCTTTACACCATATTCAGTAGGTGTAAACAGCTCTGAAATTCAGATAAAAGGGTGTCACAGTTTACTTCTAAGCTTTCCTAGTATTAAACAAGTATTTTCCAAGTATTAACTAACACATATCCATACTGTGTCGAATTCGTTGTGGTTCGGTGGATTCTGGACAAAATTCTCAATATTTTTGAATGGAAAGAAGATAAATCTGAGGAAGTCTGAATATATCGTAGCCCTAAATTACTCAGACGTTTTGAGATGCTTCCTAAAATAGCAAAATGGCTGAGACACAGGCATGCTTGCAAAATATTATACTGTTATAACTTTTTTTGTCCTAATTTTCACAATTAGAAGAGAAGTATGTACTTGCCACATGCCCATCATCTCTGAATGTTTATGACCTGAAATTTGTTGTGAAGTAACACAAAGACTTCAAAGAATCAAGAGTAAAACATCAGACCACAAAACAACCTCATAGGCTAGATGAACAGAACATAGCATTTGTTTCTGTCTGTTTTGCTTTTGGAAGGGGCTAGGGAATGATGAATGCTAGTACTTATGTTCTGGGATGGAATTCAACAAATTGTTAAAGTTAATGACAAATACAGCATTTAACTTAGTACAGATTTCAAGGAGTTCTGCCTTGAATTTTCTCACATTTCAATTCACGTGCATGTTTTAGGAAACTGGGTGAGAAGAGTTGGTGAATAGTTTTCCAAAGAAATGGTACGTGCATTTCAATACATTATTAACACCCCTTTACAGGAGGATTTAAGTTTCATTTTGGCAGATAATAAGGGAAATAGCTTGCTTTGTGCTGCTTACATTTTTAAATGACTGGCTTTTTTGCAACCTGCTAAGCTGTGAAGTTATCATACCTTAAAATCAACAGTCTCTATGGATATAGCATTGACTCATTTTCTGCTTGTCAACTGCATAAGCTATCTCATGTTTTGAGAATTATATTAAAATTTAAGGAAATCAAAATATTAAAGCATTCAATTTGACACTGCTTTTATTCTAGAGTTTTCAGTACATTATTAAGATGAATAGAGTCATTCTTAGCACATTGCAGTAAGTGAAAAAAAGGCACAAACTAAAAGCAGAACTATTTGAAGCTGGCAGAAGAAATGCACACTTAGTGTTAACTTCCCCAGTTCTGTTACAGTCGTATGTTGGTAAATGTGGCACCTTGAGTAAGTTGGTTAATTTTCTGAATCTAACTTTACTAATCTTCAAAACAAATAAATTGTACATAGTAAATTATCAAGTGATGCAAGGCTTAATTAGTTGAAGTTCGTAAAGCACTTTAAAATCTACAGATGAAAGTAAAATATTAAACAAAATTAAACATTTGATAACTACAGTTGTAAAATTTCCCTGAACTTGTGCTATTGTTCAGGAAGTACAGTCAAAAGCATTTTCATTAATATTAAAGTTTCTTTCAGAATATGATAGGAATGTTTTGTTTTAGATTTCCCGATTATTCAAGTCTCGGGAAAAAAAAAACCAAAACTTTTAAAAACAGTGAACACTGCCCAGTCTTGCCCCACTCAATTTCTATTGTATTTATTTATTTATTTATTTTACCTGAAATGTTGGTTGTTACATTGATTGTGGTTGCTGGCCCAAAACCCTTGACAGTGCTTGCACGTAAAAAGAACTGGTAAGTAGTCCCAGGATGTAAATGTGAAAAGACGTGGTGTGTGCTGTTCCACAGTTTTGACACAGTTTGTGGAGGTCCTGCCACTGGAACTGCAGGATCAAACGACCGTATACTGCTGTAGCTCACCTGGAAAAAAAGATTATTTCCAAAATTTTGTTACAGTTTCAGCACAAGGGGATTAATTTAGCTTGGATGGAAATGAAACAAGAATCATATATTCATCTAACTACCCAGCTTTCTCAGAGATACCATGTGTACTTGATGTGTATTATTGTCCAGTCCGCTTCATTTGAAAGGGCATATGTATGTGCTTCATTTCTCACAGTGGCAATGTCTGTCTTCCTATATAGATGTGATAAAGCCTTGATTTCTTGGAAATGGCTGAACATTTGCCTGTCTATGAGAAAAGTGAACAAGCTCTTTGTTTTGCTTTGCTTGTCTGTGCAGCTTTACTTTACCTAGTAAACTGTCTTTATCTCAACCTATGCTTTTTCTCACTTTTACCTTTCCAGTTTTCTCTTCCATTCCCATTGGGAAGAGTGAGAGAGAGGTTGGGTGGTTCTTGGCTGCTCACCAGTGTCAAACCACAACACTTATTCAAAGGGGTTTGTTTGGCTTTTTGGCTTCCCTGGCTCCTAAAAATCATTACTATGCAAAATTGTAACCTTTGTTCCTTAAAAAGGCTGATGGAGAGGATGGCAATCTTTCCCCATATCAGTTCATTTTTAGAAAAGCTTCCTGCCAGTCTCCTGCAGAAGTCACCAGAAGGCTCATGTATTAAACACATTCTAAATTGAATATATATGCAGTTTTCTCTGAAGGGTGATATCTAAAGATCTCACAAAGTTAAAAAAGGTGCTTCCAAATTTAATAACCTTCTTACCTTTCAAGTAACCTTCTCTTCCAACAAATAATATTTCACAGGTCACGTTTATCATGGCCGTGGAAGGATGAATAGTAACGCTACAAGATTTTTAAAATTAGCACTTGCCATGTGGTTTGTAACACCGTTATATTCACTTGCTGAAGATATTGGACAGGGCCACCCAGGCAGCAATGCGTACTCCACAATTATAAATTTTGAGCATCTATTCCAGTATTCTTTAAGTGAAGGCAGTACCTAATTGAACAGTCTGCCTTCAGAGAAGAAGCAACCACCACCAGCCACCTGTCCCCCACACTTTCCTAGTCCTATCCTGTATGCTTGTCAGCTGTTTGATGATTACCTCATACTGAGTGATGATGCCATTTGGGTCCACAGGTTCCTTCCAGTTGAGGAAGATCTTATCTTCGAAAGGAGTTCCTTTCACTGACTTGGCAGGTATAGGTCCTGGAACTACAAACAAAATAAAACTTAAGAAATTCAGGAGACAGACAAATTAAAGAGACGGCAGAACATCCTATTAAAACTGAAAGTCAGCACAGGTCTATTTTTATTAGCATTCATTCACATGCAAAGATAGTGGTAGAGAGTACGAAAAGCACTTCAAAGCATATTTTGTCATTCACAGTGAAGAGAGAGCATGAAGTTGAAATGTTATCCCCACATACGGTTTTCAAAACTTAATGCAAAGTCAAATTCTCTTGTAATATAGCCAGGGGAAGTGGTTCAGGTTAGATTATTACTTCAGGTGTTCAGGGAACTCTGTAATATGCATATCACAGGACAAGGACTACATGGTTTTAAAATCCTTTTAAAAAGAAAAAATCAAAGAAAAGAAAGCCGATATATACAGCATGTTTCAAATGAGAGAAATGCTTACAAAATAATTTTCAATCACCCCTTCTTATGATTTGTTGTCTTAAAAGGGGGCTGGGCATAAGAAAACAGCAGTTCAGCTGCCACTGCTTTCAAGAGCTACAGCGCTCCCACTGCAGAAAGATCAAAACCGCTTACTTCAAATCTGTCAAATAAAAGATATTTTCAAAGCTTTGAACTGAACCGCACTAAGATGACCCTACTTTCTTATTTTAAATGGAACCAATATCCTTGCTGTAATAAAAAGTCTGAAGTGTCATCTCAGGCCTCTTTGCCTGAGTGATTCGCAGTGCCGGGTAATCCTATCAATGCCAGGTGGGAGTGCTTAGTTATCTCCCCTTCCAGCTCACAAAATATTTTTGATCATACACATGGTTCCTTTTTAACCACAGCAGCTCACCTATGTTTGCAGGCGTACATGCTGAAGGAATAAGGATAAGACTATCTGAAGAAACCGTAAAACCAAAGAAGCACCCTCCTTCCTCGAAAAAAAAAGCCAAATTGTCAAAATCTTCAGTCTTTC
>JAOWBP010001760.1:48041199-48062003 GCA_028571105.1 Tragopan temminckii | reverse complement strand
GGGGGACAGAAGGAGCTGAGTGAGGGCAGAAAAAGAACAGCTGACCTAGCCTGGCCAAGGGAACATTCCCTGCCATATGGTATCTTGTGTAAAAACTATAAAACTCAGGGAAGTTGGTTGGCTGTGGTAGCTGCTACTTGGGGACTGGCTTGGTATCAGTAGGTGGGTGGTAATCAACTGCATTGTGCTTCACTTGTTTCACATATTCTTTTATCATTATTATCATTATTATTATTTTCTTTCATTTTCTGTCATATTAAACATTCTTTGTCTCAACTCATGAGTTTTACACTTTTTTTCTGCTTCTCTACCCCATTTCACTGCAGAAGAGTGAGAGAAAGGCTGCGAGGAGCTGAGCTGCTGCCAGGTTAAAACACAACAAGCAGATAGCTCAGTTACTAGAAATGTAACTGCATAAAGATAATAACCACGTGTTACAAAGCATAGATAGACGAAATTAGCCCATTCTACTCTACAGCTACAGCATTTCTGACATCCAGCATTTTCATGTCTGTGATATATATAAAAAAAAAAAAAAAAAAAAAGTTTTTCTTCAGAAAAACAAAACAAAAAATAAACAAAAAAAAAAACCAAAACAAACAAAAAACCATATTCTCTTAAATTCTTATCTCTTTCCTCAGAAAACCAGACCTTAAGAAACAAATGCAGACACGATATGAGAAAGAGTGACAGTAATGTGATCAGTGAAACAGTGAATTTTCTCCCTAAACATCAGTACAATGCATCCTTCTACATGCAGACTGGGAATTCCAAGAATGAGCATGTTTAAAGATAAGAATGAGAAAAAGAACTTGATCTTAGCATCTCTGATAGACCAGACCATCAGATGAAGTGCTTCACAGTTTGGATACTGTGGCCATAGCAATGCAATTAAAGTGCTGAAATACTGTACTGTAAGGCAGAAGCTGCATCTGAGCCTCTCTAGCCCCTGGGGCCATTATTATTTCATGTTAGTCATGGCCCTTGGAGCTGTCTCATTAGGAGTTCACATCACAAGAAAAATGTGTACATTTCTATATTTGTGTGAGAGTTTTCACAGAGGAAGATGAAGTAGACAGTTTAAAGCACTAAACAGTAGGGTTTAGCTGAGCTATGTGATTAAGCTATCCTCTTCCCAAGATGCAGCAGTGTGAATGCTGCCTCATAGAATCACATTACATCTTTTATGTTCTAGCCCCAGCTACACTGACAGTGAAGCCAACCTCCCAGGGCAATGCAGCACATTTTTCCTACATCCCTACAAAGCCAAAAAGCAGAAATTCCATGGCCCTGTTACTAACTTCTTTTGCCTCCTCCAGACCATACAAAGGGTATCATGTCGTTTGAGTAAAGTAATTCTCCCATCTTTGCAGTTATGAAGGAGAAATGGGATGCAGACTCAAGGAATGTTGCTTGACACAACTAGAGACACTTTCTCACCAGTTTACATCTCATGAGTGGTTCACGCTATATTTAAAAAGGTTTAAGTGTTCTATTTGCCTACCTCACCATTTAGAAAGGAAATTGGGACAATGCTGGCTATGACTCCCCTTCTGTGGTGATCAGAGTGAGAAAATGGGCAAGATGCCACAGCAGGTGCCCAAATCTCAGCCAGGTGTGTGGTGTAGGAGTTCAGTTCCTACTAGCTGCTGGGAAGATACTCATTCACACCATCTCTAGACCCCTCTTAATTGTGGGATTGCTTAACAAATAGAGTCAAGGAGTTTGCTTTGGTTAAAAATTGCCCTTTTCCATTACTGAGCTTCACTCTGAATACACAATCAACACAATTCAAGGGCCTGGATCAAAGCAGGGGATCTTTAGGATTTCAGTCTTTAGAAAGGATATATCAAATCACTCCCCAGACAATCTTTTTTTTTTTCTTCTTCTTTTTCTTCTTTTTTTCTACGTTTTTCCCACAGAATCTCTGATATTCTTGTCTCACTGTAACAAAAACTGCTACACTCATTTCATTGCTTTAGTGCACTTCTTTTTAGGTACACTAAGGACACAAAGTTTCTGTCTGTTTTCACAGGTTTTTTCACCAGATTGGGCATGTTTGGTTCTAGGTACCTCATGAGATCACTAGTAGCTGTGGCAACTAACAGCTCTGAGCACTTGTCAGCAGTCAAAACAGCAGCAACCTGTTTGATTTACTGCAGAAATAAGTCACTAATTCTGCCCATGCTGTTTGCGATTCTGCGCCTTCACACTTGCCTATGTGACAGTCAGCTTTTTCTGTGTGAAATCAGTACCTTAATGCACATACATCCACTGTATCTGTCCTCACTGCAGCACTGTGGGAAAGTCTCATGATTTTTTTTCCAGCCTGCAAGGAAGCTACATCCATGAATGTAACTGCACAGGTAAAACTGCATACACACTATTTTTTCTCACTAGTATTTTTAGCGCTTCCAACAGATGATTTCAACAGTTATTAGCAAGCAAGTTAGCCACTGCAAACATAATCACTACTGCAGTTGTCAGTGTAGATCAAGACAAACTGGTTCATCAGCATTTAGAAAATATCACAGTGACAAGGCACCAATGACAGTCTGAAACTGTGGACAAGACAGCATCCCCAAACACTGTTCCTGTGTCATGCACTGCAAGCACAGAAAGGAAGGACATCATCTCTTGGCAATGCTTGGAGAAAAGAAATAGGGATATTCTTCATTAAAAATGTATTCAAACAATATGTGATGTATCCCAAAGGCAATAACTATGTTCACAAATTTGTGATACAGGTGCACATGCAATGCCCCTAGAAAACCTCCAGAACCACATTTAGAAGGCTCCATAAACTATGTTAAAAAACATTTCCTATTGATAATATATGGCAGTGCACAGTCACAAGAAACTTACTTCTCCTCTATGAGGTTGACACCAGACTTGGGCTCCAGGAATTTCCTTGGGATTGCAGAGCTATTTGGAAGCCGGTTTTTTTCAGCAACAAACTGATGACCATCATGTGTTGGAAAGCAGGTTTCATGTAGAAACATAATTATCAACTCTCACACAAAACCAGACAACAGATTATCCCCTCGAGCCCAGGCAGACTGACTTTGTCAAGGCTGGAAGCAGAAAAACAATCATATTCCATTCTGCTTGTTTTCTTAATTTCAGTAACAGAATGTTTGCATAGACAACTAAAGGGCCATGTGGACTTGCATTCTTAGCTTCTGTATTGATGAGATCCTTGAATTATAGGCCCCTAATAGCCACCTGTTTATGTTTATAAGTATGTAAAGTTCCATATGTTTTTCTCCCTATAGAGGGGAGGTGGATAAATAAAAAGTTACTCTGGTATGATGGGGGAAAACCACTGCGATTCCTAATTAACTGCCATTATCTGCCACGGTGCTTTCTCATAAATGCTCTCCTAGCCATGGCGTGTTTATTTGTTTTTCATGTGGAAATGTGTTTTTAAAAATGTTATCTGGAACTATTCAGAATCTCATTAAAATCATTATGAGTCAAATTACAAAAACAACTGTTTTCCTAGCACTAGATAGCAAGGAATTATCCAGAGTAAGGAGACATATGGCAAATTTGAGGTACTAAAGTTTGAACATTTTGAGGTAAAAAAAAAAAAAAATAAATTCATAAATCATAAAATGACTGAATAAAACATCTTGGACTTTCATGAGAGTGTTTGGTGGAATGTTAGGGGGAATAGCAGAGTGAATTAGGAAAAAAGAATCCAGCTGAGAGCTGACATTCTTGCTCATATAGATCTATTTTTTAAATAATTTGGGCTATAATCAAACACACAGATCTGTTGGTCTACACATACACTGTTGGTCTACATCAACATTCAGCAAGTGTCAGTGAATTTCAATGGGTACCATTTTTCTACATAGAGGAATTCAATTCTACATGTTTACTTCACATGCATGTCCAGGTCAGACATCATTTTGTAAATTTGTCCCTCTGCTGCCATCTGTCACATGGCAAAGAAAAATGCAATGGAATATTGGTGGGAAGGTTCAACCTCTACTGCTATACCACCTCCGACACTGTGGGCCTACATAATAAAATAGGAGGCATTACTTTTGGAGCAGGCCTCATACATAGTAATTAGTGGAATTCATAGGCATTGTTACTCTTCAAGAACCCATATCAGCTAGTGAAATGCCTGTCTAGTTATCATTTCAGAATTATTAAACCCTAAATCTGAACACCCTATAACTTACAATAAATGTTTTAGGTAATGGTATACACGTTGATAGAGGAAGAGGGTTTTGGAGTCAGAGAAAATAATTTTTACTGGTATGGAAGAGAAAAGAAGACCCATGGATGATTTGTTTCATCCTGTGGGAAAGCATGTTTATATAGAAGGATGTTTTTCCACATTTGTATGGAACAATATATTCAGCTCCCTTTTACTGATAATACAGTGTACCTCTGTGAAGTTTTACACACTCCCTGTTTCCAGCCTTAATAAGAGTTCTGAAGAAAAGGAGCATCCATTCTATTCTCTTTTACTTCTTTGTCCAACAGATTACTGAGGTAATCAGGCTCACCTACTAGAGCAGCAAATAGTCTTCAAGTTAAAAATAACAGAAGGACCTTCTGTCCCAGACTAGAATCATAGAATTCTTATGGTTGGAAGGGACATTTAAAGGCCATCTAGTCCAATTCCCCTACAATGAACAGGGACATGCACAAGTAGATCAGGGTGCCCAGGTTCTGATTCAGCCTCACCTTAAAAGACTCGAGGGACAGGGCATCTACCACATCTCTAGGCAACGTGTTTCAGTGCCTCAATACCTTCACTGTAAAAGACATTTTCCTTGTATCCAACCTAAATCTATTCTCTTCAAGCTTGAAACCACTTCCCCTTGTTCTATCACCACAGACCCTGCTAAAGAGTCTGTCCCCTTCTTTCCTGTAGCACCTCTTTAGATACAGAAAGGCTCTTATCGGGTCACCTAGCAGCCTTCTCTTCTCCAGGCTGAACAACCCCAGCTCCCTTAGTCTGTCCTCACAGGACAGGTGTTCAACCCTTGGATCATTTTTACAGCTGTCCTCTGGATGTTTTCCAAGAGATCTGTGTCGCTCCTGTACTGAGGATTTCACATCTGAATGCAGTACCTCAGGTGAGGCCTCACCAGCACAGAGCAGAGGGGCAGGATCACCACCCTCAATCTGCTGGCCACATTTCTTTAGATGCAGCCCATGACGAGCTGTGAGGGCACATTGCTGGCTCGTGCCCAGCTTCCCATCTACCAGTATCCCCAGGTCTTTTTCAGCAGGGCTGCGTTCAATCCTTTCATTCCCCATCTTGTATTCGTAGTGAGGATTGTCTCAACCACAGTGCAAGACCTTGCATATGGATTTGTTGAACATCATGAGGTTCACCTGGGCCCACTGCTCAAGCCTGTCTAGGTCCCTCTGGTTGACATTCTGTCCCTCTTGTATGCCAACTGCACCCCACTGCTTGGTGTCATCACAGTAGTTTCTATTCCCCAAAGTAATGTAGAAGAATGGAATCAACTTAGTTCCTGACTCCTCTGGAGCTGATTTGATTGCCATTCTTTCACCACCCACACTTCTTCCTCCTCTGTTCCATCTGCTGCGGCATCTTTTTCCCATTGTGCCTCAAAGGCAAACTCTCTACTACCATCCTTCGTCTCCTGCTGCTGATTTCACTCCTGAGGCTGATGGAATTTTCCTCTGTATCATTTTCCCAGTCTGTGCCACTGATAGTCACAATAATATTTTCATCAGATCACCATAGCTCAAACTTGGCATCACCACTGGAGAGCCATGTATCTGTGACCTCCTTGGCATGGAAGCCCAAGGACTGATTTTCTGATCGCTTCTGTTTTGCAGAGCATTCACTCTGCTATGTGGAAGTCTTTCAGACTGACAGCTCTTTAACTCCTACCAAGGTGAGCATTACTGTGCCCAGTCCCAGCTCTTGCATGCATGTATGGCCACAGGCAAGTCTCCTGCCTCATGGTTAGCAAAGGCTGAGAGCTCAAAGGGATGGTTGTGCTCAGCTACATCTGTCAGGTCCTGTAGGAATGAGCAGCGACAGCTGTCAGAGACATCTTGAGAACAGGGACAGACAAATAATATTTTTGCAGAAAAGGGAATTTAACAGAACAAAATGAAATCATCTGCACTGGCACACTGTTCAGATGTTGTGTAAATTACCTGTCTCTGTTAACTTGTTAGCAGTGAAAATTGTAGTTCAAAATGCTGGTAGATGTAGCCATCAAAATGCCTAGAGTTGCAGCAGATTTGTTTTGGTCCAATGTATGAACACAGAAAGAACAGCCTGGCCCTCTGAGGCATGAAGATGAACAAATTAGAATGAAGATAAAATGAAATAACACAGATAGTGAACTTGCAGTTGCAGTGGTCTCGCTAATGCAAAGGCCAGATTAGGCCTTTATCAAGAATCTGATTTGCCAGAGCAGAAAAAAAGAATTCTGTAGGTTGCAAACACATTCAGAAAGACAAAGAGGAAGGCTCATTTAGAACCAATGAGCCCAGTTCTTCTCTCAGAGAGATCATCCCCAGAGTTACCCAAACAGACAAGTGGCTTGCTTATGTCAGCATGCATACAGTGAAAGGGTAGATGGGCTCACCACATGCAAATGACAACTTATAACGGAAGTGGAAAATAACATCAAAAAAGTTTTCTTCTCATCAATACTAGCAAGAAAGCCCTGCAAGTGTAATGAGAATACTGTGACAGTCTAGAGAATTATGGATATTTTTACTGAGGAAAATCAACAACAGTGTGAAAAATATTATCAGCAATTTGGTTCTGTTCTTCATTGTAGAGATGAAACAAGCCAGCAACATTGTTGGACTAGTTTCATTCATTTGGAAGGGACCTACAAAGATTATCAAGTCCAACTGCTTCACTGACAACATAATGCATATACATAATGAAATGTGTACATTTTCTAGAAAACTAGTCAGGAGATTACAAAAATATAAACCGTAGGTATTTGACTAAATTTAAAAATGTTCTCAACAGGGCCACAATAGCCAAATCCACGTTGTAAAATTGATCACTTGAGTGCAAACAAATCCAGAGTCACCAAGTTCAGTTACTCGAAATCACAAGTCATTCTGTTCTAAAAATCATGAGATTCAACATTAATAAATGTAGGATTACTTTTAATGCTTAGTTGTGCTGGATGTTTTAGGATTCAGATGTCCAACCCCATCTGTCAATCAAGATACAGACTATAGCTTACTACATGTATGTAGTAGAAATTTTAATAATAGCAAAGAAGATTGGAATTCAAGAAAAATACTAAGTATCTTGTGAGTTCACAGTACCGCGGTACTTCAGTATCTCTAGATAGCCACAAATAATTAAAATGTCTTTGATCACTACTTTTGGGCCCTATCAGTGCTTGAAAATGACATATAAAAAAAACCTTTTAATAAGTGGTCATACAAATGGTTCTGATTCACCAAATAAGAAAAACATGAAAGCACACTGAGAATCCACTAGGGAAAAAAACATTATATGTAGGACTACTTCAGAGAGAAATCTGTATTTTAGAGATGGAAAACGAAGGCATGGCAGAAGATATTTTCCCATGTAATTCAGATGAAACATTGCTTTTCTATGTGCTTTTGCATTTTATTTGCTAAGGAAACGTGCCTTGTCTCCCTCTGAAGAAAAAGCACACTCCAGTCTGGGGGCTGGTATAACCTAAACATTTTATATGTGCCTGCACACGTTCTTACATGCACTGTGATGCATAGAAAAACACCAGTGATGTTACCAAGTCAAGAACTCAATCTACTGCTCCTAGGTTCACCATTTTTCAGTCAATTTCTCAACCTGGTTTGCCTCCTCCACTTCCCACATGCATAAACTCACAGTGTTTCCTCCTCTGCATTTCAGTCACTCCTCTACTTAACACAGCCAGGCCTTAAAAAGCAGATTAAATGAGATGCAGTACTTGGCCACCTCTCCCTAACAAGGCTACATGATCAGAGGATGATATTTTCAACTAAAATAATAAGCCACTATCAGATGCAAAGCATCAAGTCCAAGTTCAAAAAGGTGGGTATTTTGGGACATCTCCATAGAACTGTCTGGTTTCCTCTGTTCTAGTTTTCAGGCACAAAGCAGCCACTTTGGCCACAGGAATTAAAATAAATGTTCAAATTAAGACAAAATGTAAGAAAATATTTGAAGTCTTTTCTACTCAGAATGGTAATGATATACCAACAGTAATTAAATTATGTTCTGCATATACGGCAAAAAAAAAAAAAGCTCAAAATTCGACAGTCACAAACAACCGAATGGATGTCTTTGTAAGAATTCTCACGCTGAGTGACCTCAAGTATAGAGATCATTTCCAAACATAATAACATGAATAATTTCTATCCAGATTTGAAAGAGAATTATAGGAATGGAAATTTAAAAATGAGTGGGTCGTGTTTTGTGCCATCTGATAAAATTGTATCCTTGACAGCTGAGATGAAAGCTCAAACAAATATCGGTGAAGACAGTAAATAAAAAAAATGCAAAAAGGTGATTATAATTCCTCAAAAAGATGTATTCATGAAATACTATACCAGGAAAATTTAGTGGTAATTCCACTTTGGCAGAAAACTGGCTGTCTTCGTTATTCTCACAGATACTTGCTATGAGCTTATTAATTTTGAAGCCAGTAACTTTAATCACTTCTCCTGTTGACAGGCAGCATTCATTTCCAAACATTTCATAGATGGAACCTGAAAAGGAACATAAAAGAAAAATGTTCAGCTTTTTTCTCACATTTTCAAGTATCTTTATCTCTTTGTATAAAAGAAAAAAAATACTGAATTTATATGAAATATACTTATCCTGCAATAACTAATCTAAATCTTTATTTTCTTCCTTAGGTTCATAAGAAAATTCATCTTGAGACTTCAGTCTCTATAGGTCAACCCTGTGTATGCATTGTCCTTAGATGAGGGAAAAGACTTCAAAGATCCCCTGTTTCAAAGTTGTAAAACTGAAAGGTAATGAAGCTGAGCACAGGATCACCTGGGTCATCAGGAGCTGCCACACAAAATCAGCAGGTGGTGGAGCTTGGGCAGGCAACGTGCCTCTGCACAGCACAGGGCATAGCACAACCCGTAGAAAACAATAGTTTACAACAGAATACAAATACTACAGATCCTACAAAGTGCCCAGGGAGAGACTGGGAGACTGAAGCACAATCTACAATTGATATTCCTACAGCAACAGGAAATCTGAAGAAAGTACTTAGAAAATTTGAAGTCTGATATGCTAGCAATGGTAATCATTGCCATACGATGAAAAAAAACCAACTATTTTTTCTGACCTGGAAGAAAAAAAACCTATTTTTTTGTCTATGATGTTCAGAAGTTTGAGTGCTGGAACAAAGCAATCCAACCAAGCATTTCAGAACTTCCCTGGCACAAACTGGAAGCGCAGCTTGACCTTCCTTTTCCATTCAAGCTACGTCCATCTCTGGTGTTTTGGAAGTGTGTGCATGTCAGAGTGGAATAATAAAGCAAACGAGTAACAAAAGCCAAGTTATGCAGAAGAAGGAATTTTTTTTTCCTGGTCTCTGCGGGAGATTAGCAGAAGCTTTGAGGCATGGAATTAATTAATTATATATAAAGTGCAGCAAACACATAGTGATTAAGTCTTCTTTGAGTTCCATTTGTAGATAGTATTACTTTGAACACAAATATCCTCTCGTCAGAAATGCTGAATTTAATGGTAGCTTCCATTCTTCTGATGCAGTGCAGTTCCTACCATGAACTTATCAAGCTCTATCCTGAATTGATATGGAAGTGCCGTGCTTAGAATCCTTCCTCAGAGTTTCATTTCTCTCATGGTGAGAAACCTTATTCTCACTTCCACTCATTTTTTTTGGTGACTGTTGTTCCTTCCTCTGTCACTGACATTGCTCCATTATTTAAAATGTGTCTTTTTATACTCATTTCCATTTTTCCCATTCTGAGAATACTTGCAAGGTTAATTTTGCCCCTTCTCTGGTTTCATTATTGACAAAAATCTCGAAGAAACAAATTTTCTTTATCTTCTCTAAGAAGATAAATTTTCCTTTCCACAATCATTCTAATAGCTCTTTCTTGCATCTTGTTCAATTTAAACTCTTGTATTTTTCTCTCTTCTTTTTAACATAGGTTGCCAGAAATGGTCTCAAGCAGTGAGGGATATTTAAAACCTGACCTCTGGCTATATATAGGAATCAATAATTTAGATGGCCTGTACTGAAATATTGTCATTGCCTGCAGAACTCCCTTCACACAGAAAGTAGTAAACTCTACTCCACAGCTTTCCTTGTAGTTGGAGAAGAAAAAAAAAAAAAAGAAAAAAAAAAAGAAACAAACCAAAACAACTCACATTTTTTTAATCAAAAGTCATATAGAAAATGCAGCTGTTAGCCCAGTGATTTTCCTAAGGCTTAGTCAAGATCAATTCCAATCACACTGAGTATGGGATATATTTATCATCTTTGCTACAGCACTTGCAGGTAATAAGCACTTGGCCACCACCTCAGCCTCACTAGAAGTCACTTGGAGACTGGTCTGAGCAAAAATCACTCAAGTTTTAGCTTAAACCCAAAGCCTGAGTTTGGGTTTAGGCTAACAAATGGGTTTGTGTCAGAACAGGAGAATGAACAAAAGTGACATGGAAAAACTGATTGATTTTACTCCGTCTTGAAGACATGTGCAGGTAAACTTTTCTGTTTGTTGTGTGGTTCTCTCACAGTTAAGATGGACACCAGGGAATCCCCACCTGCTCCACTGAAAAAGACATATGAGCATAGGTTTTAACTTTATGCAGAAGGAATCTAATAAATAATTAAAAAAAAAAAAAAAAAAAAAAAAACCTAAAAAAACAGTCCAAAAAAAAAAATTACAACAGTTTTTTTTGCCTGTTTTCCCTTCCTTTAGTACTACATGGGATGAAGAGGGCTATTGTACTTAGACTCTAAAATTCCCAGAAGGCTGATGACTTTCTGTTGCACATTAGTACAGTGGTCAGTGCAGAGTTCTTCTGGATTATAGGGCCATACAAATACTAACCACGGTCAAGAGGAAGAACATTCTGTTTATGCATCCTTTCAGTTAATCTGATGCCAAGCAGAAGACCAAGAAAGCTGTTGTCCTCTAATGATAAAAAAAAAAAAAAAATATTTGATTTTCTTACTGTAAAGATGCTGTATAGTTGTTTACTCTCCTTTCAGCCTCTTAGCAATTCAACACTGACTAACCTAACTTCTTCCACCAGATACTGCTACACTTGCAGTAGACACTGCTTTAATAAACACATGAGGAATTATCATAGCTCTCACTGCTTCAGTTGAGTTCCATAGGATATTTTATGACTGTCAGAAAACTGTGTGTGCGATACTTATTACATATTAAAACGAGAAGGAGAGAAAATTGAGCAGCCATGAAGAGAGTAATATCCCTTTTGTGCTGAATCACCTCACTCCTCACATCAGACAGTAGATTTCACAAGCAGCCACGATATTATTAGATAGAGGGAATCCCACAGGACCAATTGAGCTCTGCATTATAGAAATGTGAAAAGATGAGAAAAGAATTCCAATATTCTCACCCTTGAATAAATATTTACAAAAACATACCCAAAATGTGAGCGTGTGTCTTCCAGAGGCTTTTTTTATTCAGTGCAGCTTTAGATCTAGCTTCTCCAGTTTACTTCACTTGAAAAGAGACCCCTAGAAACCATTTAATGTATTGAAAGTAACTCCACTGACTAATTATGGGCTTCAGGCACATTTACTTTCATCTCTGTCAGACAGCCTTTGCAAGCTCCCCTCAGTCCATCTGAGACCCACCACGCACCCAGACACAGGCAACAATGCTCCATAAGAACACAGGCACTGAACGACAAAGGTTCAGTGGCCTAGCTGGCTTGAGGTGATTTCCAAATAACACAGTAGCTAGAGTGAAGAAAATCAAGCATCAGTCCTGAGGCAAAGAATGGAGCAGTAAAGAGGCTAAACTTCTCCAAAAAAATAAGGTGTAATAGAAGAAGATTTAACTACTGCTTCAGTCTGTATCTGCAGCAGAGTGCTTCCCTTGGGAATTGAGGAGGGGATGCAGAGGTGGGCCTTGTCTCTGATTATGGCTGGTTTTGGAGGCACTACTACTTTTATCAGATTTGCTCTTCCTTGAACACAATAGTTTCGCTACAAATTATACTGCAGAGAAGCTCTGCCCTCCATATAGAATATAAAATATAAACAGAACTTTAAAAAAAGTGTTAACACTGATCAGTTATTGGTAGGTTAAAAAGACTGCAGAACCAGTCTGGCAGCACCTGTAAAAAGAGCCTAGTGCTGCCAAACACTCAAAAATATACTTCTGACAAAGCAATCAAAATTTTCAAAGCATGAGAAATGCAGTGAACAACCTACATGGGATAAACAGAAGCCCAGCTCTTTAGAGATAGCAGGAAATCTAAAACACTACAAGAAAAGGGTAAAATACACAAGAAAAGAAAATCCACACTTATAAAAGAGACAAAATACCTGAGGCAGACAAGCATATGGAGTTCAAGCTGGAGTATACAAAAAGCATTACACGGAGCTGCAGGCTCAGTTTGAAACATCAAGGGCCAAGATAATGCATTCAGAAAAAGATGGATTATAAACACCAGACTGCAAACCACCAAGGAATGTACGCAGAGAGACACACAGGGCTGTCACAGCACCTTAACTCCCACGGTCTTTAATCAGAACAAAAACATGTAGAGGAAAACAAATGGATTGTTCATACAAAAGCATCAGTTCCCGGAAAAAGTTATATTAAAATTAAAACTTAAAAGAAGTCACAGTTCCAATTAAGAGAGAAAGAGAAAAAGAGAGAGAGAGAAAGAAACAAAAGAGCAGAAGAACAGAAGTCCAAAGGAGAAAAAAAATGGAAGAACAAAAGAACTAACAAAAGAATACAAGAAAGGAAGAAAAGCAAGGGAGCTGGTTATCCTACCATTAAAGAAATAAATGGTTACCTGAGTATATAATTAACCGGCAAACATAATACTTTATAATAAATAATACCAAGGAAAATGAACTCATTTTTATGTTAAAGAAAAAAAGGAAGAAAGGAAAGACATATTTTTGGCACGATCAAGAAGGGTATTAAGCAGTTAGGAAGAATAATTTAAGTCTTCAGGAAAAGAGAGAAGTTTAGTGGACTGAACGTAAAGAGCACCCAAGTATTGTAGGTCTCATAGCTACAGGACTGCACTCTGCAGCCCAGAAGAGAGAGCAGATAGATTGTTTGAACACCACCACCTGAGGTACATCACAGCATTTTCCATCAATTAAGGAATTCAGAGAAAAACTTTCAACAGCTTATCAGCAGTAATATTCATGCATATGAGTGGATTGACAGCTAGATATGTAGATAAGCATGTGGATAGGCATCTACCTAAATGACCATTTTCATGGGTGTCTTGTAGGACTTTAATTACCTCTTCCTTTACCAGATTCATTTGAAGTAGACCAAAGGTGAAAGACTATAAGATTGAAAGGCTGGGAGGAGAATAGCTAACAGACCAAGACTGTGATTGCAGAAGCTTTATTTTTAACAATACCAATATAAAAAATCATTAAAAAATGAAACTCTGCCAGCCATACAAGAACAGATTAACTTTCGGGGATGCAGTTGCATGTACAGTATTGATTGTAATTACATATTTGTCTACAAGTAAATTGCCTTAGCCCTGATTTTAGCCCTTGCTTGGCTGTTCACCTGGAATAGTAAAATGAAGATTTTGTTCAGACAAGAAAAATGTTACTTATGTGATTTGTCATCTAGGCATTTGTAGCAAATATTTGTGCTGATAAAAGGGAGGGAGGGAAACAGCATGGTTTTCAAAAACGACAAGAAAAACACTTTTTCTTTTAAAAGCAACAATAATTAGTCTTAAAACTCTGTGAAAATGCCCACTGTGTGACAACATAACCCTGAAAGAGTTCACTGCAGTCTATGTGAAATGGACACACCCAAAATATATGGAAAATTAAGATTAAAATTAGAACAGACCTTTCAATATGTTTGTTTGCTGTGAAACATAAAGTCACTATGTCTTTTCCATTTGAGTCGCAAAGAAAGAGTTGAAAATGTAAATCCGGTAAACTTGAGAACTGAATCTTTTTGATTTGAGAAAGATGTATACAATATAATGCAAAATACATTTTAGCAGAACACAGAATAAAGCAGCTTATTTGCAGTGATCAAATAATGCCCCTGAAGGTTGTAATTAAAGGGCTTGTTGTCTTTGAAACCACCTTTTCTAGATTGCTACTTTGTTCAGCAAAAAACACATTTCTACCCTTTCATAAGATCATCTCTAGTTTTACAATCTATATTAGCAACTGCTATGATCACATCAAAGCAACCATAACAATTGGTTCAGTATCTTTCTCCTCCATCTTTCCCAAAATGTTAAGAAGCCACACCAGCATCCTCCCTATCATGAGCCCTTTATTTGAATTATTTCTCATAAAATGTAAACAAAGTGTTTTCATATTAAAAACTACAATAAAAAATACAGAGACAGCTAATGCATGAGATGGATCAAGTCACTCTTCATATCAGAGCTAGTGACAGCACCACTGAGATAATTATTTTATAATACAAGTTAGAACAGCACAGCAAATATCTCAGTAATACCTCCCATTCTCTCCCAGTAGCTTAGCGTCTGTTTGTGGACTGCTCTAGGAGTGAACAATTCAGTGACCCCAGTAGGGAGTGTTGTTCAAAATCAGGTCCATGACTAAACACTGATAATATATCACTTTTACTTAACTCCATTCAGTCACAAAGGTCTGGGCACTGCAGAGAGGAGGAACAGTGAGAGCAATGCAGCCAGACAAAAAATGTGACCAAGACTGCACAGAGGACCATTCAGCAGGGCTGGAACTCAAGTTCAGGCTGGCTGACTCCCAGTCTGGCAGTCTGTCTGCTTGAGTGCTCTGTAAAGCACTTCCAAATATCCCCTATTCTTCTTTTAACAAAACTCAAACTTTTCTCTAATACAACCAAATGACTTTCTGGGCCAAACACGAGTCATCTACTACCCATCCCCATGAGTTTGAATCCCTGAAGGAAAAAATTCTTCCTTTTCATCTCTCAGTGGCACCCACTGAATTCATTGCAGCTGGCAGGCTCAGAGGTCTTTGAAAGAAGATCCAAAGAACCAGGAGTCTGGCTGCTTTGCTAGGAGATGAAAGATCTCCTGACATGTCTTGAAAGAGGAGAACCTTGTCCCAGTGTCCTTCTCCAAATGTTCCTTTCTCCACTATTATGTTGTCATCGGTTGCCCATATGGATGCTGTCTTCCCAGATCAGAGGTGCCTGTGTTTCAGTGACTGGTGACATGATTCTGCTTTCCCAGAAAGGCATAACACTTTGGTGTAGCCATTCAGCCAGAACTACAATAGCCTGCTTTTGGCTAGGACATAGCTGGGCTGAAATTGCAGTTTTATTAACTGCAATTTTTTTTATTAAGGCTGCTACAGGCACCTAAAGTAATATGAAGAGCATAATGTATCTGTAATTAATGTCAATAAAAAAGATATCATTCTTTATGAGTGTTATGTGGGGGTCAGCCAGTTGTTCAGAGTTCATGCTCTTTAGTAAAAGGAGAGATCTGTTTTGAAGTTGCAGGTTGGAGAGTTTTGCTTAATAACATTAATGGTATTAAACCCTGATCAAGCAGAAAGGAAAAGTAACCAGCTTCTGACAGTGAGAAGTTACTTATCTTTTTTCAGTTAAATATCTCCCGAGAACTGAAGAGGACAATCAGCATGCTGGACTTACCTCACTAAACCCCATAAAATAAATACCTTGAGGGAAAAATACAGAGGCTGAAAATGTTATATGCAATCAGTGGCAGGCCAAGAATTAAGCATACCCCAGTTTCTCTCTCCAATCTCTGGCTGTGGATGCAAACACTATGAAGCACCTTTACGGCTTTTATCCACCCCTTCCTTCCTAACCCTGTACTCACTGAGACTGGGGGATCCCCAGCGTCCCCATGCCCACACCATGCTCTCGTGTCCCCGTGCTTGCAGTGGTCACAAAGCAGCACTGTGTGTAGCAGGACCCCCACCAAATGACAGTATGACTTACTGGGCTATGTAACAGGTCTTCTCTTTCTAATGTGTGCTAAGCAACAAAAATCTGCAAATTTGGTCAGTCTTGGACACAAGTTCTCCAAGGAGCTCAGTAATTAAATTGCCATGGAGGTCCCTTCAAAATGATCTTTTCTAAGCATCTTACCTTGATCTCATCTACCTAGACTGCAGAGGGTCTGGTTTTACCAACACAAAACCATCAAAAAACAAAAGCTGTGAGATTTATCTTTCATCATATAAAGTCAAACTTTAAATGTCAAGTGCTTTAAGCCATTTCAATCATAATGGAATTTTTTAAAAATTACTTCTGCAGTTTCTGATTTATTTCTTTCCTGATAGGTTTATGTGTTTTTTTTTTCCCTTCTTTTCTGATTCTCATCTATCCTGAGGGCTCATGCTCATGTACATGGCAGCACAGCTTTTGTGTGTGCAGCACCCACTATAATGGAAAGAGCAAGTGAAACCACAGTTCCAAATACAATATCTTTGACCTTTTGTTGGTTTTACCCCTGCAAGTCAGAATTACTGTAGTAGCAAAAACAATGCCAAAAACTGCTTTTGAACTGTGTGAGTCACTGCTGTTTTAACTGTTTGTGATTTATTTAGTCTTATTCATTTGCTTTGCGGCATTAATTTGACTTAAGGTATGCTTATTGAGGTAAATGTTTAACAACATAAACCCAGTCTATCAAAGCACATAAGAAGGTTTCTTAAATCATGTTGCAGAGTCAGGCCAGAGTGTCAAGCATTACAGATAAAACCCCAAACTGGCAACTTGTTTAATCAGCTTACCCACTGAGACCACTGCACACTGCCCCTCTGCCCATTACTGTCTGCCCAAGGGAGCTGACTAGAAATGATGAACCTGAACAAATGCCACATTCCCTCATGCATAAGTCATGATGGGAAGAAAAGTTACTGAAAGAAAGAAATATCCCCCAGCAACTGAGCAATAGAACATGGGCTGAGACTTGCATACTATGGGAAGTGTGTACCAGGACATTTCCTCTCCATTCATTTGTTGTAGTCATACAGCTATCTTCCCAGAGCCTGTGTTTGTGAAAGCTGTGGTGGTATTTTTATAAGATGGCAGGTTGGCACACATTGGAACATGGCTCCTCACACCACAGACCTCCTCCTCCCACTCTCAGAGGTCTCCACCCGCTACAGAAAATCAGCACATGGGGGAAGGGTTGATCTCTGTACTGCAATAAGCAATTTGGATATCCTTCCTATCCCTTGTGCCTTCAACAGAGAGGCCTGAAGCTGAATGTCAAGGAAAAAAAATGCACATAGGAATCCTCAAAACAGCTTTGCCCTCAGAGACAGCTACTGAGGGTCAGGTTTTTTGCACTGTATGTGGATGAGTCATCCTACTAGGGGCAGCAGCATGAATAAAATGAGCAATATTTGACCCAAAAAAGTCAGGTTTCGTTCTCATATTGCATTCATTGAAAGGCACTTTCCTTGTTCAGAATAAAAGATGTTTTTGAAGCAATCTGAGCAAGTACAGCAGAGTTTCAGTGGTACATATTAATAGAGAAAATTTACTAACATCTCTTAATACTGACCACAAAAGAGAACTCAAACAATCTATTGTTCTTGTTCTGCCCAGGGATCACTTTCTTAAATGCTGAATTAAGAGGAAAGAAAATAACTATCTTCAAGGGAAGAAACCCTTCAATTTTCATAGACAGATTTGGATTCTCTCTCTCTGAAAAAAATGAGAGAAATCAGCAAGAACAGACAGTATACCACAAAGTTCTACAATTTCTTACTCAGTTCTTCCCTTGGTATTCACTCATATGGGACTCCACCTAGCAAATGCACAGGTCATTTTCATTGATCTTCCATCTCCAAGAAATACAGCCCTAATAATCTTCATCAAAACGTTTTCAAACTGTCCAGCTGAGATGATGTGTGAGGATTCCTCTTCTAGTCAGTTTGCAGTTTAGGGGTTAACAGGGTGTTTGTAATTAGTTGCAGTGCTCTGCTAATGGCCAGCAGAACCTGCGACTCTCCTGCAAAGCTCGCAGAAGCTCACTCTGGAAAGAAGCTTCTTTCCAGTAACAGAAGCAGAAAGGGTGAAACTGAAACTGCTGAGAAGGGAAGCAGGTGTGGATATGAGGTCAGCAAAAGAGAGCCAAGAGAAACCATGAATCTGACCATGTTCATGTTCTGCAAGGTTCGCAAGAGAGTTTTTAAATGGAGCAGTTCACATTAACCAAAGAAGGAGCACGTCCCTATGAGTTCTGTTTAGGCGTTGCCTCTTGCAGCTGTCAGGGAGCACCAAACAGCCTGGGGGAGGGGAGGAAACCCACACCTGGCAATATCGGGCACCTCTTAGATATGCAAAGGCATTAACCTTGGGTGTGCACGAGGCTGCAGTGATATCTCTTCTCACCACTTTGTCCCTGAAGTACTTTTCAGACTCCAGGAGAAGGAGCAGAGCACAGAACTGTATTTGCAGATTTCTGCCTTGCTGCACTTCAGGCCTGTGGAGCTGGGGCCTGCTGGCTTAAAGATCCCTTCTCCCCATAGAAAGAACACACAACATAAAATTTTCCCAATGAGTTTCATGGTTCCATCATAAAGAGGAGGTGGTCTGGCACTGCAATTTATGAAACACATACTGCTTCGGAACAGTTGAAAAGAGATGAGGATTTATCAAGTCTTCCTGTACTGTGAAGTGTTCCCAGTATACTAATCCCATCACTAGTGTTAATATTTAGCTTTAGGGGAATAAAAAAATACTATGTGGGATTTCTTTTTTAGATGGAGCAAAATCTGGGAAGGCTGTGGGTAGAGAACACCGTTAGTGGAAAGAAACACCAACAGAATAGATGCCTTGAGCAGTTCTACATTTTTCACAATTAAAATTTGACACATTTTACTATCCTGTCAGTGGTTAACTTAAGCCTGCAGAATATTAAATTAAATTACCCATAAAATAATTATATCAGTATTAAAACAGATGTAATTTTTTTGCAACATAAAGATGAAAGCTCATACTGCATGCCATCTGTAAAAATCAGGGGCCATACAATACTTAGCTCACTAAGCATCAATATTTACTGAAATGTTCAAAGAAAGATATTCAGTCAATCAAATCAGATTCCAATGGAGTTTCAGTAGTTTAATTTGTTAATAACATACTTTAAGAAGCTATTAAATTGTCATGTACTTCAGACTGTGCTACAGTTGCTTTCTAATCAGTGCTGATTACTAAGATATTTGTATCTGACAAATTTGCTTTCAACTTATAATCAGCCTTCCTACTTCCTCCAGTAGTTTAGCAGTTCGATTTCTGCAGCAGTGATATCATGAAAAGAACAGTGAACAGCAGAGTCCTAAACAACTGCTCTGAGAAATATCCCTGGGGCCAGCATAACCACTCTCTCCCTTCATCGGTGTTTCTGTTTTCAGGAATGACAATAATTTCCCTTCTTCTGTATGGCCCATTGAGTGTGATGAATGAAAAGCACTTTAGAAAAAGTTAGAGTTATTACTAAAAACCCATCTTCCTGACTCTGCACAGTGTCAGTCGTAGAGAGCAACTGCAGGCAGATGCACTGATCCTACAGCCACACTCTGGTTAGAGGAAAGGGCATAAAGAAGGTGGGAGCTTGAGCCAGCTCCTCAAACCTTGGCCATCCTTCGCAAGGAAAAAAAGGGAAGGTCTTCAACTCGCCCCCAAGTCCAAGCATGGCATGAAAAAGAGTGTAATTTTGCTTCTGGTATCATCTCAATTATGTAAAGCATTACAGGAAACCCAACCCTTTGCTTCAAATCAGGAACAAAAAGAGAACTGTTCCTCAGAGAGGTGTCAGGGGTGTAGCACACCACAAAAGGCAGCATTTTGGTTGTCTTCAACTTTTCTAGTATGAAGTATTCCGAACTGGATCCGAAAAGGATCTACACGGTCCTGTCCACTTGCAGTTTTGGGAGATATGGTTAAATAAATCACAATTTTATTAACAGCAGCAGAGACAGAGTTTTAATAGGCTGACAGATAAGCTAACGGTGGAATGAGTGCACAAAGCATGTTTCCAACATTCTACACTCAGAGCTGTAGCAGGTAGACTTGAGCCTAAGAGAATCTTGAACTGTATTTGCTGCTACACGGGTTTGAAGATAGAATGGGACATTTTAATTATCATCATTAGAGCTTTGCTCTTGCCTAAGGGCAACCTAATTCCTACTCTTACTCTGGAGCCTGACTCTGCAGCCTCTAATAAAAACACTTCCCACCATGGAAAAAAAAAGCCTCTCATCTTTATAAAGACCTGTAACATACTTTTCTTATGCTTGTAGAAGTACCGAAACTCTCAAGAGCAGCAAGTCTAATTTGCAAGTCATATAGTTGTAGAATTGTTTAGACATAAATTCATGCAAAATGTTGCTTCCAGATTGAGTAAATGAAGAGTTTCACCATCATGGCACATCAGTGCACCACAGAAAAACAGAGCATGAATTAAGCTTCACCATCTCCTTACAAGCTATGTGGCTATGACCTTTATTGGTTGGTTGCTGCAGCTTTGATTTGACAGTTTTAATGTATTTATTGGATCATTAGTTATTTTACTTACCATTCAGTGGTTTTAAAAACCCTTGTGGGTTTTGGTTGTTTTTTTTTTTTTTTTTTGTTTTTTTTTT
>JAOWBP010001760.1:48017303-48031118 GCA_028571105.1 Tragopan temminckii | reverse complement strand
GCCCTGGGCAGCCTGGTCTAGTATTAAATGTGGAGGTTGGTGGCCCTGCCTGTGGCAGGGGGGTTGGAGCTTCATGACCCTCGAGGTCCCTTCCGACCCTGGCCATTCTGTGATTCTGTGATTCTGACAGAATTTACAACATCTGTATTCAGCTCACTCATTAGAAAGCAGGTGCTCTTCAGGGCGGGGATTGAGAGCTTCTGGAACATCTTATGTCATTGAACCTGACTATGGTACTTTCATGTAATATACTTAAAGCAGATTTCCTGACTCCCTACATGACTGTTTACCATGCGATGTACATAACCAAGAGCTTTGAGGAGTTAGGCTACTCCTCCATGTCATGTGTTTAAAGTGAAGTATGTCTTACATGCTGTCACAAATAATTGTGAAATGTCTTGCACGTTTGTTACAGAACAGATGCTTGAAAACTCTGCTAATCAGATACAACAACATTTGCATGCTTAGCTTAACAAGAAGACAATGTTTGTATGCATCATTAAACTGAAAGAGATTCTGTATCATACGGACCAATTAGGTGACACAATTACTAGCACACTTAATCTGTACTATTCTGGTCATTAAACAGCTCTCCTACAAAAGCAGACTTGCATCTATAGAAAATGATGCATCAGCTATGCATGTTTATGGCTGTATGTGCATGTATATTTATATATCTATAAAAATATCAGGCAGTTTCCTAAACTCCTAGAATACATTTACAGTGAGCAATAAATTTAACTGTAAAACAAGGTCATATAAATATGTGCTGCATGAAGTATTGACTGAGAAATTCAACTACTGTAGCAACAGTAGTTTATGAAGCAGGACAACAGCAATTGTTCTACTCCTCTTAGCAAAATTCTCAATGATTTACTGATGTATATAGATATATATTCACCTCAGTTGGATTTCTCGTGTAAAAAAAATTGAGAAATAATTGGTGCATTCTTTTGTTTTATTTAGGCAGATTAGCAGATCCTACCAATGGGACTTCCTGTGGCCACAGAAACCTGTGTATATCTGTAAGGAGTTGGTGGTCCTGTAAGTATACTCTATTACAGTGTTCTTCAAAATATGATTTGTACCCTAGAAAGCAATAGTTTGGAACCATCTTTGCATTAGGCAGTGCCAATAAAAAATAAAGTGACAAATTTTAGCGAAGGGCCAACCGTGACTGAATTCAGCCATATGTGTTGTTGATATCACTCTTGGTAGGTGTGGTGGAGCACCTCATCCTCCTGTAGTACATAAGGTCCACTGCAAGATTTTCTGCATGAATCATGGGAGAAATTACAGAATGTGAGACAGCAAGTAGTAGGTTTTTAAATAGTAGGGAATATTTCGTCCTTCAGCTCAGAACTTTGCAAAGAGTAAAGGATGTGATCTAGTATGCCACATGCAAGTAAAGGGTATCTATTGCTCTGCAGGGCAATCCACCAAATAACACTTCCAGCATAAATAAAAAAGAACACCAGTAGTATAATGCTCTTTGTCTCAAAAGCTAGTACACACATGTAGCTTCTTTCCCTCTGGTAATTTTTACAGCCAGTGTCTATGTGGAAATGGACTTCTTAAACAGCAATGTATGAATAGATTTTTCACAGAATTGATCTTAAAAGACAATTTTTGTTCTGAGTCTGCAAATAAAACAAAAATAACAGTTAAATTTTCTCATGTTACAAATCAAAAATATTTTAATAATTTTTCTACATCAAGGAAAACTGAGTAACATAAACATGACCAGTCTAAACAGAAGGATCTTTTGTTTCTGTTATCCAAAAAGCTGAATGAACACATTATTTAAAAGCAAACAAACAAAACCACTAAAATTTTCCTTATATTCAATTTGAGTCAAAGTCAGTATTTTTAAGCTCTTTGTTTGTTTGTTTGTTTGTTTTTAATGAAACTGGAAGTCTGTCTCTTCTGGAAAGATTAGCTTCCATTTTTTCAAAAAATGGAACTGAAGATAGGAGGGGAGAAAAAAAAAGACAAGTTTGATTTACAGTCAGTACTTACATCTAAAGTCAATAAAACTATGAAAATCTCGTTTTGTTTTTTTCTTTTTTTCAAATGCACTTCCCCTCCATTGAAAAGGGAAAACCTCTCCCTCTTTTTCTGCCAGCACATTTTCACTCCATCACTTCTGTCCCTCACTACCTCTGCTTCCCTGCTGTTCTGCCATGAGTGCACCTTTCCACAAGACCTGCTGCTTGGCTGCAGTGAATTGCTCTCTCTCTCCCCATCACACCAGTGCTCTGTTGTGGAGGCTTCTGACAGTGAAATAGCAACTGAATTCATATCTCCTCATGTGATCAAAGCTGTGAGCACAGAGTAAATTAAAATGTAAATGTAGTGCTAAACCAAATTTCACTGTGATATTCAATCCAAGTTCAATTTATGTCTGTGAGTATAAATAGCACTAGATGCTCAGGAGAAGGTGTCCCATGCAGTGACAAGTAAGAGGGGTCACTGCATAGACTGTGCTGAGTACATTCCTGGAACAGAAATCAGATTTACATTCAGTATTTGCATTCCTGCTCTTCACTTTCTTTTGAACACTGTAAGTCTGCATGATAGCACTTTTGTTGCCTCCAGGAAATGTATAATCTCAGCCTTGATTTACCCTATTGTACCAGGAATACACAAAAAGTATTTCAGACTGCAGATAAATGCCTTATTGTTCTAAGGATGTAAGCAGCTTGGTCTGGTCTCCAGGGCAACTCTCCCTGGCATGCATAGTCATACCAAGCTGCAAATAAGCTGAAGGCAGAAACTCACTTTTAACATGTCCCAAGGTATAAGAAACTCCACTTGAAAGACTGCTGCTGAAGAAGTCCTGTCCTTTTGACCTAGAATAATATTTATTGTATTCCTTTTTTACACTGTTCTGTTGTCTGAGTTCCCCAAGCAGGTATAAATAAGTAATACATGCAAGTATATTTAAAAGAATTTAAGCGTATTCTGGTGTGAAATCCAAGTTTCAGTTTCTCTGGTGAAAATAATGAATGAAAAGAAAGACTCAGCTTAGTAATGACTCCCAGTGAGACACTGTCTTCTCATCACTTGGGGCCTCTGTTTGGCTCTTGTCACTGGCTATACATCTCCTCTAGAATCCCTAGCCAGGCCTACGTACATACAGGAGCTGGAATAATTATTAGGATAGGGATACATGATAGGTTATAATGCTTTGGTGATTTTGGTCCTCACTGCTGGAACCATGTGCAAATATCTGGGCAACCTATGGCAATGAGATTAAGCAAATGACCTCTAAACTCAATGGCTCAGAGCTACCTACCCAACAAATCCTAGCTTTAGGCTGTTCTTTGCTGGAAGTCATTAAAATTTATTTCTACAAAGAAGGACACAATCAAGAGGAGAATCTAAAATTGTTCTTCCAACATGAAGAACATCAAAAGTCATATGAACACTTTCATAGAAGATGTGGTCCAGCACAGGCAGGAGCTGAACTTGGCTTTCCTGCATGCCTATGGCCAACATATAAGTGAATATTGAAAGTTGTATTTGAATCAATACAGTTATTACTACTAGAGGATTTCAGTACATACGTCCCACTGCTGGACACAATTGTATCGGTGGCATTTTGAAATGCCTGCATTTGCTGTTGTTGAGGTTTCATTTCTCCATGTGGGAATTGTTTGTTTCCTGGCAATTAAAGCTTCCTCCTTTCCAATTCTTACTGCAGGTATGAATTACTACCTGGCTGTCATACCCTTTTTGGGTGCAGTGGAAGCTGGCCTTTTTGGAGAGGTGAAGTATGAGGTAGAAATGCTGCCGCCAGAGGACCGAAGAGATGATTTCTGCTATAGTGTTGCTGACTGCCGTTCTCGCATCCCCAAGCTCATGGATGAGTGGAAGGCTTATTTTGAAGTAAAAAATTTTACATTTTTAAAATATTTTGTAGGAGATTATACTAGAATATTTCTTTTTAAAACTTTTATTATTACTTGTATTTCGGTGGCTTGATTTACTTTCAATAACAACTTGATACAAAAGATAAGAAGTGGAAAAAGGTGAAGCATGACATAAAGTGAATGAGAGATGAGAAGGACAGGATTTTTACAGGTTACTGATTCTTTTCCTTCCTTTCAAGCTAATTTTGTATTTTAGCATCTGTCCCTAGAGACTGTTTATTAATGGTTATACTTGTTTTCTTAATGTTAGCAATGCCAGATTATGCAGGTGAGATAGTTATTGCTCTTGAGAAATTGTCTTGAGATGGTTTTATAGAGCCTTTTTATTCCTTTGAACATAAAAAAATCTGAAATTCAGGAGGATATTTTTAATACATCTACATACTCTGTTTCCACCTCATTCAGTTGCTTCCTGAAGATTCACAAAGATGACTGTATTTCTTACTTCACAGTTTCAATAATGATTTTTATTAGATAACCTTCTTTATTCAACATTTTTGTTCACAATCAGATAATAGATAATAATCAGCAAATTAAAACCACAAGTAACTTTGCAATTGTAAGTAGAGGAATAGGTTTTAAGAACAAGGCTGGATTTGTGTTCTTCAGATTCTTTACGCTAAACAATATACTTAGGAAGTTATTATAAATGATCACATAATCACAACCATTAAGGCTCATTTTCTTATTTTTTGAAAATTTTTAGCATTTGCAGCTGAAGGAGTAACTGTTTTTCAAGAAATTCAGTATTTTAGCATAGAAACTTTCACTGCACTCAGATACAAGAGTCCAAATTACTGTGACAGAATATCTAAATTATGTGGGAAAAACATTCACTCTGTTGAAGCTAAAAAATGGCAAATCCCATTAATTTCAATCAGAATAGAAATTCATTTTAGAAATCTGTATTAATAATTTCTCCCTGTGTCAGATAGTACAGTTATTTACAAAGTACAAGTAACACATTCTAACTACTCATAAGGAATTTTCTTTAGCTTGAAAACTTATTCTATTGTGAAGTACGGATGTAAGTGTGAAAAATGTATTGATTTCAAAACATCCTCTCATTTCTCTGCCTTTTTCTCCCTATTGCTGCAGTATCTGCAGTCTGCAGAGCAAAAAGCCATGAACTCAGTGAAGTCCTCCTCCTTTGTGCTGGATGATGCTCTCCACCACATGTGGAAGGCGCATGTTGCATCCATTGCTTACGCGCTGCCCAAATTCCAGGACAGGTACGGGAATGAGAGAGGTGGCCAGGGGGACCTTCTCACCTCCACTCCTGTTTGTTAGGATAGTGCCTGAACAATGCCTATATGAGGCTCTGGGCTTTCCTTCTCTAGGAGCATAAGACATCCGGCAAGAGATGAAGCCTTGGCACAGCAGGTTGTGATAGGCAGGCAGGCTATGGGCTTACACAACATGCTGATTCCTATCTAGAAGCCAGGGCCCCAGCTAGGAGCTGTATCTAACCTGTCCAGAGATGGTTATGCCAGGAGAAATTATACATAAACTGCTGCAGGAGGCTTTAAGTCACTACTAAATTGAGATTGCTCAGGATTTACACTGATCAAAACTAACGGTATAAATGATAGATTACTGTGTTCCACTGTGGATTTCAATTATCTGATCATTTTTTACTTTTATTTCTTACAGCTTAAAATATCTTGCTGTTCCAGAAGCAAATTTTGGCGAAGACTGGGCTAATGGTGTAGATTTCATTGCAGCCACACATTTCTCTACAGATTTGCAGACCACTAACTACTTCCAGGCTTTCCTGCCCCAGAGGATGCTTGTTGAAGGGGATGTCCTCCCATCCATCAGTGGCTTCAGTTCACAGCAAAACAGAGTTCTTGCATCACTGAGAGCTCTTAACAGAGCAAATCGATTAACAGGTATGAGCCCCACCTGAAGAAGTCAGTAGTCCATAGACATCTTATGTCTTCTGTTTCTATACCTTTCTCCACATGAATGCAGCGATTTTCAATATACGATAGTAAAATCACTTCATAGATATGAACAGTAAAACAGTATGGCTAAAAGTACAATCACAAGTGAACAGCGCACCAGAAAGAAAGCACAGCAGTGAGGTAACGCTGACAGTATGTGATGAGGATTTCACATGAGACAAAGGTTATGTTTGTAGGAACATATGATTTTACTCTTTTTTTTTTCTCCAGTTTACCCAGGAACTTTAAAAACGAGCACCAGCTTGCATTTCACAAATTAAATCCGAAACCATCAAAGCTGTAAATCAATTTACTGGATAAATTGAGGTCATTATTAAAAAAAAAAAAAAAACACAAAAAACAAAAGATCAAAACCAATGGTTTGTATGTCCACAAGTATTCTGCTTAGTTGTTGTTTTTGTTTTTGTGGAATTTGCTTTTGTTTTCTGTCTCAATCTTTGGTTTTACGGAAAACATTATGCGGAATCACAGAATTCTTCTCTCGCAGCAGAGCACTATCCTTTAGACAGCTTTAACTAAAATAAGTTCTGCATCACCATCCAGTGGTGAGACATAGAATTACAATATTCTGATGGGCTAATACTATTTATTTATTCGTCCTTTATGAAAAAAAAGCTATTTAAATGAAAACAGAATGTAATGTTACACCATAAAGCTAGTATCCAGAGCCATAGTTCGTTGTTTTTCTTTTTGTTGTTGTTGTTGTTTTGTTTTGTTTTTGTGATCTCCTGTCTATATACTTCAGTGAAAATTCTCTCAGTGGCTGTATTTATTGTTGGAAGAGGCTGTTTAATGAAGATATTGCGTATTACAAAAGAGCATCCTCATACCACAGAGTGTTTTCCTCACACATAATGGTGAACGTTGCTTCATAATTGGAATAAGGATCATAACAGCATTGTCATATGACTGGTAACCTATGTCACAGTTCAGGGTTTCTTTTAAGAGCTCTGTCCCCCTGCATGGTAGCCTATGCAATGGATCATAGAAACATAGGTTTCTTTACCAATCTAGAATTCATCTCTCCACTGTGGGGACAGCAAGGGAAAAGAGGACTTGCAGGGTAGAAATCAGGGAGCAGAGCACCAGGGCACCGGAGCAGATGAATGCAGGACTGAAGGGAGAAAGAAGAGGCACGGATGCCGAAGATGTTCTATATGGGCGTAGCCATAAACAGTGTGGTCTCTATGTGAAATCCCTGGCTTTGGAGGCTGGAGATTTCCCTGACTCTGCTTTGAAGAGTTGAGCTTTGCTTTCAGTTGAGGGTTATACGCAAGCTAGCTCAACCTGCTGATAGCTTTGCAGATCAGAAATGGAGCTTTAAATTATATTCGACTATATTTGGCTCTGGACTGACAGCCTCAGAGTGGATCTGGAAAGTTAGACCTTGTTGTTACAGCACTCGTGACAAAATGAGATATACTGTTTTGTTGAGCCAGATTCTTCAAACTTTTAAACATATTCTGTGAGAAGTAGAGTCCTCTTCTCGTGCTGCAAACAACTGCAACTGAGTGTGGATTTCAGTACTTCATAGGATAGGTTCCTGGCCCGCCTAGAAGGAGATCTGATTTCTTGATTCAGTTTGCTCACCCTTCATTTCCTTAAAGCTGCCTCTAGCAGGGAGCTATGTGAAGACAGTGCTATATATATTGCCGTGGTGGTTTCACAGTGGTGAGCAGTTCAGCACCACTGCACTGCCCTCTCATCCTCCCTCCTCAAAAGGACAGGAGGTGAAAATATGACTAAAAAAGCTCATAAGTTGAGACAAGGACAGGGAGATTGCTCACCAATTACCATCATGGACAAAACAAACTCAGCTTAAAGGATGATGATGTAATTTACTGCCTACTGATAACAGACTAGAGCAGTGAGGACTAAAAGCAAACTGAAAATGCTTTCCTCTTCTACCTATTCCACCCAAGCAGAGCAGGGGAATGGGGAATGAGGACTATGGTCAATCCATGACATTCTGTCATAGTCTCCTTCTTCTCCTCGTGGACTCCCCTCCAGGGCTGCAGCTCCAGCCTGGGGCTGCTCCTATGGGGGCTCTCCATGGGGTGTGCCTCCTTCAGGACTCGTCCACTGCTTTTCCGCGGGCTCCTCCAAGGCTGCATGTGGAGATCTGCTCCACATGGTGCCCAAGGGCTGCAGGCGGTTGGCCTTCGTCACCAAGCTCCTCCTGAGCTTCAGGGAACTCCTGCTCCAGCCTGGAGCACTTTCTGCCCTCCCTCTGCACTGACCTTGGTGCCTGCAGAGCTTTTTCTCACGTTTCTCTCTCCCAGCTGCTGCTGTGCAGCAGATTTTACCCATCCTTAAATCCGCTCCCAGAAGCACAACCAGCATCTGTCATGGCTCATCTCTGGCAGTGGTGAGCCCCTTTTGGGCAGCTGGAGCAAGCTCTGACCTGACATGGAGGGTTCTGCTCTTAGAGGCCACCTTGTATAGCCCTACTACCAAAACTTTGCCATATAAATACAATACAACTGCCTCTAAAAGTTCTCCACTAGTGAACAGTGAGAAGCTTTACTCACTGAGTGCTCTGCTCCTCACAGATACAGAAAGGCAAAACAGCAGCAACTGTGTTGGTTGAGGCCTCTCTCACTGCCCTCATTGGTCTGCTGGGAGCACCACAAAGTCTCCCAGGCTGCCAGACTGCTGCCTTTTCTTAACTCCTCATCTCCCTGCTAAAATACAGTGAAAATTCAGTTCTTGCATGTTGTCTTCTATAAACTAAATCATGTTTCACAGGAAAATAATTAAACTCTTGGTTTTCTTGTAGATTCTTCTTTCACCTCAGATTTTCTTTGTGGTTCCTGTATACATCATAGAGATGAGCAGGCAATGAACATTGTACAAACTGGTGCTAAAGCAGGACTGGTCAGGAACGTTCATGGAGAAAGACTGCTAATTGCCTTGATGAAAGTATAGGGGTCATTTGCTGCTTTAGCTTGAGGCCTCAGTGGGGTAGAAAAGTAAATTATTTGCTAATTTAGAGTAAAAACAGAGATGTACATAACTGTAGCCATCAGGCCATTGCTTCATAAGCTATGAAGCTATGTGCAATTCCAGAACAAGGCCCTGACATGTCTTTAATCATTTTGATTTGCAACACTGGTGACAAGGGAACAAGCCAAGTTGTCTATCAATACAAAGGAATCTGAGCTGAATGAATAGCCTGTGTCTTCCTACATAGCTGTTGGCAATTACTACACCATCGGCATGCTCCAGCCTTGTCTACATTTCACTGTCCACAGGAGAGTGGTTAGGTGTTTGCAGCCAGACATGTGCTTCACCCCTTGTGTGCCTAGAGCTGCATGTACTCCATGTTAATCTGACAGTGTCACGTTGTGTTTCTTTCCAAGGAGGACTGTCGCTGAAGCTCTGGCAAAAGGCAATGTCTACTGAAGCAGCAAGGAAAATTGGCCGAAAACTGATTGAGGACTTGGTGTCCGAGTCTTGACCCATTGGGAATATACAGTGATTTGAAAGGAGCTGATTTCACAGCATCCTCTTTCCTGAGAAAAAGCAGTTCCAGCACTGATTGATTTAATCTTTTAGCAGTTATGTATCTGGTAAACCGGTCTTGGTAATTTCTTACAGCAGGATTTCCTGAGTAGCCATGTGGGCATCTCTCTTATATTGAATCAATACTTTTATCCTTAATTTTTTTTTAATTAGCTCATTTGTTCAATTCATTTCCTTATTAATAAAATGCCTTACAGAAAATCTGAGTTTATTACTTTTTTGACTTCATAAATGATGTATTATTATTGGAGAGAAAATTGAAGGCAACTTACATTCAGTTTCAGACTGTTTCCTTCCCCCTGTATACAGTGATCCCAGCAGATATTTACTCAGGTCCTTGATGGTCTAACTGATGATGTCCTAAAACATTTCTTTGAGTTATGATCCAAAGCCAGTGCTTTGACAATTTCCTACTGAAGTTGCTGTTTTACAGAGCAGCTGCAATTAAAGGTTTTAGGCTTTCAAGACTACATACTTCAGTACGGATGAATTCCTTCTCTAAGATGCTATGCAACAGGTAAGTGCTGCATCTGATGCTCAGGAGACAGTCCTGAGAGATCCTGAGCCCAGCGTGCTTATTCTGCACAGCTCTTAAGTGACTAACAGAATTTCTGTTATTAGATTTGTTACACTGATTTCAAGAAAGCATTGGTTTATCCATCACTTTCTGTGATTAGGTAGTCCACATAGTTGTAGAGTTAGTTTTCTTTTTGTACATTAGATATGATTATTAAGAAAGAATTGAGTTTGCATTGTGCATCATCACGATGTCTAGCAGAGATGCCGATCACACTCTTCCAGATGACAACACAATATGAAGAATCAATCAAAAAAACTTGGCATCAGAAGTTGAGGAAAACTGGAACAGGGGGCCTGAAGACAGAAGTCTCTCAGGAAGTCTGCTGACTTGGTCCTCCATCCTTATAAAAAACTTTACCTGGTGAATGGGAATGGCTGGAGCTCCCTTCCCAAGATGGAGAGCAGAGGATGGCAACACAGACACTGTCTGCTGCATCTTGTAGGGTTACAGCGCAAGCTGTATAATGAGCAATATAGTTCAAAATAACACAAGCTTTAGACTCCTGTCAAAATAAAGGTAAGCAGCTTAGCTTAGCCACCATTTAAGGGCTACCCTGCCTCTTTCAGTCATTTCTAGCATCTTGGTTGGTAACTGTGTCCCATAGGTATCTCAGTACACCCTAATTTGGGGTGAGAAATGCATGTAACTCTCTTTGCTTCCTGACACAAGCACAAAGCTCAAGGATCCAAAATTTTCAATGTATATCAGTGAAAAGCTCATCCTCTGACTGTGCACAAGCTTTGCACTGGGGAGAGAGGAGGATGCTGCAGGTGGAGCCACAGCACACGGCATCTCAGAGCTTGCAAACAGCTCTGAGATAGGGAATCAGGCCAGGCAGCCTGCAACAAAGCTAAAATCACAGCATTTCTGCACTCAAAGGCCTGCTGCCACACACCAGTCAGGCCCATGGCCCGGGTGTCTCTTTGCTCTTGAAGTCAAGCTCCAGACAGCCTGAGCGTTAACAGGTAGCGGTGCTTCTCAGGGGTCTGCATATCCCAGTGGAAGTCCTGAGTTATTTTATGGATACTAAATAAATGAAAAGGAAAATATTTGTCTTTCCTGGCCACTTTCCCAGTTCGATTGGTTCTTTCTCCCCAAACTGGCATGATATTTGCACTGTAAATGAAGAAATAGCCATCGAGACATTGAGCAGTTAAACACTATTTTGTCCTCTGATGTCCCAGGACAAAGGTTTCAATTATTCATTGTCATTTTATGGATAAACTCTTAATGTACCATCATTAGCTAATGATTTTCAAAGGAAATAAGTTAATGAGGTCTAAGAAAATGCCGGAGTTTTTACCTTAATTACCTGGTTCATAGATCAGAGTAATTAGATTTCAACAGACTTTAGGTATAATCTAAAAGTAATTACTGCAGCTGCCAGCTGTTATAGCATTAGATTAATTGTGCTCAAGAAAGTTTGAAAACAATTTTCAGTCTTTTCTGTGGTTAACTGAGGTTTTAATCTCAGGTGGGCTTTAAGAAAACAAACAAGCAAAAAAAAACCCCACAAACAATAACAAACAACAACAAAAACCCAACTACTAATGCAAATAGAAGAAAGAAACTTCTTACAAGCTTGCAAATTGCTGCACTTGAGGGGATATTTCTAAGAGATTTTTTTAAAAAGACTAATATTTTCTTAACTGAGTTCACGACAACATTAAGAATTACTTCATTATTTTGAAAAAGTACTCTCTCTCTTAATAAACCTTCAGGCATTAACACATTTCAAACACTGTGTCTTAATACAGCACACCAATCAGTCAGGTATAGGCTCTACGAACTGGACAGCAATTGAGCCTTGGGGTCTGAGGCACATATAAAAGTTTAGACAAAGCATAGTTTGCTTTCCTGAAAGTAGAGAAGATGCAGATAGTCTGGAAACAAAACAGATGCATCCCAGTAAGAAAACATCTGAGTGTCAGAATGTAGGGAAAAGGGACAATAGGAGAAAGCAGTGAAAAGGAAGCAGGATGGGAGAGCACTGGAAAGGTCTGTGCTTGATAAAGCTGGCAAAGGCTGAAAAAAAAACGAAGTCAGAGGTGAGCCTGTTGCCCTTGCCTAGGTGGTTGTAATTGGGAATACAGCTGTTGCATTTAACCTAGCCAAAAACTGGATGTGTGCATTAATAAATACTGTCCCAAACTGTCACATAATGGACATACGTTAGGGGTGAAGCAATCTCCCTTCTTGTTTGACAAAAGGAAAGCGACTTTTTTTTTTTTTTTTTTTTTTTTTTAATGAGGCATAGAGCTTGCAGGGCTTGCATGCAAAGCTGTTAGAAAAAATGTAGAAAAGTAATTTTCTTTCAAGCTGGATTCTTGAATTTCCCTTTCCCTGTGATCCCAGATCTGTTTGGGCTCCTTTACTTTCCAGCCTATATATATATATATAATTAAGTGCTCTTCCATAGTGGGAAAAAATACTTTCCTATTACGTATGGAAGGAGAGCAAAGATGTTCTTGCCCAGAGCAGCCCTTAACCCAGCAGTTAGTGGGCTCTGCTGGGAGGTAGAAGAGGTCAATTTGCAGCCTGCAAGACAGAAAACCTAGCATACGTCCTTTGACAACTGGTGCACAACATGAAGATTCACATTTTCCCAGAACAAACTGTTCACTTACATTTTCAGACCAGGCTATGTTATCTCGTCCTCCTGCCAGGGCGTTCTTGGACATCCAGTTCTTGATGCTGAAGGGGGAGACGTTCAAGATGTAAACTCATTGTTACAATATTTCCCTCACTTCAACTCCACTGGCTCCAGGAACAAGATGTTTCTTATGTTAGATCTAAAGTTGAGCTTTCATATAGGGAATGCAAGGAGCAGGCACCTGAAAAAGGTCTGAAATCTTCTTCAGGTGAATTTCAAAATGAAGATTCTGGCTTAATGCTGTCTCTTCCACTGCCATTTCATTTCAGCAGTAGTGCTGAACAGCAGAGCTCTTGTCAGGCTTTGTTTAGTTGAAGTTTGCAGACATACCCACAAAGGTTTGTTGGCTGTGAATGCCCAAGAAAATGTTTTAATGTGATTGAAGAATGTGAATGTGCTTCTGGGTTGAGCCTGAACTCACAAAATTCCTGTACTGCAGAAGAGATGAGATGGGCTGCAAGGTGTTTTGAGAATGGCTTTCAGCAGGGTTGGCAAGGAACCTGGCAAAGCCCAGGGCCTGCAGAGCTACCCACTTGCCCCCTAAGAAAGGGGATGTGCTTCACGTGGGAGCACAGGTGGTCTTTCCAGATGGTGTTCAGAGTGCGAGGAGTGGAGGCAGAATGACATCAGTGCTTGTTGCAAGGTATTTATACCTATTTAAATTATGATTCAATTTCTGTAGAATATTCATCTACAAAAAAACATATTTTATGTTGGTGTTTTTTTTTTTTTACTGATTCAATCTTAGCAAAAATATCCAGGATGAAACTGTAGTGAAAGTAAATCTTTACTGTCTCTCCCTTCCTTTTACAAACTATTTGTGTGATGTTTGCAGGAAGAGACTGTAGCAGATACAGCTGAAGAACACAAGGTCATATAAACCATCCTTGGGATCAGCTTCATTTTAGAAAGAAAGATTTTTTTCACCTCTCCTTTTGTGCAATGTTAGGCCTAGAAATGCTAGCAGACCTAAGACTTGTCCGGTGTGGTGATGGTGGATCAGGGAAAGGGCAGAAGTAGAGAAGAAGAACCCAAATAATTCCCTACTGGCATCAGCCCCTCCAGCTTCCTCAGCTTGAGAGTCATCCAGGGTGTCCTAGGACACACAGAAACCCAAGGAAAGAGAGAGGAGGCTTGTCAGTGAGATGTATTAAT
>JAOWBP010001760.1:47970885-48011973 GCA_028571105.1 Tragopan temminckii | reverse complement strand
GGAAACTGAACAAGGATGCCATGAAGCATGACTGACAAATCAGTCGAGCTAGTCTGCTTCAGATACATATTGTGCAAGGCATTATCGCTGCAATTAGAGTCACAAAAATGCATATTTAGTTTTTGTACATTAAATACTACACCTGTGAACCTATGTAAAAGATATACAAAATATAAATGTCATCAGGACTGTATATTTCAAACTTTTATAATAAACACAAAGTATATATATATATGTTGGCATATAGGTTGTAATTTCAATGTCAACACTAGCACAGTTTGTCTCTTCTAAGTACAGACCTGTATAATTCTTAGTCCAACACATGCACCTACAAACACATGATCATGCATACAGCTTTATGTTCTGCTGTTTGCAGAAGAGTCAGAATATACAACACTATACATTGTTTCAACTCAAAATTGATTGGCGAATTAAGAAAGATGCCACTCAAAATAAATTCTTTGTGAGCTAGTATTCAAAAAAAAAAAAAAAAAAAAAAAAAAAAAAAGGAGAAAACCAGGGGTATCATTGTTTCCTCTCAATAAAAACACTGAAGACCATGATGATGACCTAAGGTTCAAAATGTTTTGTCCAGCATGTGATGGAGTCATTCTTGAACAAGATAGGACAGTGTAGATCTGGTTGCTACAACACATACCGAACACAGTTATAATGGGGTGTGCAGAGCTTTCACAACACCATCCAACCCATTTCTGGGTTTAAACTACTGAAGTCTCCGACCGAAAGGAGACAGAGCAGTTGTATGCTGTCCTTCTCACAGCTGGAGGTGCTGACGGTGATCTGGATGCCCATCTGGAAGGTAGGCGTCTATTTGCTGGTCGGGCTGGCCGTGAGAAACCCTTCCCATTTGAACATTTAGCTGGCACAGATATCTAGAACACAAAAGCAACCATCCTTGATTTAATGAGTTACAGCAGAAAAGTCCTTCAGGGAGTGCACTGGGAATGTAGGAAGACATTCAGTGTGACCACAGAGCAGGTGGTCTGAAGCTATTAAAAGGAACAAAGTAATGCGCAGAATGCAAAAGAACAGGCATTTCTATGTATAGGGATTCTCACTTCAGCTGCAGTTTAAAATATGCAGAGACAAGTGTCAGACACAAGGAAAGGGACAAAATGTTAATGCAAGTTAAAACTGAACACTCATTTTTCATTTCCCTTCATTTTGGGAGGTCTTGTGAATGAACTCTCAGCATCTTAGAGAATGATCTATGTACTTTTTAGGTAATTTTTGATAGCTTCCATTTCAGCAGACATATTTTGCTAGGAACTCTCTTTCTATTAGCACAGCACAAAGCTGTTTACAGTTGGTAAATAATTCAGAATGATTATTTATTAATGCAGTGCCGTGCCTGCATGCCAAGCCTTATATGTACAGGAGAAACAACAGACCTTGATCTTAGCTACAGAAATATAAATCTGAAATAACGAAGATAAAACTCCATGCTTCATGCCAGGTGCAGTTTTTCACATCTTTGTGACATGAAAGCTGCTGAATGGAACCCCCTAACCAGGCAGTATTCTACTCTTACTTTATACAACATAAATGACATCATAAAGTGTGAGTCTATGGAGAAAATAATCCAACTGGCTTAGTAAAGTTATTCTGGGCTCACATCAATGCAAATTCAGTCATTCTCTCATTATTATTTCTTCCTTACATATTTATTGATGAAATTCCATTTTCCTATCAAACTTTCACTGGATGAGAAAGAAATCAAAGGCTTAACTGTGCTGTAACAAAGATGCTTCTGCTAAGCAAGATGTTGCATCACTGCAAGGCTGACATAAAAACACGCAGAATAAAATCTACATGCTCACATTCTCAGCTGTTTAAATCCACATACCTCCACTGAAGTCTGTGAATTTGTGACAGTGTAAGGCATACCAGATGACAGTCTGATTCCGTCTACATTTCTCAGCTCTAAACATATTTGCCTTCTCGTTTTTGAGACAGTGAAGGATACATTCATTTGTGTTTAGGCCAAGGAGCTCTTCAGGAAAACAGATTTTTCCTCCTCTGAGGCCTCTTACAAAATCTGTAACTTACAGTATATTTAAAAAAAAACAAACATCTGTTTCTATTTTCATTCAGAGAGAATGTTGGCAAAGGCATGACTTCTAAACTTTTGCAAATACAATTCAGCCAAATATAAATTAATTAGTTAATGTCATATTCTTCTACTCTTGTGAGCCTATACTTGAATTTATAGGACAAGCCTGGAGATGTGAATAAATGGATGTCATTTCATTCCTGGAAGCTCTAAGAAAAATACAGCTCCCATTTTCATGGGCAGTTCCAAGGAAATCCTGAACCAAGCAGCACCCAGGACTCTGAAGGATGCTGCCTCAGCCCTCTAGAATTTTGACATGGCAGAGTGGTCTTAAGTCATTTGAGAAGGCTTATGAAACAAGTATCCACCTAAAGGAAGAAGGGAGGGAATTAATATCTGATTTTCAGTAGTTCAAACCCCAAACTGCTGTTAACATCTAGTTTTATGTAGCAGCAGCAAAGACTACAATCTCGCACATAACTTCACAAGTCATGCCTACTTACATACTTCTGCCCTCTCACAACTCTGTTGTTTTTAAAGGAAATAAGTAAATCCTTCTGATTCAGCTAGATCCTGGCCTGACTTACCAATTTTAATGTAACTTTTTACAGTATCATGATAGTCTGCCTCACTTTAAGACATGAAGCTAAGAATAAAACGGATTTTGTTCTTGCCATTCTTCTGAACCTTACCTCTGGTAACTTTTGTCTCTCCTTTCCTTGCTTCACTTGCTGCCCAATATGCCTGGCTGAATTCCTCAGAAATTCTTGCTTTCCTTGCTCAGTCGGAAGCATTTCTAAATACTGATTCAATGTCTCACAACCTCCATCAGTGGATTCAGAGTTTGCCCGTGTCCACTTATCTTTGCAGTATTTTGCATTACATGGAGAAATCACTGCAGATTTTTCATAGTTTTTCAAAAGCTTTTCAACAACACCATAGTTTGATCTTGAGTCAGCTGAACGCGGGCGACCGGATAGATTACTCGGTCTCCAGTCATGCTCATGAAGCATGTGCCTGTAACCACTAGTATTTGAAGGTTCATTTATTTGCTTTTGTTGTCCTACTGTTCTGACAACTTTGCTGGGGTTGCTAGTTTCTTTTTCTTTTGCTGCAGAGAATTTGGGATTTGAAACACAATATGTATCTACAGTTTCTGTCCTGCTAATAGCAGAGTCACACTGTGGGCTGCAGGGTTTGTGATCTAATGCTGTCCGAATCACCTGGTTTTCTTGTAAAGTATTGTTACGTTTATCTGTGTGAAATACAGTCTGGTTAAACTCATCAATCTTTGCTGCTAAAGTTTCATTTCTCTGAGTCTTTCCCAAAGTACAACTGGAGTCTCCCAAAAGATCACTGTGCAGGGCAGCAGGGGCATAAAAGTCATTGCAATAAGGACTGCAGTGAGACCTGGAATTTTGTTTCTGGTGCATTCTGTTACTATGGGCCATATTTCCATCTGAACAACTCTTCTGGGCTGACAGTGGGGAAGGCTCACTTTTACTGTCTTTACTAACATCATATGCCCATGTGTTGTGGCAGAAACTTGGTACAGTGCACTCATTTTTGGTTACAGATATTGCAGCAGTTACCACCACAGGACCTTTCCCAGCCTGCTCCTCATTTGCATAGGCCACTGCAGTTTCATTTTGTTTTATAGATGAAGGATTTGTCAATTTCCTTCCACTCCTACTGTCCTGAACCTTGCAATTGCTTTTGATGCCTGGATCTCTCATTGGTGCTTCAGAAAGCTGTACAACTGCAGAAAGTGAGTTTGTTAAGTGCCGAGAAGTGCTTCGTGGAGGAACTGGTGGAGCTTCTTTCTGTTGCCAAGGTCTGAAAACCTCTCCTCTGTTGCCAGTAAGACTACTGTAAGACATATCCTTCAAAACCTTGGTGGAGCTCATCAGATTCTTCCTATTATTATGCGCCTCTGTTTCAAATGCAACTGAAGACTGTGATTCATTGTTGGACAGATGGTTCATCTCAGGCAGAATAACCGTGTTTTGGGTTTCTTCAAACTCCCCTAGGAAAGGAACTGATTTCATTCTGGACAGAAAAGGAGAGATATTTCAGGGGTGAGCAAAAAGGATATTCCCTAAGGGGACTTCAGCATGGACTCATTCTCTCTATGAGCAGGTATTTAACACTGGCTGCTTAAAAGGCTTTGGGAGCTGTTTTTCTACAGCTGATACAGTTTATTCAAAACAAACATGATGAATTTGAAGAAAGCTCAACACAGGGAATTTTGTGTTCCTTTCCCTTGCCACTAAAATTATTTGCTTATTTTCTTAACTATCCTATAGCGGGGATTCCTTGTCAGGCATTCCCTGACACACCTCCAATATTTAAGGCTAAATCTGGGATTAATGTAAGAAACGTTCCAGCCTAATATAAAATATTCTATAGAACCACACAGCAATCAGGGCAGACAAAAATATATGTTCCCTTTCCCAAGCTTCTATATGAACATTATAAACAGGTACAATTTAATCTCATACGAATACTTACCTCATTTTGTAGGTTCTATAAACTTCATTTTACTAGTAAAATGTGTCCTGTATCTTATTTCAGAACATTTTGTTTGAATGATTTATGCTGTTTATGAAAAGACTGAGAGGATAGAAATTGATCTGCTGCTGCTAAATTCAAGGGCAAACCTCCCTTCAAAGTGAACAGAAACACTGACTTTTATCTGTTTTCTTCCTCTAAGATGAAGAGTCCAAATATGCCTTTACCTTCTGTGGTTAGACTTCTTCCGAATTTCCTCTTGATAGCTGCATAATTCTTCACTAACTCTGGCAAGTTCTTTAAGAGCCTTTGTAAATATAAGAATAGTTTTTTAACATAAGCCTTTAAAATAGAATCTCCAGAATTATTTTGAAAATTGTTGTGATTTTCATTTAATAGTCACAGCACAGGAAAGCAGTATAGGGAAAGATATAAAAATGGTTATGAACTGAGGTAAAATGCATGCTATAAACACATTTAAACAGTGAGAAGACACACATCATCAGTGAACTGAGGAGGAATTAGAGACAGCACCTTGCTGGGAGAATAAAATCAGGTTAACCCTAGCAGGCTACAGCTAGGGTATTCTCTTCATCCTTTTAACTGAAATATGCTAATACTTTACTTACCACATTGAGATCACCAATATAGCTCTTGGCATTTTTCTTGGAATTTTTGATGCTGAGGCTGTCTTCAAGTTCCTCATGGTTCTCAAAGGCCAGACTGTCCATTAACAGGGTATCGTTTTTCCTCTTGGCTCTGATTTCTTTGCATTCAGGTCCTCTTTTACTCAGCAAACTCCCTCTTTCCATCCCATCATTTATCACATTGTGTTGATAGTTCAGTTCCACCGTGTCACCCTTTTCTGAAGTAGGAGAATGCACGGACAGCTGCAGCATCTTGCTCTGAATAGCCTTATTGTCATGGATATTCATATTGTTCTCCCTTCTAAGTTTTACCTCCTGGTAAAGCTAAAAAAAAAAACAAAAACAACAGAGCCTTCTATTAAATCACAGTACTTTGATCAACTTTTGAAAAAAAAACAACCACCACGTATTAATCTTCTATTTCAATCTTCTGTTTCTAATGATGCTTCACTTGGTAGCACTAAGTGAAAAAATTTGATACATGTGTTAGTAGAAAAGTGTTGAGTCACACAGCGTGATAGTTCACAGGATGTTATTGCCACAGGATGTGGAACTGGAGGTTACTATTCAAAACCCTTTGCCATGGTTTTAATTAATGGCTGGCACACATAGGATGGGATTCCAAGAGATCTAATGAGGCCAATGTCCAGTCAGAAACTGTATGATTGCCTTCCAAGTAGTATCAGTGCATTATGTTGTGAATCACAGAACACAGCTCTGACCTGCTGCATGGGGAATGAGAACAGATGTGAAGGGGAGAGAGGGCTCTACGTCACAGCCTGGTAAAGTATATTAGTTTAAGAAGGGGAAGTGAGTTCTCATCACATACAGTGCCATCTGCACTAAAGCAGACTCTTCTGGTTCTCAGACAAATGGAATTCTTCCCTATGACTTCGGTGGTAAATTAGTACTCCGGAATGGTACTATTTGGCAATGTGCTGTCACCATCCTATTTTCTTTCTATCTGCTGAGAACCAGTGGCTTTACTAGTAAATGAAAAGGTGCTAATTCCTGTCATCCAGTATATACAAACCAGAGTACTGTGATAAACTATAAAGTTAAAAAAATAGCAACATCATAAAAACCTCTTATGCTTACATTACTATTTCTAGTGCCAAGAATCCCATGGCTCCTCATAAACATTCATTCTTAACTTTCTCTTATGAAGAAAGAACAAAGTAAGCACCTGCAAATAACCATCTGCCTGCTCTCTTGTTGTGCACTGTCCTTTTGGAAGGACAATAAAAAAGAATGACAATGTGAAGAACACGGGGCCATTTCATGAGTAGTGCTGTGAATCAGAAGTACTCTCATATTCAGAGAGTTGGCATTTAACCTCCTCTGAGGCTTTCAAAATTCACTCTCAAAGCCCAACTGTTCAAGAGACCTGAGGGCCAAACTTTATAATATCCAGTAAAAGAGGGCCTCATTTGGATTCAGCACAGATACTAACAGGATACTAACTCAGCACAGATACTAACTCAGCAACATCATCTCTTAAACCATCATAGGCCTTTCTGGAGAGATCCTTCAATGTAGTTCATATTTGGTGGGCTAAAGAAAATTACCAAACAAAATTACAAGCTGACAAGGTAGCACAAGCCTTGTTTAGGAAAACCCTCTGCAGATGACAGCAGGGATCTCCCCTTTTCTCCAGACGTGTGGCTTTTAGTGAAGAACTGCCAGGAAACTGAAATCAAGGGCTGCTACAGTCATAGCTTAAAAAGGAACTTAGGATGTCAGTAACCTTGGGGTATCACCTCTAGTACTGTCTGGTCCTGTATTTCCTCTCAGATCCATTCCATTCTTCATCTCTTTTCCTGTTTGTCACATTTTCCTAATCCATATGCTAATAAAAAAGCTTTGAACAAACATGGTCTTCATGTCCACTGTCACAACTACTAATAATCTGAACACCTTTTCACAACACATTACCATCATTCCAAAATAGTTCATAAACCTAACAATTTTACATTCATTTACACACACAAGTCACATTAAAAACTTTTGAACACCTTTACCTTGATCATGAAATTAGGTAAGACAGCTCAGAAGCATCCTAACACAAAAGACAGAATGTAGTGAGGACTGTCACACCAAAGTTTGTAAAAACTTCAGGGAAAAGATAGGAGAGCTGACATGAAGTAATACTGCATGCTTTGGACACTATGGCTGCAGTTCTTTTTCCATCTCATACTTCCATGTGAGCAGTCTCTGCCACACATTCCTGTGTTGCTCAGCCACAGGGAGGTGTTGGCAGAGAGTAAGCAAAGCTACTCCATGTGTATATTAGCATGAAAAATGTGGAAAACTCGGTGATGAAAAAGCTTGTCTCTATGTACTGCCAAGGCAGATTCAATTTATGTGTTTCAGGGTGCCAGAGGGCTCTACTCAAGTGACAATTTGGGGACAAAGAAGTAATAAATAATTACCTAAATTATTTCTGGAAGGAGATGCCATAGAAATGGCAGAAAGTGAATGTTTGTTAATATGTGTAAACACAAGTGGTGTGAGGGCTTTCACGTTATTTACTGTAGCCATTTTCTCTACTAAATGTTGTCCATAAATGGAACAGGTTCTCGACAGAACAATTCTGCATCATACAGAGATTGATGTATTACATTCTTTTTAACATTACTGTTTATCCTACCAGACTTGTGCCAAGTAATGCCCTTTTTTTTTTTTGCCAGAGAATTGATACCTCATTTTTTTTTGTCACTAACTATGCATTTTCCTATGCCTCATACATTCAGATCTATTTAGCATGTCTGTACTTGCAAAAAGCATGTATAAAATGAGCACCATGGCTCAGTGCCAGAAGAACTGGCACAAGTATATACAGCCAACGATACAGCAAACTTGACATAGAGTTATGTTTAACCTCCTGCTTCATATTTCTGAGTATTAAATGAGCAATTGCAAATACTGATTAATCCCAGGCTCTGCATCCTACAAAATCCCAGTGACTGATAGGAAATAGGATATAACTCAGAGAAAAATAAATCAAAGTGATCTCTAGTCACTGAAAATACTTAAGTAAAAATGTTAGTGTTCAGAGCTCTGTTTTAAAGTACCTCTTCAATTTTCTTCTGCATAACTTTCCATTGACATTCCCATTCTTTCCTCTCATTGTCAAATTTTTCCAGCAGTTCCATCTTCTCTTTATTCCAGTTCCTCTCGGTGTTCTCCAGTTGTTTACGCAGGTCCATGGTTATAGTCTGCGTAACAGCAACAAGACAGCTCTGCCTTTTTCTTTCTTCCCTGAATGTTTCCTGAAAGATTACCAGAGTTAGTCTTGTCTTTCATTCTAGCTTCCAGGAAAAAAAAAACAAGCAAACAAGCTCTAAAATAATTAATTTAAATGTGTTTGCAGAAGACAGCAGCGCAAGACTGCACAACATATATCTGCAGTGTGACAGGAATAAGGAAGAACTAAGTGTTGTAGGACAAAACTCCAGAAGCAAGCAGATCCAATCTGAAAATGAGAGGGTGGATTCACAACCAGCATCACAGGATTCACCAGTGTTTTCCGCATCAGGTTGTGCACCATGGCCTCTTCACATCTTTGCTGTTATACCTCGCTATAAACCTGCTTTCCTTGAAATCTGACTCTGCATGATACTGAGTGGCACATCAGGACCTTGGGATCCTGTAAGGTCTGCCCTTGAGGGTGAAAGCTATATTTACGTTTGTTCAAAAGACAACCACAAGTGTAAAAGTATCATGTTTGCTGATGCACTCCTTTCACACAGGCATTTAGCACTAGAGAGACTGAAAATCTTTTGGCAATTGAAGACCATAGACTTGATACATGAGACGAAACTTCTCATAGCTGTATGGACGCTTTAGAATACATTAAAAAAAAAAATGGAGAGAAAAGCTAGAAACAGGTAACAAGCATATACAAGCAGTAGAAAGCATCATTCTGGCTACAGGCCTCTTTTAAGAGTTTATGTACTTTGGATTCACAAACACACAGCATAGGGAAAAAAATAGGACCAGCACAGGCAAAACTGTAAACAGTTATCTGATAGCACTAACTCAAACTTATTTCAAAACCTCACTCAGAACATTTAACTCATTTGTGCTTCAGTTTCTTGATCCTTTTCAGAAGTCTTTAGTTTCTTATTAAGTGTTGATGAAATATCATTAATATAACTTCTAAACGTTTTAAGTATTTTGGATCTGCTCATTTGACTTTGGAACAAAACAGTTACAGATTTTATGGGCCTAATACTCTTCCTGCTTTGTTAGGATCACAACAGAAGTTCCAGGACTGCCAGCACATTCACCATGTCAGCAAGGCCAATACTACGCTCATTCAGTTACAGTGACTTCTGCAGTATAACAGCTGGTACATACCCATTGATGCTCAAGTCATTAACTTTGTCTCTCCAAGCATGCTGTTGTGTTACTTAGGTCGGTCTGGAATCTAGTTCTAGTCACAAAATGCCTCTGCACTGCTTTGGTCTCCTTCCAGAAGCCAAGTGTACAAGCAGGCAAATGAGCTACCAGAGACTGAACAAGGGGTGAGTTCTGGTTTACCTTCTTGGAATTTGTTCACTTCCCTGACAGATAGACAGTGACTGTCAGCTCACAGGAACTGCCCATTTTACCACCCACATCTTCTTTGATGTAGTACATATTCACACTTGAGCTTCACATAAAGCTCTTCCTCATCCCATATTTTATTGGGTGAGACTTGTTGATTCAGCTGTGGCTAACATGTAATCAGCACTTACCAGTGTCTGCATTATTTCAGCTGACTGGTAAGTTGAAGCCAATCCTAGAGTCGGCTTCTTTCATGAGCAAGTGAGTAAAGCTCAGCTGAGCGCAGAGGGTACTCAGGTCTTGGTGCCACAGGAAGTCTTGCTGCAGCATCTCACCTGGCAGGCATCTTGGGGCCAGTCCTAGCACATTGACTGTAAAACCATTGACCCCAAGCACCTTGGGAGTGAGGAAGCAGTCACCAAACATCTCTGTTAACCTGTGCTGTTCCATAGCAACATAGTCCTGTCACCACGTAACTTGTTTTCGGAGCTTACTCTTTTAATCTCTTATTCACACCTGTCTGGGAGCTCTGAAATGATCATCTGCCCTTCTTCTACCTGCATAAAAATGCATGGGGCAGCTTTACAAACACCTTAAACTTTCTGAAATTAAGAACTGCTCAAAGACAACACAGCATTCTCGTTATAAAAGAAGTCAAGCACTAGTTCACTGACAGCTTCCTAGGGAAGATGGCCAGGCTACAGAGACTGCACCTTTCCAGGCCAAAATTTTGGGCCAGACTTCAGCGTTAACCAAAAACAACTTACAAAAGAATTCCACTGCACTTGAGATCTGTTGCAATCTAAGCATCTATTGCAAAATAATTTTACAACTGTTTCAATACTTTCCCACTTTCTTAGTTCAAAGGTTGTAATTTTTATAAACAAGTAACTTCTCTACTTACTCTGCTCCACTGAAATCTTCAAACACGTGTCAGAAAGAAACAACAACAACAAAAAATACGTAAGCACTGCAAAATCATGAACTAGAGAGGCTGGCATAATCTGTCTCTAACAGTAAGAAATGGTGATTTTACCTGTGCTCCATTGGTAATAATGGCTGTGATTCAATCAGCAGCATGTTACTTGACAGAAACTCAAGACTATACATCATATTTATACATATACATATAAGAACAGATATTTACTTCTTTCAAGCATGCATATAACATCAAAGAGGTCCCTGGTGGTTTCTTTGTGCTGGGAGCTACTACTGCTTAACAATTTCCAAGCTGTTTCATGTGAGGTTGTAATTATAAAGAGAATTGGAAATAATCAAAATGCAATCAGGCCTTGGATGTTGTGAAGAGGTTAGTTATAGAAGTTACAGGTAGTTTCTTGTAGTGCTAAGGTCCACAAAGAACTAGCGCTGCTTCTTATTCTCTGATTTCCTCTGGATATAAATTCTGAAAAGAAAACTGCTGCTATTGTACAATGGGTAATTTCCTCAGACAGTTTATCTCTTGTTTCTGTGGTTCTGTTTGCTTTTTCTCTTGGTCTTTATCGTTTATTTGTTTATATGTATTTTTATTTGCTTGCTTACTTATTTTAGTAGCTCTTATTTGTAGTTCAGACAGTATACCCTGTCTGTCTGGTGCACCATGATGTCCCCATGAGAATTACATATGGCTTATGCAACACAAAAAGATGTCAAATGCCACATTTTAATCATGTGGATCTGTGCTCTTGCAGTATTGGCATATTCTGCACGTCCTAGACAAGGTCAGAAGCTCATTACAGCAATCAACTTCAAGCAAATAATCAATTTTGTCTACATCAGCTGCTTTTTCTCTTAGCTTTGCCTTTAGCTCTACCTACTCTCAAGAAAAAAAAATGACTTAAGCTGCTATTACATATTACTATTACTATTCCCCTACGTCTTACCTGCGTCCTTTCTATCTAACTATGCAGAGCAGTTTGAAATCAACTGCTACCAACTTCTCAAAATAATCTGCAGTGACATCATCTGAGGAGACATGAGTTTTCAACAGAGATTAATTAGACTGGTTGTGCACAACCATTCAAAAAAAATCTTCCACTGAGTTTACAAAAAAAAACCAAAAAAACCAAAAAAACAAAAAAGGCAATTGACAATTAAACTATATTTCCAACAAATTGCTATCTTTTCAATGATTAAGACAATCATAGAGTAATTCATTTGTTCAGTAGTAAAAGAAAGCCAGGTGTCAAAATACTGAGCATTTTATCATTAGAAGCAAACTAGAAGGAAAAAAAAGTTCTCAAAATGATACCTGTTGTCCTGTTCTGTTGATATATCTGTGTCTGTGCTAAAGAAAACTGAACTAATGCCAAGTCTTTCTCTAAGAATAAAGAATATGCACAAGATACATGAAACACCACGTAACATATGAATAGCAACATCAAAGAGATATTTAAATAGTAATTAGTAAATTGCAGGGTTTTTCAAATTTTAACTGCTCCAAGATTTCAAATAAGCCATAACCATACCTTTCATGGAATAAAAAATCCTTGAGAAGTTTTTCAGTCCATTTCTAAACAGCAGTGAAAGCAAGGAAATGCATAGCTAGCTGAGATCCAGTTCCACGAATCTTGATCTTTAAAAGAAATAAGAAAGCTAAGCAACACGCAACCTTTCAGTTGGGCAGCATTTGCAACTGTCTGTGAATAACTCCACAACTTTTGCAAACTGAAAAACAGTTCCGCTCAGCATCATCCCAGCAGCTGGCTTCCACGTGACGTCAGTGCACGGAGGATGGCTTTAAAGCCATCTCTTCCAACCCCCAGCTCTGTAACTTTATATCTGCTCATATTTTGTGTAAACAACTCCAAGTCCAGGACATTTTTAGGCTTTATAATGCAGCCCAGTCTTCAAAGCTTGCCAAAGCAGCCAGTGTTAACATTACAGCTATGACAATGGGCAATTTTAGGTTGCTTTTATTAGAGTCCATGTTGTGAAGGAAGATTCTTTTCTGCCTCCCAGCCCCAGCTTCCAGGGTTATACTTTTTGGTACGATCATTCAGAGCTTTGCAACTTGATCCTCATAAACTGCTTTGTAAGGGGAGTGTGTTTAAAGCAGCAATTTTGTTGGTTAATAGCTATCTGCAAGAGCTAAAAGCAAACCACACCTCCCTAAAATCTTTTTTTCTGCATTCACACACTAGCACTTAGAAAGGGCAGAATTACTGGGCACTGTGTAATCCTACTGTCCTGCATTCTGGAAATGGTGACAATGGTTTCTTTGGGATATACTCAAATATTCCTGCTACTTTATAAGGATTCTGGATTAGATTCCCTGATCTGTTATGATACTTTGTGTCTCAGCAAAGCAAAGTGCTTGAAATTGGATGGAGAATCTCCTTTGCACAGGGAAACTCACCCCTGGTGTAAGGCTAGCAGGGAAGCTCCAAAAGCACCTCAGTCTGAATGTAGAGAATTGGGAGTGCCCACAGCAAGTGCTGGCATGAAACATGACAAAAATGACCCAGCCAGTGAACATCCACAGGAGATCCTGAAGCTGATCCACAGGCAGAAGGAGCCCCAAATCCTTACATCTCTGCTAACCCCACATCTCATGCAGCAGAGAGGCATCGCTGCATCATTAAACTGCAATGTTGTGGCACAGCAAGGGATGGGGACTTCAGCCACAGCTGCACATGTCCTGCTGCTCTGTCAGGTACTTGTACCTGTGGGCATTCCTTAAGACCCACCACAGCCACAAAACTCACTTCAGGGAGTGTTCATCCCTGTGTGTACCTGGAGAGGAGCCACAAAGTCCTTGACTGAGGCAGTATAAAATTCTGGACAAATTCTCCCATCTAATATCTGTCTTCAAATATACTAGGCAGAAGTGACACCTTTTTTTGTCAGCAGCTGATGACAAGAGGATCTTCGAGATGGAGGACACAACATGAGGTTTCACACCTTTTTGCTGAGTCAGCACTCTCCTCCTTAGAACAATACATGAGATCCATACTCAGCATAAAGACTGTAGCTCCAGGAGCATTTTATAGGAAATAGCGAAGCATGTTTCAGGAAAACACATTTTTTCTCCTTATAAGGTCTAGCTGTATTTATATTACTTGGGTGCTTATTCTGCCTCTATGTGACATAAATAATGGGACTTGGGCTACTAGTGAAAATTTCAAAGACAATCTCAAAGTGAACTAAGATGCCAAAGTGCATGACTGAATGTCTCTGAAGAAAAAACTCAGCTTCTAACCATGGGGGAATTACAATTTCCCATTCATAAAGCAGAAGTGTGACACTCTGGGGAGGCTGCTTCCCAGCAGGCCAGCTGGCATGGCTGGCAGCAGGGCCAAGTGCCCAGGGGCAGCCTGGAGGCACAGCTGGAGTCTGGGTGCCACGGCTGCTCCTCCCAACCACAGCTGCACCACGCAAATGGAGATGTGAGACAAAGCCTTTTTTTCCCCCTAGATTTCCCATCAGCATTGGCTATTATTCTTGGGTATTTAATATTGCTAACTCAACGTCCCTCATAGTGCTATGTGAAGACTTTGAAGCACAACAAAGTGAAACTAAAGGAAATAATGGACTAAATCTCAGACTCAATTTCTTACTCAGGCAAAATCCTACATTTCTGTTGGTGTGAGTAATTAAAAACGCATGAGGCTTTGTAAAACAGTAGCTTGTAGTAAGCAGTCCCTTAATTGACAAGAACATCCCTCTATGCTCCTCATACCTTCTGGTAACTGCAAAGACACTGGGAAAGACTTTTCCTCCTCCTTACCTGTTCTGCATGGCCACAGGCTCTGTTTCATTCACATTGTTTTGCAGCATGATGCATGGAGGAAGGAAATTTCTTGACCTATCCACAGCACTGGAAGGACATTTCAGAGACAGCTCTAGTGTGGGTAGGCAAAACTAAACAGTGCTGTGCATAGGTCAAAGGGCCTCTTTCTAATAAGGGAAAGGAAAGCAAACTTGGAGGGGAAAAAAACCAAAAAAAACTAGCAGAACACAAAATCTATTAAAACCTGTGTTAATTAAACCTGATACTCCTAAATGCAGTAATAATGGCTTCCTCTTTGGAGGAAAGTAAGTCATCCAACAGAGACGGCTCAACCTGCAGCGACACCAGAAAATGCAGTAAGAGTGGCTTTCTGGGCTCTGGCACAGGCAAATTAAGTAGGAAGGCCATTGTAGGTTGATTACATCTGACACTCTGCTTCCATAGGCAAAGCGTTCTTTGTCCATACCTGGTATCAGCTCTGCTTGTGCTAGAAGTCAGCACTTCAACAGAACAAGTGCAAGGGCATTTTAAACAACTCCTCAGCTAAATCTGTCTTCATTGTGCAAGACTGAAGTCAAAGAAGTGTGAGTTTCAGCACGAACTATAACCTGATTACATACTCAGCAGAGTGTGATCTGGTTAGCAGTTTGCATTCAAGATCATTTCAGAGCATCTTTGGTCTTGTCGCACTTGCTCAGGGACAGCATACCCATTTTGTTCTGTCAGCACGGACCACATAAGAAAAGAGAACAGCACAGCTTCCATTGTAGTCAACCCAAATGTTACATCAGATCCCTATGAAGTACGTTTTACCCATCAATATTTTGGGCAAATATATCTCAGCAGTGGATATAGGTTAGGAAACTGGCAGACAGGAATACAAATCCTGCCTTCTCTAACCATCATCACTTCTGCAATCACATATACCTTAGCAGAGAAATAGAGCCAACCAAGTGTTATGCCACGTCACTTCTCCAAGGGTACACTGGAAATCAGTGGCAGATACTTTAGATGTTTACTTTAAATAGAGCCACTGTAATTTTCCCCATAGGCAACTGCATGTGTAATGGCAAAAGTTGAGTTTGAATATCACTTCCCCCAACATTATATCAGAGACAGAAATGTAAGCCAATGGGAGTTAGGCACCTGGTACTGACGCCTTTAACGTTTCCTACTCGCCTATCAAATTCTGAGGTGATTAAGGGGAAGGGCATATAATATCCTAAAGCTCGGCTTGTTTTTGTAAACAACTCTGAAAGTTCATGTGCAGTTCATCTCCTTTTATAACACATATTTAGACAGCCACAGTTTTGGCCATTTTTTATTTTCCGACTGCGGGCACATTTCTGCACTGTAGCACCTGCTCACTTCTGGTTTTGATACTGAAGCAGTGGTGACATGTGTCAGCAGACACTTATCCTCTCTCTAACCAGAGCTTCAGGCATGGATATTTTTGGTTGAAAGAAAGATCACTGGACCCTGGAGAAGTTGATCTTTCTAATATCAGGGAATTTTTCAGTAAAAGTAAAAATATTTAAAGAGGTACCTTCTCTGAGTATTCAGAAATTTTTCTAAATAGGAAAGAAAATATTTCTCTGGTTGCATTAAAGGAAAAAGGAAGCATCTATATTCTAAGTGACAAAAATTCATCTGACTTATTTCTAATGTATACAAATACAAAAGTATCAGAATTAGATCTATATATGCAACATCTTTACGAAAGGGCATGGAATGAATTCCCTAAGAACCCAGGAATCAGAAATTTAATCTTTCAGAGAAACTAAGGCAATCTTGATCCTGAAATTTAGTAACCTTTTTTTTGCAAGGATAGAATATTAATCCCAGTATCCAACCCAAATTCAGATTTTATTACTTCTACTCCACAGAACAAAATTCGGCATCCATTTCAAACAGATTTTGCTTATTTTATGATCCCTTCATTAATAGGTTCTGCAGCTTTTTGTGCACTTTTAAGTAAGATTTCAACATTTACTTCGTAGTGTAATGTGTTACCATGTTTATTTTAATAGCCCTATTAGCAGCAGTAAATATTACATCTCTTGTTTTTATAGGGCTTATGCAAGTCCCTGGATGTGCTTCAGAGGAACTGGATTTCATCAGTGAAATGCCTTCAGCTAACTTGTACAGGTAAGCTGCAGTGATCTGTGAGAGCAAATGTACTTTATAAAGGTTAGTTAGCTACATACATATTCTTGCTTAACATCTGAGCTTTTTGCTGTAAAAGCATACTTCAAAATATTAATCCTACTTTGATTAAAAAGAGTCTATGATTTGTTGTTGAAGCACTTTCCCTTCACTTGCAAAAAAATACATGTATCTGCTTTACTCAGCCTCCTCTCATCAGGAGGATAACAAACATTTCTTTATTCTGCAATACTACTGTATTCTGCTATTGCAGCAGACTTCAAGAAGTTCTTCTTTATTTCAAAAATGGGATTTGTGAATCCACTATTGGTATAACTGATACTCCTAGGCAATGTGCCAGGTAATGTGCCATATCTAGCTTGTTGCCATATAAGAGCAAAATCTCCTGTTTTTCTTACTGCTCTTCTGAATTACACACTATGCGGCAGATAAGTTAATGAATCAGCAGTGCTCTGTTTGGTCTTTCTCTGCCTGACTCCCATGCACTCCCACTAGGGGACGTGGACGTGTTCAGCTGAATTTAGCCGCTCATCCCTGAAGTAGACTTTGTCTACCACCCCTATTAATGGGGAGAATCTACAGCCTTTCTTGACAAGTTCTTGTCACATTTGTGAGACCGAGTCACTTCAATTCAGCACAACACAGAAGACTTATTTAGCTAAATGTTATTTTCTGGCTATCGACAGATTCTGTACTAATTTTATTAGCTTTCTCAGCAACTGTTAAAATAGAAAAAAAATGGAGGGCTGTGCACTTCTCTGCAATATTTGATGTGAAACAAATAAGCAACTCCAGTCAGTCCCTTAAAGCTGAATGCAGGACATAAAAAATAACTTTCATTTCTCACTGGGATTTTTCTGTATCGAGGTTTGCAGGGTTCCTGTTTTGCTCACCACAGATTTAAAAACTGTGGGGATCTGCTAAAATGATTTTGGATGCTTCAGGATCCCTTCATTTCAGGTTCTAGGCTGTGCAACAGCTCCCTAAACGTCCCTAAAAGTCTCAGCTCTGACTTGTTTTCTTGATGCCTGACAGAACTAGGATGAGGAAGGTTTGGTTCACGTAAAGTAAACTTAAACTATATGCAAGAAAAATCACTGTGACTAATCAGTGGAGTTATAATTGCCAGTCCTGTGCAGAGGGTATATCCCACCTCTCAACTAGATAGGTTCATGTACACTTTAACTGATTTCTAGGAAAGATGCAAATCTTTTCCAAATTATTTCCAAAATACACTTGATGTATGAATACTGTGCTTTAAGCTTTCTTGACAATTTTACAGTAGCACTGTGTCTGATACACTCCTTGTAAAGCAAACCCTTTCTCATCATCTTTATTACAAACAAGCTGAAAAAGGGATAAATGTGTGGGTTAAAATCTGAAAGCCCACAACTCCAGATCAGGTTTGAGCATGATTTGTTGTACTCTTTGGGACTGAGACAGTAACATTTAAGAAAAAAAAATAATCATATTTGCTTCCCCCAATGGCACCAGTAAAACAAAAGAAATTAAAAAAAGTGTTTTGCTAAGATTTGATTCATCAAGTTGAAGCCTAGAATTATCATATTTTAATGTCCAAATTGCAAAGCCTTTGGAAAAAAAATAAAATCTCAATTACTGAAAAAATCTGACTGAGAGAAAAGCAGCAAAAGGGCTCAGTCCCCTCGGTGATTTCTGTGCTATCTTTAAGAGCGCAGAAGTTCACAGTGAAGTTACAACTGACTGTATCTCACCATGATAGCTTCTAATATGTGCAACTCAACTTTAAGGCAAATGAGCACAAGAAACTCTTCAGAATTCTGTTGCGCCTGACTTCCTCTTTAACCAGGTCACCAGATAAAGGTAACAAATTCTCTCTTTACTTATATATTGATCATTGCTTTCTTTACCTGCATCTCAATAACCACCAAGTAAATAAGACAAAATTCCGTGATAGGAATAACTATTTGGATTAAATGAAGGTTCAGTGATTTAACTGATCAAGGCTACTATACTTGCAGAGAATACATGGAAGGACAGCGAGACAGATGAGAAAAAAATAAAAGTTTTGTTTAATGCTGAATGCTGCGAGTTCACTATCTTTTTCATTCTCATAAAAAAAATTCGGTTGTCCAAACTCTGCTTACCTATAAGTGGTTTCTCTCAAAACACTGTCTCTGCTATTACATACAGTGGGCTACAGCTCTCTCTCTCTCTCAGTGGGCAGGATTCTGATCAGATGGAGAGAGGCACGAAGATGATCTCTTCTCAAACGGGAGAAGGTTAAGTGAACAGTGTGAAAAGGAATCCATATTGCCAGCTAGTAAAGCAGCTGCTTTATTTATTACCAGTTATTACTTTATTTGTTGTTTTGGCATCAGACAAGGCAAATAGCATCACCACCCACAGTTCAAGTAAGACTGCAGTGTGGCCTCTTTTCTAGAGCACACAGAGATTGCAGCCAACCTACATCTTTCAGCAGACTCCTTGCTTGCTCTGCTAGCCCTCTCTTCCTTGTACGTCTAATTCTCGGAGGCCCCAGCATCTCACCACATTTCCACATACAAGTATTCTGTATCAGCCATTCTTATTCTGTCCCCTCCATGGTGTCTAATCTACATAACACAGTGCTGAAAAATACCATCAAAACCATACAAAATGTACACAAACTGTGAAATAAAATTACAGAATGCATATGGTTTTACTTTTCCCTGGTAGCTAGAATGCAAGTTATTTTTCTGGAAGTGGGAAAAGAACAGACTCCTCATACCCACTCCACATGTTTCCGTTTTTCTCCTGATTTGGTGCAAATTAATGAATATTACAGTGGTTCCAGCCACTTGGGAATATTTCATTCAAAAATGATAAAAAGCAGAGAAAGTGAAAAATATTCTGTTTGCTTACCTGGAACACTATGGTGAGCAGGTTTCCTATCCAACTGGATGACTTTTTTTTTTTTTGTATTTTTCGCATTTTTGGGTGTTTGTTTTGGTTTTGGCAAACAAGTAGTCTTCAGTGTTTTTACAGCAGTGGCTATTACAGAAATTATGTCTCTTGCACGTCTTATCTTGGAGGGTGGACAAAATAAACAAACTGAAAATAATACTACAATGAACAGTAAAAGATGAATGGGTTACAGTACAAAAAACAGTGTAAAAAGGAAGACAAGTTTAAATATTGTTGTGTATGAAAGGGATGAAAATAATACAAGGATGAGAATAAGTAAAATGATAGGCTGGAACATCTGGGAAAGTAAATACAAAGACAAAGAGAACAGTCAATTAATGGAATACCAAGTCCAAAGTTTTAAAAAAATAAATAGTGATTCAGATTATGCTTGTAGAGGGACCAAGTGCCTGTCTCCCATTGACTTCAGTAGGAGGTCTGCATGGTTAAGCCCTGAAATGCCAATTTAACTATTGATGTTATTTGTTTAGAGAAAATACCAATTGGATTGCTTTAAATTTGTATGAACCCATGCAGTGCTCTGCCTCTGAGTTAATGGGAACTCTAACAAGCTCAGAACTATTGCTAGATCAGAAAGTGAGCATGCCAAATGTCTTTTCTGTTTGATTTCATGCAGTACGTGGATAGTAATTGATTAACTTTAAACTCACTGCGTCTGTGACTTTCTGATACAAGGAAACAAAAGACTAATTAGTCAGCATAGGGACAAGAAATAATAGCTTTCAGCTTCACCTGGCAACTAATTTAAAATTGCAAACTAGCAGGACAGCACATGTAAATTAACACAGCAAGAGACTTACTAAAACATCAGGGTAATACCGTGACCAATAACAGCATTTGCCAACTATAGGACTGCATAATAAGATAATGGGAGGTAATTTTCATTTTTCATGGCAGAAGATCTTGAGTCAGCAAGGAATTTGCTCCCCAGAACCTCTCTGGGACAACTCTGCAAGTCACATGCAGGATGCTTGTTGGCTCTTTCCTTAGGGGATAAGAGAAGAATAAAAAAGAACTGCAGAAAAGATGCTAGTCACTGTTGCATGTAAGCAGTGACCCATAACCTTTCAATGAAAGATACAACCTGTTACAACTCCAATAATACCAGTATTCACCACCATGCAGTCCATGTAGATTTTTCATGGCTTACTTTTTTTTGTGGTTTGTTATACTCTTTGTAATTTTGGAAATCGAATGTTTTCTACAGTTTAAAATTAATAAGATTTTGTTTTTATTCATTTAACAAGAGCCCAACCACTAAGAAAAAAAAACCATGATCATTAACGTGCCAAAAATGCTATCTGCATTGTCTTTACTGGTAATCTCTGCAGCTTGATTGCCATTAACTCTGGCAAGTACAGTTGCAAAGCCAGAAGGAGTAAAGTCTTCCACCTCCTACAAGACTTGTACCTAGACTATAATTCTTTCACTTTCATAGAGACCATTTGTTCACCATTCACAAATAGGCCCCATGGTAGAACAAATTTGCATATAGCCAAATAAGGATTTAAAATAATTTAATAGAAATTTTTGTCCACATTCTAGTTTAAGAATTTTAAGATGCCATACATCAAATTTTAGTCTTAATTCTTTTGGCCAAGGTTTTTTACCTGTAGGCCATAATAAGTAAAAGTCTACCTGACTCACTGACAAAGGTTCGTCCGCACTCCGATCATCCGAAGACTTTGGAACTTCGAGTCTGTCGATGAAAGTCTGGAGTTCTTTCCTGAATGCCTTCATCTGCGCGTTGATCCTGTAAAGAAGCTCATGCTCGCGTATCCTGCTGCCATCGTCTTCCTCATCCATCAGTCCAAACAGGTCCCCATTAGCTACATAAATTCTTGCCTCTGTTATGATGGTGCTCGTGTCGGAAATCAAGCGATCTATTGTCTTGCCCAGTCGCTCAGCTTCACAGCGAATGTCCTTCATCTGCTGCCTGTCAGTGAAGCTTTTCTGCCACCCAGATGGTGTTGGATAAAAAGATCTCGTGGGTGTCAGGCACCGGATATTTCTCACCTCTTCTGAGTCACTTTCCCCACCAATGGGCCCTTCCCTTTTGCGGTGAGGGGGACGGGAATCATCATCGCTCTCCTTTTTTCCTGCATCACTTTCTGCATCACTGTCTCTGGGGCTGCCACGGATCCCAAGATGAGAGGCTAAATCATAGCGTTGCATGTTGGACATAAGCACTCTATTCTCATACTGGAGTTGCATGACTTTGCCACTCAGCTCATTGATCTGCATTCGTGCAGCTTTTAGCTCCTCCTGCAGTGCTTCAGTCTTGGCATTATCATGGTGCCTAGAGCTCTCATGGGCTCCAGACTTGTATTTGTATTTGTTCAGCTCAGCCGTTATGCGTTTGTTTTGTTCTTCCAAGTCAGCTACATTTCTCCTCAGCAATTCTGTCTCATCTTCTACTAGCTGCAAATGCTGTCTTAATTCTGACAGGGATTCACTCTGTTCTCCCAGGAGTGGATTAGTGGCCCCTGAGAAATCATCTCCTCTTAGGTCATCTAGCTCTGCTTTTAATCCTCTATTTTCTACTTCTAGCTCCACTATTTTTCTCCCAAGAATGTTAGCTTCCTCTTCCACAAGTCTCAACCGAAGCTTGAGTTCAGCTTCCCTTGTGGTAGGTGGACCGCCTGCTTCACCTTTTGGCAAAGGGCTATCCAAATCACCATAAAATGATCTATATTTTTGCAGCTCATGTTCAAATCTGTCCTTCTCCTTATCAATCTTAGCCATTTTCTTCCTCATCAAAGCTGCTTCTTCTTTGACAAACTGCAGCTGGCATTTCAAGTCTTCGTTGTCCTCCTTAGAAAAAAAAGGAAAGAGAAGAATTTGAAGAAAGTTGATGTAAAACAGGAGACCTCCAGTGGATGGTCTTAAATTACAAGATCAACAATTAAAGGTACGTGGCTTTAGATACATAGAGACTTTCCTGTGACTATTTGTTCATTAATCAGTAAATCAAATAAGGGGAAATAAATATTTAAATTTGAAAAGAGAAAGACTATTTTACTCGCCATTAAACCCTGTGCAGCCCTCAGAAAAGGCCTTTTGTGGGTATCTTGTAAAAATACCTTACAACACTGTAGTAGATATCACAGTGTTAAAAAATCTTGAAATCTGTACACAAAGGGCCTATAATCTTATTTCACTGGTGCTCCATTTACTTATTTTGCCTAAAACATTTGGAGTACATGAAAGCTGGTGGGTTTTGTTGCAGCACAAGTAGCTCATTTAGGTAGATCTTGACATCATGTCATCTCACTGCAGATTTGGGGTAAGAGGTCTCCATTTCGCAGCGTGTAGAAAAACAAAAATCAGACCAAACAAATGTAAATCTGAAAATCACATTTCTAGAGTGTCGCTAAAATCTCCACATAAGGATCCAGATTACTATTGTTTCAACATACCTCTGTTGGTGTTTGCTGTGACTTCTTTTCTGATTTTTGTAGGTCTTTGCTCCCTCTTCTTTTCAATGACTGCTGAAACAAGAACAAAGTGAGAGGCACTGCATATTTCACTGAAGAGCTACATAATTTAGTTATTCTGTTTAAACTTAGTGAGACAAATGCAAATACAAAGGCAGTAGCCTCTTGCAGCTCCTGTGATGTCAAATACAGAGGAGAGACACTGCTGTCTAAAAATGACACAGCAGAAGTATTGCTTTAGTGAAGTATTGGTTTAATCAGTCAGCAACATTTTTTTATTCAACACATTTTAAAACAAACGCATAACAAATGCTTAGCACCCTTACCATCACATGAGAGGTAAGAAAGGAAATATATCCAACAGTGACTTCTCCTAGCTAACCTGAGGACAAGTACATATTTCTCTGCATCCCACCCACAGGCCTCATGCTTGCAGTATATTTCTGCTACAGCTCTCCTAGGCATATACTGCAGACAAAGCGTGCAGAAAGATGCATACATCTGGTCACTAGATTTGTTCTGTTCTCCAAACATATTCGATGCCTATTTTAAGTTGCTTGGACTACTGATTCCTAGTGAAAGGCAAAGCAGATTTACTTGTGACAAGCACAAGACAAGCAAACATATCCACACCATACAAGCAAGCAACTTTTGTATGTGTCTTCTGCTATGCAGCCAAGGTGAAAAGAAATTACTGAAAAGAAATTCCTGCTTTTAGAGCAGGAGGCACTGGGTTCGAATCTTATTAGAAAAAAAATCTTGTAACTGCTAACAATGAAAAGTTCATTAGTGGGCAAGTGGTAGCAGTGGAAAACAACTGCAGCAATCCCACTGTCAACACTCAATACAGATCATCAAGAAAACAGCAGGGAAGAGGAAAGTGAATGAGAAAATGTTAATACATAACAACCCACTTGCAGCTGTTCCCAGGTTTTATGCTTCCCAGGTGAAATATAGTCCTTGCAACAGGCAGTGATATAACTACCTCCCTCTGAGACTATTCTCTGGTATGAGCAGCCTTTGTGCCACTGAGTACTGAGAAACATGCATTTCCCTGTGCCAGCCAGGGAAAATCCGGTGGTATATCCAAAAGTCACGCAGTTCCACCTAGTGGGAATTAAAATCTGTTCACAGTCCTCAAGGAACAAAGCACAATGGACAAGTATACTGTACATTGCTGCTGGTACCAATTGTTCTCCTTCTTCTGCAGATCAACCTCAATACAAGTACTATGCCCTGAGGACTGCTCCCCCCAAAGGAAAACTTGATACCACAGAAGCGATTAGCACATAGATCTAAGAAACCATGAGAGATGAGGCTTGATCAAATTTGCTATCGAGTTCTACCAGAATTAAAATAACCTCAGATTCAGAATCAAAATTTACAGGTGTAGCCACCAAGAACCAGAATTGAAACTTTTATGTCTCTTGAAAATACGCAGTGCTCTCAATAGATAAAACAATAAAAACAAAGATCATTAGAATCTCAGCCGGATACCTATGAGAGAATTCCAGAAGAATCCAGAAAAGACAAAAAATAGTTAATTTTATTCTTCCTTTTAAAATAAAGCCAACAATATAGGGATTCAGTCTACAAACAAAGTTATTCTTCTCCAGGGTCACCCATTAATTACCCTACTGCAGAATTGGTGTGTGCACGTGGAAAGTTTTATTGCTTTTCTTTTTGAATTGGCAAATTTATAAACTTTCAGAAGTGCAGATTCCTGCTATATGTCACCATTAATCATTCCACTATAAAAAACTCATCTTCAAATCAGTTATCACTGCAAACTTTTGCTTGCACCAAGTTCTTGCCAATGCCATCCACTAATAAAGTAATTAGAGGATAATTAAACTATATATGTTTGATTACCTAAATTCCTTCCTGCTAAACCCAGCATCTCTTCAAACAAAATGAGCTTCTAAAATGCTGAGACACAACTTCTTGTGTACTCTACAACATTTTAGGATATGAGATGTATGAAAAAGTTTTCAATGACAAAATCATTAAAAAAGAGAAAGTTCAGAGAGCAAAAATTATTTTTCTGAGTTTGATGTAAAATTAAAATACTTGTTTTTCTCCTTTCTCTCAATGTTTTTTATTTTAAAGTCCTTTTCTTCTTTTGTTGTCAGCATAATAAATTTTTAACTTCAGTAATAGTCGTGACTATTTAATGACAAGACACTACTTTCTATTCTGCTGTACTTGAATTAAAGCATCCTATACTCAGAGAGCTTATATTCATCAATGAAGTGATGGTGTGTAGTAACGCAGTTTTAAAACAGAAAGCAGTGAAGAACATACACAAGTCAACGAGCTGGATGATTTGTGTAAGTAGATTAGGCCCTGCTGGTATTGGCATAATCTCTTTTCTTGTGAAAAACAGCAGGAGGTGATTTCTGATCACTAGAGGTTAAGATTCCTCACCTCAGCTGACAGATGACACCTTCAAAATCACAGTGCCCCGTAAACATTATCTCAGGACACTGAGGAATCAGTCATGCTGAATGAAATATGCTACATCTCAATCAGTGTGTTCCGATATAAATAATTCTTAAGAGATTTTTCTGGGGCACAGTTCACAATTTAGAGTGTCTACTCTTTCTTCCATTTCTCTCAAGTCCTGTACTACCGCTGTCTTCCAATTCAATTGTCAATAAGTTAAACAATTTATTCCCAGTAATTAAAAAAATAAATCAAAGCAAAACAGAAAGAGAGAAAAAAAATGTATTCAAATAAACATACTGCAAAACCAAAAACAGCAGTCCAGACTCTTGCAAGTGAATGTTCCCATTCTCCCACTGGATACTACTGAAACTGCACACTGCTTATTTTGATATACTAAATATTGTTACACAAGGCCAGTTTAGCCAACTTCATGTACAAATTTTGTCTGTTCAAAAAGTTTCATGTTTTATCGTCTTTTAATATATTTCTCCACTTGTTTGAATAATTCTTTTTCCATGTCACAGAGTACAGCAAGGAATATTGCAGTGCCACTGAAGGCTGCCACTGTTGTTTTTCAAGTATAGCAAAAAAGTCTGCCCATCAAATTCTAGAATTGTTTTGAAAGTTTGTAACAGAGAGTAATTTAAATTATATTCAGTTCAGTCTATTCAATGATTACGATTTTTAATTAAAAAAAAAAAAAAAGACTGCATTTGCACTACCTAGTCTGCAATGCTTTCTAGAGAGCTTTATGGTTGTAATAGTCTTAAACCAAGTCATCCATCTTCAGGAAAAAAAAAAAGAAGAAGCCAAAAATGCACATTATACTGTTTCTACAATGGAGATCTTGCTAAACTGCTCAAGTAGTAATGAAATATTCCAAAAGTGCTAGAATAATAGGACTAGCAGCTGGCTTATGTATTATTGTGCTGTATAAGCTCTGCTTACCTATGAATGCCTAGGAAGTACGACTGAGTCTGACCTGACTCTTCTAGCATTCACTGTTTTGAGCACACAAGTTTACATTAACATTCTGGCAATGCTGAGAAATTTCCACAGTATAGATAAAGCCGTAGACAATGTTTGTACTATATGCACACCTGATCACATGAAACGGGCAATCCTGTTGTGATTTTCAGGAGCATCAATTCTACAGTGACCTTCACTGGACTTTATCCAATACCTTGCTCGAGATGCTAAGCACTTCTCAAGACCAGATGGCAAAATCCTTCTCTTGCCAGCCTTAAAATGCAATCCAAATGTGCAGTTCCAACCACCTACGATGCTGAGTGCTTCAGAGTACAAAAAGACCTGAAGCCTACTTTATAAAAACCACAGCTGAATGAAATGACAGAATCATGCTGCACTGAATATCAAAGATTTAAAATGAACTCATTTCTCACTACTTGACTCTGTACTACAGGAAATTTCTCTGCAATTAATAAAGAAGCTGAATAGAATATACCACAGTTTTTCAAGACTTCTAAGGCTATTTCAAGTCTGATCTGAGGGTAAATGATCTAAAAAAAAAGACAAAAAAACCCCACAACAACAATGTAAGCAAACACAGAGGAATTGTCAACATATAAGGGGATTTGTGAGTGCACAAGGTTCCCCTGCCAGGCCTTTTGCCTGCTCACAGAACAGGCCAAGACAAAGGGTGTGCAGCTTCTGAATCTCTACGGGTGCAAGTCACCGTGGTTGTACTGCACACGCTTGTAGTTAGCTACCTCTTAAACACTGTGACAGATCTACAAAGCTTTCAAAAATCAGAGCAAAACCCAATGCCATCATTACAGCCATTAAGAGTCACTGAATACTGAACAACTCTGGGACTCCACAAACTTGCCTCTGTCAGGCACAGAGTGACCATGATCAGAGAAATAGAAATTTGCCCTCAGACTTCCTCTGTTCTTTCTCTTCAGTCAAGTATAGTCAGTTAGCTTGTGGATCTGGATCAAAGCAGACAAGACAGATTTTTCAGTTTACTGCTACTGACTCTAACTAATGTATTAGCACATATAGTTAGAACTAAATGGATACTCTCCATGTTGGTAAACTGAAATACACTTTCTCCTCAAAATAATCTTTGTATTTAAAATGTCCCCCTTACTCTGTAACTCTACCAATCTTTTTCAGATACAGACTCCTTAAACTATCAGCCACTTTGGTGGTTGTTTGCCAGCAACAAACTCCAGCCACTGACTTTGTCATTGGCATAAGCACATAGAACCACACAAACACTTTTCTCTTTCTACTCTTCTTGAAGAGCAGTTACCACAAGTATTCCAGTATTTGACTTGTTTCCAAGAGCTGCAAGAAACTGCAGAGGATACGGGAAATGCAAAGAAGCACGGCATCCAAGTCCAAGAACCAAACACAAAGCTGTAGGTCTAAGCATATCCCTACCCGCTCTAGAAACACTCCCTTCATATTAAAACTGGTATAACCGAAAAACTGCTGAAGAACAATATGAAATGAAGACAATCAAAGAGAGAATAACAGTTCTTACCTAGTCTTTGAATGTCCTCATATTTTAGAAAAGAGTAGCCACCCTGCCATATTTGTATTATTTTATTTGCATTTATTTATGAATTACTACAGGTATCACTTTCAGATCCTTTGCTGTTATCCATTTGTAAGTTTTAAGAAAAAAATAAGAGGGAAAAATATACATTTGCACTTCATCTAGAGAAAGCCCTTATATTTTGAAGGAAAAACAAACTGTTGAAGCAAATAATGAGAACTGTACAAGTACAATCAGATAAAAAGATGAAAGCTGCCTTTTAAAAGCTCTTTATATAATCAGATCAAATAGCCAGCAAGATCTGACACTTCATTTTCTGTGACTGCACACTTCTTCATCTACCAGGATATCTGAAAGTAGTGAAAGCAAGTTCTCTGAAGAAGAAGCTGTCCTCTGCCATTTGAACCAACTGGGCCTCGTTATGGATGCAGAAATCACAGGCAGCTTACACTCGTCTATCTAATACTGAAATGCAGAGTAAATCTCAGAACACCACAAACACTTTGGAGTGAAAACACTGGAATAAGGTACCTTGCTGCACAGTGATGCCAGTTAAACCTATTGTCCAGGACTTGTCTAAGTTGCCATTTATCTGTGAGCTCAGTTATTTGTGTTTTCTGGGAGAAAAGAGTCAGTCTTTTTGTTAGGGTTTTCAGAGCACCTAGTACAATGCACACCAGTCATTATCTTGAATTGTTACTGTGACAGGTAGCATGTCAACACAGTTCAAAACTCTATCATTCAACAGCAGCAATTATCACAAACCACACTCATGGACACAGCAGTTACCAATTAAATACACTATACATTTTACTTGTTAAATAGTTTTCTTTCTCACACCTATTATCACAAGTAGATTTTTTCAGTCTCATCAGAAGAATGTCTTAGAGAAGATTACAAATAAATTGTCACAAGAACACAAGAGTGCCAACAACCAGATAAGGTTCATGGCCTTAGTTACAAAAACTCATGTATATCAACAAAGGCTAGTTATTATCTCTCAACAAAAACACTACTGTGAAAGTGGTAAGTACTGAGACGGAAAAAAGGAATGATTTTACACATACAGTGTGCACCTTCACACTGCTCACTGGAGGAGTATACAGAAATCAGTTCTGCAAAGTTAAGCTAGTCATGTTTGTACAGTTGCACTCACGCTTATTTCAAACTGAAGAGCTGTGTTATATGCACAGACAGTTCTTATTGGATTCACAGAAAAGGGTTACATCAAGAATATGCACATTAGGTTTGTAAGCACTCAGCAGGAAAAGGGGCTCTGTGCACCTCAGACAGCACTCCTGGTACAGGAACATCTCACATAAAAACCAAATTTAGAGACATTTGAGAGGATGCAAAAGTTTGAGATGAATTAATTTAGGAAAAATGCAAGGGGCTGGAAACTAAACTGGAAGGAAGATATTTTAGCAGTTTAGACATCCCCATGCCCACCTTTCTCACTCTATCCTATGTCTTATGCTCATAAGGATGCACACAGTGCTTTTCCCACTATTTCTACCATGCAAAGGTAGCAGAATATGGTAGCACTGGCTGGAGCGGGGGTCCAGCAACTTCATTGACTACAAAAGGCTCAGAAGACCTGCGACTGGCCCCTATGCCACTTCCTCCTAGGTGAAACATGCTCAGCTTTTTAAGGGAGATGCTAATTCCTTGCAAGGGGAGGGGCTGTGGATCTTAGGCTGACTTGAAATCTTTATGTCTGCAGTTGCCTTAAGACTCTTATTTAATAGTTCCCTTTGCTGTGACTGAAAATCTCATTCTGAAATGAAATTAGGCAATCTTCAGCTCATTATAAATATTCGATCACTGGGATGCATTTTTTAACTAGCCTTCATGAACAAACACCTGACCGTTCTGCATTTATCATAAATGTCACTGAACCAGTGGATCACCTGCAAATTAACAATACAGCAGTGACTCCTAATGGGGTCTCAGAGGAATCAATTCTTTGTCCTACACTAATTAACATTTTTCATGCTGCCTGGAAAATATTAAATCATGGATAAAATCTGCAGATAGAGTCAAGGTTGGAGAAATTATAAACAGTGAAAAGAACTATCATGTAAAACTAGGTGAAGTGAAATAGCATCTGTTTTAAAGGATAATCAGTTGAAATGATGTACAAATGTAATTTTTTGACTGTACTAGATTTACATGGTAAGGTTTTCGTAGCAGGGGGCTGCAGGAGTAGCCTGGCGAGCAGAACCCACCACTACTCCATATCAGATCAGAGCCAGTTCTAGCTGCTCCAAAAGAGACCCACTGCTGCCATGAGCAGTGCTTGTTGTGCATGTGGGAGAGCAGACTGAAGAAATGGAAAAACTGCTGCACAATAGCAGCTGGGGAAGAGGAGTGACAAACAGAGGGAAACAGCCCTGCAGGTACCACGGTCAGTGCAGGAGGGTAAGAGGTGCTCCAGGCTGAAGCAGTGTTTCCCTGCAGCCCAGGAAAGGCTTATGGTGGAGAAGGTTGCCCCTCCCCTGCAGCCCACGGACACCACGTGGAGCAGGTCTCCTTGTGCAGCCTTGAAGGAGCTCACAGTGTAGCAGCAGATAAGGCCTGAAAAGAGGCACAGCCCATGGAGAGCCGCTGCAGGAACAACCTGAGGCTGGAGCTGCAGCCCTGGAGATGGACCAGGAGAAGAAGGAGACCATGAAGGAGCAGCAGAGACAAAATACTGGGCTGGTGATGGTTACTGGTGGGTGATTGGGTGATCTCTCTTGTCTTTATCTTAGCCCATGAGCTTTTTTTCATCATATTATATCCTCCTGTACTTTTCAGAGAGAGCAATGTGGTAGTGCTGAAACCACCACAATAACCAAACAGCTTAATTTAGTTCTACAGTGTAGGTATCAAAACTAAGATTCCCTGTGCAGTCTCTAGAAATGACTGATTCTCCACAGTCAATCCACCTTTACAGGTAGTGAAATGAACCACTTTCAAGTACTGCCCGTCTTTCCCCTTTGAGGAAGGACAACTTCCTGACTTAGATTAACATCTTAATTTTTAAATGGCTAAATGATGACAACCCTAAGCACGGAGATTAAAAAAAAAAAACACACACAAAACCAGGCACAACAAATGAAGCACTGATGCTGGACTTTTCAGTTTAGCACACTAGTAGAAATGAAACTTTGAAACTTTACCAAGATCTGGGAACTGGGCAACACTACTCAGAAACACACGCCATAAGGAAAATGAACCTTTGAAGTGTATCTACGTCTGTGTATAATCAAGGCAATGTTCCAGTTCAGAACTCTTTCTGGGGCACTGTTACTGGTGCTTCTAATGAGTCACTTAATCAAAGATCTAAATTGCAAGCATCTGTAAAAATTAAAATAATTCAGCCAAGCCTGTATTATAAAACACTCTTGGTAATTAGGCCACTTTGATGTCATCATCAGTCATGCTTTACGGAGATGCAGCAACCTCTCATTACACACAACACTGATGGAACAGATGCCTGGCAAATACATTCTAAGTGCAAGTACTCAACTGTGACCTAAGCAAAGAGCTTGGTTATTATCCTAACCTGATTTGCTGAGAAAATCAAATTCAATTAGCACAATCATACATCTAGGATCACACAGAGCAAAACAAAATTGGTATCCACATATCTCAGTGTGCTATTATTTATACTAACAATGGGAAAAAAAATAAAATCACACAATATGTCAAAACACCTCAGCAGAAACAAACACTTCAGAAAAATTTACCTGCACATCTAAAAGGTTAACCCACTGCCCTTTACTTCAGAATAGTAAATGGACTCTTCGGAATTCATAACCACATAATGTCATCAAGCCAGCAGGATGCATTTTTTTGATGTTACAAATAGTGCAGTAAGTGAATAAAGATCAGAAGTCTGGTGTTCTTCTTCCTGTCTACTATCAATTCCACAGTGTTTGGTTGATTCCAGCACTCAGCACACCCTAGAACTGAATATTCTCTCTGTCCAGTGACTCATCTCTATTTAATATGCGCCCACCACAGAATATAACTATAAACATATTCAAATATAAGAGTTTAAAAGAAGGTGGCTCAAGACACGCCATTCTGCACTCTGCTCACAAACAGAGCTATGCTGCATGGAATACTAGTTGCACAAAACACTATCAGTGCAGCATGGAAAATGCCCAGTACATTCATGGGTCTGACCTCCTGTTCACTGGCCATGTTTTGCCTAAGAAAACAGTTTCACAGACTCCAAAGTCTCCCTGATTTAAAGAAAAAAATAAAAATAAAAATCTGGAAACAATTTATTTTCTCCCAGAATGTTATCTTTCATATGTCTGCGTGCTCTGCAGCAAAGTGAGAAATTAGATTCTGCTTGTTATTGATAATTACAGAAGAGAAAAATATCAAAGAATAAAAAAATAGTTGAGGCTGAAATCAACTGCTGGACACCTAACCCAATCCTCCTGGTCAGAGTAGAGTCAATTAAAGGAGGCTTCCTTGTGCCACACCTTGGAGGGTTTTGAATATCTTCAAGAAATTAAAGACAAGAATACTGGAAGAAAAGAACCAAGATGTTCTGTGAGTTACTGAAGAACACCTGGAAGACAATGCAGTCATTGTTCAGAGCCAACACATATTTATGAGGAGAAAGCCCAGTTTAATGAACTTAATCTCCTATGAAAAAATAATGGGGAATATATTGAATAGTAAATGCAGCAATTTCTGTGAGAGTTTTACTGCATTCGGCTCTGTAGTCTGTTTTCCCATTTGAGGTCTTGCCAGACTCTTTCACCTGTTTTTACACTGGAAACTACACTGACATCACTCCCTGAGGGCCCACGACATGCTTCACAACAACCATCTGTATTATGACATGACAAGGTTATTATTTCTCATGCTGGCAGCTGAGTTCAGCCAAAACACAAGAGCAATGCTTACCTCCATGGTGCTAGATTCAGTCTTCTTACTCTCCTAACACAGGGACAAAACATACAGGGCCATGAAGCTCTACAAAAGAGCCATCAGGAACACAGATACTTGAAAGATGCACTATGTGCAGACTAACTAATAAATCTACTTGATGACAGAATGCTCAGGTTTTGTTTTTTTTTTTTTTTAACTGTAGACTTACTATTGCTAACATAAAAATAAACTCTAAAATTATTTCATGTGGATTTGTTAAAGAGCTCAAGATAAGACTATGAGAAAAACAAAACAAAACAACCTTGAAGACAACAGTGAGCACATGCACTGAACAAAAACAGCCATGGTAATTTTCCCCTCAGTCTGAAACAAACTCAGCTTTGACCTTTTTCAGCACATTGAAAACAGAGGTGTTTCTGGAAGGGACTGATGCAGTTAAGCAGAAGACTGAACATGGTGGTATAAAGGGCAGAAATCATTTATCATTCAAAGCCTTAGTAGGACTTCCAGTAAGATTACAACATTTGGTTTATATTGATTCTGTATTACAGCATATATCTTGACTTCTCATTCAGCATTCAGAAAATGTCTATATTCCAAGAGATAGAAAGCAATTTTGCAAAGTCATCTGGATTTCTCTAAATCTATCTAGAGAATCCTATATTCCCCTTTATGTTCCTGTTGTAGTGCAAAGAGGTTGAATTTGGCCTATATTCCAATTTCTTTCTTTAAGAAACTGAGAAAATCATACATAGTGTCTGACGAAAAGAAACCACATATCCAGGGACCTGTCAAAAAGTGAAAAAATAAGCAAAAATAAAATTACACTTGGAATTTAAAAAGCATAAGCTATTATTTAAAAAATAAGTAGGATAACAATGAAAGAATCAATGCGGATTATGTGCTGCCTTTGCTACAACTATGGATACAAGCATGAAAGGTAGCATGATAGCTATTGAAATATCAGATAATGCTGGTTTTTTTTTTGTTTTTGTTTTTTTTTTTTTACACTCAGACTTTTAAATTACCTGGTATCTTTTTCTTTCAATTGAGCAAACAAGTTGATACCTCTATGTTTAACTTATACATTTGATACTTGAACATCCACTTAAGTAAAAAAATATACTGAAACAAGGAAATGCAAAACTAAAAACTTGTCTGTTGTAACGCTGCTCCATTACAGAGTTATATGAAACTTAATGTCTTTTCCTAAAAAATACGTAAATTCAAGCTTATAAGTAGCACCAACCCAAGATTACAAATGGCTGAACGTGACACTGATTTTCCCAAACTTTTCTCCATTTATTAATGTGTTACGGTACTTTGAGGCTGTTACTGAAGTCATTAGCAACATTGCCTATGTAGGTAATGAGATAGAAGGCCTTCTCTCTAATTTAGATCTCAAGAAAATCATACGCTAAGGTCCGAAGTAACAGAGATGAGCATTTTCCAGCCTGTCCACAGTGAGTTCACACTCAGAAACCATATTCTCTGGTAACCAGTTATCATTCATCAACCTGACCCACATTATTACATTGTTCATTACTTCTTAGACAACTGGGCATACCAGTTCTGTTGGCACTGTAACTGCTGGTGATCGCCCCTTTCCAGTAAATCTCAGCTGTAGTGAATTTACATGACAGCCTTGGATTGGATTTGATGTTCTATGTTTCCCTTTGCCTGGTTTTCACACCAGTAAATGAAATAGTCAGGAAATGTTCTAACGGTCTGATGCCGACTGACACTCCACAGTTAAGACTATTTTCAGCTAAAATGACAATACAGCTAAGCATTCCTACGGCTTCCTACCAAACAAGCATGACTGCATCCAGACTGTCAATCAAGAATGAGCTCTGCCCCAGGCTAGACTCCAAATCATGAACAAACTCCGAAGCAGTGGTAGCTGACCCACACCAAAATCATCCAAGGAGCACAACTGGCAACCACACGTCAGTGTGTGGACACATTCCTCAGCCCAATTTATTTTACCAAAATTGTTGTTGTATAACAGAAGCAAATCTACAGCAAAAACAACTTCGGAAAGCATAATCCAAGCAACAAAATGGTCTCGGGTTTTGAAGTGAGACCAGGACATAGATTCCTATCCTTTCTCTAATGCTTGGATTCTCTGTGGTTGGAAGCACATCTATTATTCTGCATTCCCGTTTTGATTAGCTTTGGGTGAGAGAGACATTTCCCCTTTCTTTCATTGTATTTAGTTCAATACAAAGGGATTCTGGTTTTACCTGGAGATTTTATCAATAATCTTGACAGGTGAATTTGCTTATCTAAGGCTGCTTGTATCCATCACAGGAAAAAGGCAAACAAAGTAACATCCTACCAAAAGGAAGGAACCCCCTTGCCTTCATCAAGCCAAAGCAATAGTAGTATGCTTACAGATTCAAAAGGAGTTGCTCAAAATCAACTTCATTCTATGACTAAATCCTCTTCTGTTTTAAACTTAAGCCAGATATACTCTTTGTCACTAGTTACTTTATTAGTTGCCCATTAAAAAGCAAATCAGTCACTCCTTTTGCATGTCCTTGCAAGTTTTATGACAATTTAATAAGAACTCATGAATTAGCACATCAGCTCCAAGGACTCCTCAAAAAAAATCCTTTCCAGGCATCTTTCTTCACAGTAAGATATGTTTGGAATTTCATTCTTTTGAAATCTTTTAGTGTATTTTATATATGTTTTGGAGCTTATTATGATTGACCACTAGGCCATTATTTTCAATTTTGATAAACTCTCTTTGAAGCAAACAGCTCATGAATTGCTGATGGCTAATACATAATTAAAATGTAATTTTATGAGGCTTAAGCGCAAACTGATTTGCAAGTGTACATCATTTTTTCCTCCTTATGGCATGATATTTTCAGAGAACTATTAAAACAGATTTTATAACATAAATCAATTTATTTCTCCATTATTTTTTTCACGTATTCTAAAGTAAAATCTTCTCATGCTCACTGTGGAATCAGTGAAGTTGATCACAGCGTGCTCTGAGCAATGAAGTCAGAATCACAAATTCATAGATTATGAATATCAATCCCTGCTGAGTACTGTTTTTAAAGGAACAAAATATTTAGGCAAGGTACCAAATGCAACAGGATTTCACACAGGCAATTATGAAGTAAATGGAGGTTCTGCGTCAGCAGGATGTGGAGCTTAGAGAATCACTGAGCTGGGCTTGGAGACAGAGGAATTCTTTTTGCCTTTTCCTATACTAACACAGACAGTTTCTAATCTTTTTAAAAAGAAGTCTTGTCATCACACTGTTGTTCTTGCACCAAAGCAACCTGAGTTTTCACGAAGCAACAGATTCCAGATCAGTAAAGCATTCTGCCTAAAGCTATTCCTAGTCCAAGCATAGTCATTGATAGAGTCGGGTTCTCCAACAGGCCCAGGGCTTATTAAAATTATTAAATCCTACCCTACTGCAATATGGTGCCAAAATTAAGTAAATTATTGCAACTCTTCAAAAAGTCCCAGTTTCCCATACTGACCCTATGAAGCTTATCAGCTACATTAACAGGCGTAGTGGCATCTCATCTCTTGCTCTTTACCTCATCCCTACTCCCTCTCTTACTAGCTGTTTCAAATGAGGCTAAAGCAGAAATAGAAGCATGGGGTACAATTAGGAAGTTATTAGAGGGCAGCGTGATAGAGGAAACTCAAACTTTCCCTGTCAAAACAATACAACCAAGTGTATATCTGCAGTAACATATATGCACACAGCTTTGGAAACAAACGAGCTAGAAATTCATGTTCAAATACAGAGCTATGACCTTGCTGGGATCACATGGGAGACATGACAAGATACCTCGCATGCCCAGAGTGCAGTCACAAATCTCTGAAGGTGAGGAAGTAGGGTTCTGCTCTATGTAAAGTTCAAATGCATTGTGCATAGCCTTGTTGTGAGCTATGGGTAAGAATCAGAGGACAGAGAAGTATGGGTAACACTATTTTGGGCATCTTCTACAGACCATCTGATAAATAAGAGGAAATAGATGAAGCCTTTTTCAGACAACTATAAGAAGCCACATGATTTGTGCGATGTGTTGACTTCAAAAGAGATTTTTATTAGAGACATAGAGGCTGATACTGGGACAAGATCATCTCTTGCCAGTTCTTTTCAAAGATCTCCAGTACTGTTTTTGTGTGCATGTGTGTATTTTTGTGTTTTGTTGGTTGATTTTGTTGTGAAATCTCCAGTTATTCTCTTGATTTCTGCTCAGAGATCTCAGAGCACTCAGAGATATATGGAGATCTAAGTTGTGCCCACGGATTACATAAACAGAGCAAACAAACATTGCAAGAGTAAGCAGAAATGTATAATTACTTTCCTGCAGTCCCAACAGCACGCTAGTATCAAAATCAGAGACAGAATTTAGATTTCTCCTTGTAAGTCCTGTGCCGAGCTTCCTAGATCATGTTGCCTTCTTTCATTTTCACACAAAGTACAGAACAGTCTGAGTGACAGGCAGGCTCCAAGAAAACATAGACACATACAGAAATACAAACTCTTCTGCCTACATTATGAATTGAATAGGCACAAGAAGTCTCAAACTATAAAGCCTTGGTTATCAAAAGCTCTCTATCTGAGCTAATAACCTAAGCTTACAAGAAGAAAGCGCCAGCTTGCCAACATCACAATAATCTTGCTGAAGAAATGAACTATCTTGCATCTGCCCCACTTGGAGCAATAGCAGAGCGATTTATATCTATTCATAAAGACAAATGTATCTGAAAAACACTGCACTTCTGCATTGCAATGAGGATCTGTAAAGCCCCGGGCTCAGTAAAGAGCCCTGTCATACTCTCCACCTATTTTATTTATCTCGCCACATACAGTTTAAAGCATGGTTAACTGGGCATTTCCTACATAGCTACAGTAAAGGAATGATTTTTCCCCCATATTTATTCATGAAAAGCTCTACAAGAGTTAATCAGGCTTCAAAAATGCTTGCTATATATTGAATTATTAAAATTTTGTCAGAAGGAATATTGTTTCCAGTTTGAATACTACCTTTGCTTAATGCATATCTAAAATAAGTGTAAGAACTAAAACAAATTAATGAATATGTAAAGGAATGCAAGTCATTAGCAAATTCTTATATCTCAAAAATTATATATGCAAGAATAACACTACTAAATGAAATAGTTGCAGGTTGGAGGACTCCAAGTAAGAAGTACCAATAGAAAACAGAGTTTGCTGAAACACCTTCCAACACCTTGGATACTTGCAAGCTTCTTCTGTCATCAACAACTACTTCCATTTGTCATACAAATGCAATGTATCTCTCTTTTTTTTTTTTTCTGCAAAAGCTTCAAAACAAGAAAAGAAATTGCAGATATATCTCCAAACTAACAGACAAATACGAGTCTACATTTACTCAAATGGTCAGCAAATAAATCTAACTTTGTCTCTAAACAAACATATCTGCTAGCATTTATCTTTTGTACACGTTTGCAATGACACATTTATTAAAACAATATAGAGTCTATACAGAGAAAACTTTGGCTCTCATCATGCTCTAGAGACTACCAGATAAAAAAATGCCGCTTCTGCCTCCAACATTTTGACAAGTCTTTTAAACATTCTCTACTATCTCACATTTTTCATCATAAGAGAAAAAAATTCCCATGGCAATTATAAATAAATTTTAAGAAGAAAGGGATATTTTACCAGCCAGTGCATAAAATTAGGTGTTTTTGCAGTACACTTGATAATAATAAAAGCACAGAATCCAGTTATACATACTTTAAGCACTACTACAGTGCTGTAAAATAAAGTTCATTGACTTCGGAGATTAATTCTGTCATTAATTCAAAGCTCAGTTAATTGAAGAATCCAGACAAAAGGTCTTGACTCTTCATTCCTATTTATGTTAAGAGAAATTACTTAAGCAGGAAGCTTCATTGGTTGTAATGGGTGAACTGACATGAGAAAGGTTTGCAAAACCACACAACCAGAGGAAACAACTCACAAGCAAACAGAAGATTAACATTATAACTATCTGACAATTATATTTAAAACATGTGAAACCTCCATTAAATGATGAATAAGAAAAAGTATTTTTCACAGAAAAATTCTAATTCACTTCAGATTGCTTTGGGTTTTTTCGTGGTTGTTTCACGTTAACAATTTCATAGCTTCTTCATAGATTCTAAATTTCAAATTTGTAAGCATTAGTATCCTTCACCAGCACTGTTCCATTGGTTTCCCAAGTCATGGCATGCTTGTAAAGTGTATGACAATTTGGCTTTGCTTCAAATTTGCTTTTCTCCTACTTTTATCACCACAACCACCTTCCAGCATCCCCTATCCTATGCTAAAAGTCCTAAACAGAGAAATAGCCTCCTCCTACTAACTGAGACACAACAACCTATGTGAAATGCAAAAATGAAAACTCCTGCCTAACTATGCTGAAACACATAATGATTGGTGATGGCCATTCTCCCCAGTTCCATATAAGGACCCATTTCTGACTCTCTATCCACCCCATCTCTACTCTGATATGTAGAATCATAATGCATTTTTCCATTCTGGCTCAGTGCTCCCATTCTTTGTCAAAGGGAATCATTCATGTGTTTCAGCTTCAGGAAAACAGCATCATGCAGAAGAGCTGCTGGCTTAAATAGATTTTTTTCTTTTCTGTCTTTCTGGTGTATCAAATATCTTTCCATCGATATGAATAGCAACAATAGAAAGAGGATAACACCTAAGCTATAGAAAGAAGAGGAATATGAGCAACTCTGCCTGTGACAGAGGGGTTGGAACCTGATGATCCTTGAGGTTCCTTCCAACAGAAGCCATTCTACAATTCGATGATTCTATGAGAACAGCAGAACCACAGTTCCGCCTAGTGGGCTGTAGGGAAGAGCCAGGATAAGGAGAAAGAAACCACTGGTGCCAGAGATGAAGAAGCCTATTTATTGGGTTAATTTACTGCAGGTACATAGCTCCCCCCAAAAAGCAAAATATTAAACTGCCACTACACTTTATTGTAATCCAGATTTCTTATGGTTATAAGAAGAAGCAAAGCAAAAGAGAATAAAAAGAAAATACCTTTGTTACAATCAATTACAGGGTAGGAGGAAAGCATAGAAAACTACAAGAAAGTAGATTTTGAGACAAGAAAAACTGAAAACTTGGAGTAAAGTCAAGCTTAACAAAAAGTTGTAAGCATAATTACAGGAAGATCATGCTCTCATAAAGAAGATGGTCTCAGAAACAGTGGTTTGAAGGCAGAGGCCAAAGTGAAAACAGAAAATCTCAGTCATAGGAAAAGGAAGCCAAATAAGGTTCAGATGTCATTGTACCCTTTTAAAATCTACAGTTATCTAGAAAAGCAGCAGAAGGTGGTGAAAACACACCTGTTTATTCTCTACTTTGAAATTTAGTTCCTGTAAAGAAAACATATGAATATTTTTAATGATACCTCGCTTAGAGTAAGCATTTGCAACTCTTAAAAATACTGTAACTGATGGAAAATATACACCTGGCTGGAATATCCTCCAAACCCGAGATGCTTGCAAGAATACAACTGAAAATCTCCTGGCTTTTTTAAAACTGAAATACATCCCTTCCATTTGATATAAGAACAAAGTAGACATTGGCAATTCTGCTAGGGAATATTACTGAATATGGAAATCATTGTCATGCATTGAATTTTAAACACTGAACATGAGAATTGTTCCTAAAGTCTATTCTAAGAATTCACTCTTAGTCAACATATTCTCTTTTCATTACTTGCTTTATTATCTCTGCTGTCCAGACTATTATGTTTTAAAACAATTTTCTACTTACTTAATGGAATTGCAAGTTACACCTGTACAATGACAAACTGAGTAATTTTGAAGATGACTTAGATACAATATTAAATTATGCTAAGACTGAAAGCCCAGGTAGAGTCCTCCACTCTCCAATACTCCAGAAGAACATGCCTGAGTTGCCCTGCCTCAGTGTGCCTGCTAGTCCCTAACAGTGGTTAGCAAAGGAAAAATACTGCTCTTTGTAAAAACGTGAGGAATTCTTTCTGTACATCTTCCAACATAAGCACAAGGTCTCAAGGCTTCTGAACTCTGTTACTACCAGTTCTGCCTTTCATTTCTAGTACAGGAAAAACTAAGCCACTATTTCC
>JAOWBP010001760.1:47960111-47970206 GCA_028571105.1 Tragopan temminckii | reverse complement strand
CCTGATTCTGGCTACCGCCATGACAGTGAACCCCTGCAGACTTGCCCTTGGGGCTCTGTGAGGTGACTGCACACATTGCTCTTTCCCCTGGAACCCATCGTGCTGACTCACCATCCATCCGGGCCAATGTACACCTCATTCTTGAGAGGGCAACTTTGTGCGTCCTCTGCAGAAAGCAGCCTCTGTATCAGAGGTTTTGGGTGACACTGCGCTGTCACCACCAGCACCCACAGCACTGGGGACAGTGGTAGCCAAGTGGAACCCTGTGTGGCATTCACAGCGAGGGGTAGGAAGAACACGTTGTCAGCACATGAGTTTCTCTCTGATTGTGCACACACTTGCACTGCATTAGCCTAAAGGTACTTTCCTGCTTGTGTGCCCATTAATAGATACCTCGTTCAATTGACAGATGTTTCTCTGGGTGTTTTTTTTTTTTTTTTTGCACTATACTTAAGGCAAAATGAATCTGGCAGAACACAAGCCTTGTTTTTCTTTTTAAGCCAATTTGAGAAAGGCTTCTCCTGGGGCTGCAAGTCCATGGAGTGACTGATGGGAAAGCTGCGAAGCTGGGCTTGGAGCTGCTTTTGCAGGGAGAGAAGGCTCGTAGAGTGCCATCTTCCTGTAAACGTTTTGGCAGTGCAAGCACATACCGTGTCTTCAACACGTAGCATTTCCCACATCGCAAATTAACATCTCTTGATAAATCCCTCCCCTTCTCCCCTAGATTTCACTCTACTTGGATAGATCCTGACAGAAGTTCTTCCTCCTTAAAAGCTGAAGTCTTGGGTTGGCGTTAGTCCCTGTCATTTTTGACAGGCATGAGTTAGTGTGCTATCAGGAATGCATGTTTAATGCTTTGCTCATGATTGAGCACTAAGGATGGAAAAGCTGTAACGACTGTTCCATGATGCAGACACTATAAATAGAATGTATTAAAAAGGATGTTCTCTAATGCATTATGATCTAATCAATAACAACAGCCTGACTCCAATTATATTTTATTGTGTCTGATTGAGAAAAGTACTTAGGCTGCAGCACTGGTGTGACTCACAGCAGTGGTTTTGTTAGGAGTCACATTCAATTAGGAATATTCCAGAATAATAGCTGTTGTTTCCTGCGTTCAGGCCACGTCCCATTCACAGGGTTTGTTGCAGTCCACATGTAGGGCCCTTCTCTGAGCTCGTACTGCCCACATGACCAGTTGTCTTCATGAGAGCACTCTCTAAGCTCATTGAATGAAAAGATTCATATCCTAGCTGCATGAAAACCTCAACAAAGATAATAACTCTTTGTATGGGGAAGTCAAGAGACTGCAAGTGCATATGACCCTTCAAGATTTCTTAACTACATTAAACAGGAGAGAGAAAAAAGTACAAGGGAAAGAAGGAAATTGACAGGTCAGGAAAACTAACTGAACGTGATCAATCTGCAGGCTTCAAATGTTCAGAACAAAGTAAATTAAATCCAAATACTGTGTGTTAACACAATGAGAATGGGACTTACAACAAGCACATAATTTCAACTTTCAGCAATTTTCAAAAATGAAGTACTGGAAGTAATTAACAGTGAGAAAAGTGCAAGTTTTATCTTTCGTTCTGTGTTTGCCTCTGTGAGAAAAGAGCAGGAGTTGCCCAGATCTAAAAGCTTTAAGGAAAACCTTCGATCATGTACTGCGTTATGATAGTAAGCACAATGGCAATTATTGTAATTTTCTATATCTATTTTACATATCAGCAACTACATCCCTGGTTTCTCCAGAGCACTTAATACTTTCTGACAAGAGCTCCTAATATCTGCATCCTCATCTCCAGAGAAACTGTATATTACTGGAATGGACATTTGGATGCTTCCATTCTTCAGAAGCCAAAATTCATTTTCCCCTCGCTATGGAAAGTCCTGGTAGTACTTACCTACAGCAAGGACAGATACCATGTCTTACATGTACTAAGGGATGTCCAATGGTTATCCTGACATTAAACATGAATTCACATTACCAAATCATTGCTTCTTAAAGCTCTGTATCTTTAACACGCCAAATAGGCATCAGGTGTGCTGGGATCTCATGGTCAATGGGTGAGATCCTCCTCCTCCATTTCTGGTTACACTATCCAGTTTCACAGGCAGTACTGAGGCCCATAGGCACCAAATGACCACAGCTATGTATATATCATCACCAGGGTAAATATGTAAACACACAATGTTAGGAGGAGGTCACACACAATACTTTCAATACCAGACTATAGTTAGTACCACTGCTGTGACCTACTCACTCAGAAATGAGTTACTGCTGATCTTTTAAACTTACTGAGTCTATGAGATCATTTGAAAGAAGACTGATCTCATTTTGCAGTAAAGTGTCTCTTAATATTTGTCTGCGCAGTTATAAGAAATGCGGGATGCCTCTTGGTGTGGAAAATTACACTAGGGTATTTGGAGATGCAGTAACTACACTTATTTTAGTTATAACAGTTCCAGAGACATTTTCTCTCTGATTCTGCCTACAGCAGGAACTTTCAGCACAAGAACAACTTTTTAATTGCCCTGTTTTTCCCATTTAATGTTGTATATCATTCATGCCCACAAGTTCTGATCAGCATGTGTTTGTATGGGGCTGGCAATATCCAGACCCATTCTCTCCATAGATTTGTGTTTTCCATGTTAAATGCATGTCTATTAGTAGTGTGACGTTTCTAATCAATTTCCCAGCATCCCACCCTCTTCCTTTTGTCTACCCTGTTTTAAAGAATATCTTTTTCCAAATCTTACATTTGGCTGAACACTAAGTATTCTCTTGTTATCTAAGATAATGGCTCATTTTTACTGAAACAAAATTACCCACTTAAACACTTTTTAATCAAGTCAGGAATCACAGCACTGGACTGTGCTAAGCAGCAGGATTCTGTGTACTGCATTTGTGTATTTTGGCTGTTATCTTCTTTTTAAAGGGGGAGAGGATTCTGCTTTACTAGCAGCTTTGAATGGGGTTGTATCACAAAGACCGATCTGCTTTGTACCAGTACAGGCTGAACTTGCAGCATCCCTGCTCTTTCAGACAGCCTGAACTCAGGCTCATAAGTTTCGCTTGCCCCATGGCAAATAGTTTTTTTTTAGGAAAAGTTAAGGATGTTTTTCCTTGGCATGACACAGGACTGACCCCTCTCCACCTGTGACCTGCCACTACCAGAGGAGCTGGGGCTAGGGATACTTCTTGTAAAAGGGAACTGGGCCAGGGGAGCTGCTGTAGCTCAGGGAACCCATTGAGGAGCATCATCTGACGCTGTGTCCCAGGGAGGGAAAGTTCAGCTCTAGGGTTAGTCTGGGGGCTGTCACTTGAGCAGCTGTGCAAGCCCAGACAGTGAATTTCTTATAAGGAAGACTTGCAGCTTTCAGCTGGGCTTTTCCCTATATAGTTTTACTGCTTGTCTGTCCCTGAGGAACGTCTAGTGTTTCTACTAGTCATTGGCAAAACTCCCATGGACTTCAATGCAAGTTATATTTGTCCACAGAAAGAGACATGTCATTTATGCTGTGTGATGGTTTTTGGTCTCTCATTAGCGTTTGCTGCCCACTGCTATACAAAACAAAATGACTAGTTTCTAAAAGGAAAGTTGATTTTTCCTTATGTGTGTACAGGAGAATAAATAGACACAGCAATTTAATTGCCTCTATGTGAATGTCTAGAGCTTCTAGAAGAATCATCTTTCAGAGCCACCAAGTGAACCTGCAGGGCTCATTAGCTGTGACCCAGGTGCTAATTCATAACTAAACACTGCTGAGTTTCTCAGGGACGACTACAGAGTGACATTTGGTGGCTTAGAGTAGCTCAGGTCAGTGCTTGTTCAAGGTCCACTCCATTGTGCAGACATGGCCTAGAGCATCCCTGTTAGGAAATAACTTGGTGTTGGCATAGAGAGCTACAGAAGACCTCTGACCTCTTTGCAGAAGTGCTGAAAATAGCTGATGTATACCAGAATACAAAAAGTGGAGGATGGAGAACAGTATGAAATATGCTCTGAATTATTTGATAATCCATGGAGAGTTTCTTATCCAAAGCATACTGCTTATTTTGGAAGGACTGGATGGTATTAGAGGCAACTCAAAGCATAATCAGACACGGCAGAATTCACCATCAAGAGTGCATGAAAATTTGGAGGCAGTTCTTGTAGACCGAATAAGAAAGGTTGACTGAAAAGGAACAAGACTAGAAGAACATGAAACGATCCAGGTCAGTAAAGTGTATCAGAAATTCACATTTATCCTCTCTCTTACAAGAGAGAAAATGAAAGAAAAATAGTTTAAAAATATACACATTTTCAACACGTGCATAAACAATCTATGCTGTCCTTAAAGTAAGCACTCCTGAGAAAGAAATGCAGGTTAGCTGTGCTTAAAGCTGAAAACAATTTCAAGTGCTGTAACAATAGGAGTAGACAGGTTCCAAGTCTTTGTTGGTGGGGATGGCTGGATGTGTCTGTAATGGTGGATGTGAGAGATATGGGTTCAATTTCCTTCTCCACCCTGCAATTTCAGTTTGACTAGGGAGGGAGGAAAGACAATAGAGAGCCAGATGCTGAAACTTGGTTTGGAAACCAAACTCCCATGAGGAGTCTTTGGAATTACATATATCAGTGCCTTTAAAACATGGGTCTCTCTGTGCCTCTGCTTTCCAGCTACAAAGTGGGAACAATGGCATTGCACTCCATCCAAAAAATGCATAAGGGCCAATCCATCATTGTTTAGGAAGTGCACAGATACATATTCATGGAACCAGGAAAATTAGAAACATTATTTCACAATTAACTCAAGTTCCTACTTCTGCTTGTTCGCTTTTTTTTCCTTGTCCCAAATTGTACATTACTGCTGACAACCAGCAAGGCGGGCAGGGTTCACACTGCAGTGGTCTTGCTCCTGGAGAGGGAGTATTTTAGTGTCATAGAGGTAGGAGAACTCACTGTCTCCTGTCAGTGACTCAGCATCCCTCTCCCCTTTCTGTGTTCTGTTCTTTAAATGTTTAGTGATATCCACATATCTTCTCCAGAACAGACTTTCAATGAAAAAGCATCAGAACAGATAATAAATGTGAACTCAGCATGAATCTTGGAACCAACTGTTGGGAACACTGTGATGACCCTTTGCTTGTTTTCCATACACAGGTTATACACTACACCTGTAGTTTCAGCAACATCACGTCTTCCTCTAAACAGAATAGAGACTGTATAGGAACTGGACAACTTGGTAACAAGATATCTATACTTATAATTGTGTGTGCAAACGTTTTCAGATTTGGTATTGCTGCCCACAGGAAGCTGTTTTTGAGGAATCTAATACAGCAAAGTTGGAAGACCAGCAGGTCCAAAGCACCTGACAGTCCCTGGAGCCCCACCAGAGGAGACAAAAGGGGATGCAGTGATTTTTGACTGCTTTCTGCGCACAGCTGGTGTATAAAGCACTCAGCAAATATCAGAAAATGGACTCTGGCATCATATCTGACCATGCCTGAATAATCAGGTCAGTCATATTTGTTACTGTTCCAATCTCTCCTACAGATAATAGCTTCCTTGTTTTGTTCTGGTTCACACAGGCCCTGCAACCATCTGCAATTTGGCAGCTTCTACGGAGTTAGAAAATGTCAGTAGGAGAGGGAAAGGGTTACTAAAGAGGAAAAAAGACAGAAACTTTCCAGCCAACATCTTGCCTTCCTTCTCAGCGTGCTTTGTGTGAGCTCTGCTGGCAGCACCTACCACTTCTTTCTTTCATTAAAACATTTGATTGTGCAAGCTGTCGCTGCCACTGCTTGATTAAAAATGTGCTTTTAACTGAGAAGAGTGCAACTAAATGTGAGTCGTATGGATCCAAGACCTTAATCAGAGGCAGAAGAATAAAGAATCACAGATTTGGAATCTGCTGCCTGGAATCGGTTAATGCAGTCAGTCAGAGACCAGCTCAGTGTGCCTTATAGGGTAGATTCAGCAACATTGTAATAACTTTATCCACTAGCTTGATAATAAAAAGCTTCTCTGATGACATCCTGTGAGATGCTTAGTCGGCCTTTTACATGTCCGCAACATTTTTCCAGAACTAGTACTAACACTCAGCAAATATTGCCAGAGTTAATTTGGAAACACTTGTTAATTGAAGAATTCTCTTTGCATCTGTTCAGGCCATTTTTCCATGCTCCTTTCTTTATTGTTCTCCCAAATTCAATGATAGGAAATATTAGGTGAAAATTGATCTTAAACACACGAGGCATGATCCAAGCGAGAAAAGAGTTTGAATGACTTCAGAGGATTTTGGATTTGTTGCAATACTTTCTGCCCTGAAAGGGAGTTCCCATTGTCTCTCTGATATGCCTACAGTGACTAACACAATCTAAACAGACATGTCAGCCAAAGAAAGTATTATTATAACCACTATTTTGTAGAAGGGGAATGAAAGTCCAGACCTTCAAAACTATGCAAGTGCTTCACTCACTCCTGCAGAAATAACCAAGCATTAAATCCCTTTGATAAGCTGACCCACTGATTCAAGCAAGATTTGCCCATTTGCCTCTTGGTTCCCCAGAAAATCTGAGCAGAGATCTCCGCAGTCTAAGTCCCATGCTCCATCTTGCTGCTGTTTCTGTACCTTGGATTAAGACAAATAAGAACAGGAAACTAACACCGAGTGCAGTGGTTGGACCCAAAATATGAGTACATGGGTGAATCTCTGTGGATGTTCCATTTTAAAAATGAACTCTTCAAGTTGTGAATACAGAATTACAGAATTACTTACCCACTGTTGCACATTTCCTAGCTAGAATAAGCCAGACGAAATTTGCATTGCTAGAGTGTGCAAATTAGACTAATATGAGCAAATTCAACGTTGAGGAAAAAAGCTTAAAAAAAAGCAATCTCAACAAATTAGACTATACCAGAGATCTGAATCTAAAAACTATGTTCCTCTCCAACTTTGAATAAATTTAGTAAAGAGACAGCTTACTTTTGACCTCTCTGCACCAAGTGAACTGACTGACTTTAATCATCTTGAAACTGGAAAACCTTTAATTTTACTCCAAGTCTTCTTCATATGGCCTATGTTTCTCCAAATCATAAAAGAATGTAGGCAGGGAAAAATATGAACATACTCAAATTAGCCCTATAGATATAGCAGCAAACCTACTGTGTTTGAACAGAATATCACAAGGAAGGAGTAGGGCTGCTTTAGCTGAAATGAATAATAAATGACGTGGTCTAACTCCCTACCCTGAAATGTCTCAGCATTTACTTTCATCAGGATGTTGGTTGAGATCCAAGGCCAGTGTAATACCATCGTTTGTTTCAATTTAGCTCAGATTGATTCAGTATATGTGCCCCACTGTAGATGTTTCCACAGAGTGAACTAAAAGCGAAAGCAAGAAGGAAGCAGTAAAAAATAGATGAGCGCATATATGCATGTGTTGGGTGCATAAAAGCAAAGCAAGCACTGTGAACTAGTGAGCTTTGATTTTTCTCAAATGTTACAGAGCCACAGAGATGGTATCTCCAGCTCTACATCATCCTGGTTCTCCCAGACATACATTAATGCATACCTTCTACAAAGCACAGCAGTCTAGACCAAAAGAGAAATGAACTAGTGTTGAATGGCATCTCCTTGGAAAAACCAAATATTGAAGATTTAACTGCAGGTTGTACAAGCAGCACAGTGATGTTTGAGTCACTAGATCACTGTTCTTCTGAATTTTGCAGATTACTTCCATCATTGCTTTCCACTCGCTATCACAGAAACAAGCTGGTCTATTTCCCAGAGCCAAGCTTTAAGAGATCAGTCAGTTCTAAAAACTTTGGGTTGATGGCAGATCACTGGCTGGAGTTTTTTAAACAGTTCTAAATTCTTCTTGGCCCTTTATACCTCTAGTTCAGCTTTTGGCTACCTTTCAATTGTGAATGATGAATTCTTCACTTTCTGTCCAAGCTGCTGTGAAGTTTTGCTGCAAAAAGAGTTAAAATGGCAAAAATCCATCGATGAGGGTTCTCCTGCACAGAAGAGGCAAAAGCTTTTTGCACAGAACAAAAGCAAAAAAAAAAAAAAGAAAACATAAAATTATTTGGCCCCAAAATAACACCTGTTGCCAGAAAAAACACAAATAGACTTTTCTCTGGCTGCTCAGAGCATGGCCTTGGAAACTTCTCATGCCTTACAGCTCTGGTGACCTGCAGAAGAAGAGCTGGAAAGTGAAGAGAAGCTTTCAGGCAGCTGCTTTCCCAAGACCCATTTCCCTTCAGTATGGGTGTTTGAATCTTTACCTCCTCATGGAAGGAGCGGTGGTGAAGGAGTAAACTACAGTGGGGAGAAATGCAGGTTCAGCTTCTCAGCATAGACAAGAATGCGGTTTTGTTTGTTTAACCTTAAGATGTCAAAGTACTACATAAGTCTCAGACCCACGCACAGGGAGACCAATACCCATCATTTTGGAGTACCTAAGCAAAGGATTTTTCTATCTATCTCAGATTTCCACATTGTGTTTTTCTTTCTTGCAGAACAAGAGACAAAATTGGGATCAGAGCTGTACAGTAGGTTTACATTTGGAAGGAAAAGGTGGCATCTATAAGTACTTTTTTGTCAGTAAAAGCTTTGATTGCATTTACTTGAAAGAAAATGAGCCCTCAGAAACTTCTGGGTCTCATTAACCCACATGCTGTTCTTGATGTGTAAAGCACTTCAGTACCACTTATAGGGTGAAGAGTCTGTTTACACACAATATTGGAGACTATTTATTTGTTTGCAAAATGTCTGACTGTGCTACCCATCTACAAATTGTATGGTATCTTAGAGCAAAACCAGCTACACTGAACACTGTGGGGCTTCCTTGAGGGAAAAATGTCAGTGTGTCACTTCGGATGTTATCATTCGATCCAGAAGATCCAGTGCCTTTGCATATATGTATATATATATGTACTGGGGATATGAGGATATGACGGCATAAGAACCAGCATGTGAACATGTTACCTCTTTTGGTAGCAGGCTACTTTTTATTTCAGAATTCTCCGCATGACTTCTTGTCAGGAGTAGCTTAGGAAGTTCATCTGCCTCTAGGTGATTTTGAAAAACCAAACTCAAACCTCCAGAACAGTCAAAATATCTTTGTGAAAACAAGGATTCTGCAAAGAAGCATACAGTTCATACACACATATATTTGCCTGTGGTGCACTTCCATCAACAATATCCTAAGCAGCTCTCCACTATATATAATACCAGCAGAGATGACCTGCTGTAGGTATCTCATGATGCACTATGATGTCACTATGCCAGCTAGCAGTATCATGTTCACACAGTGCACACATGAGTGTAATTTTCTTTAATAAAAGTCATTTTCTGTTATGAATAAGATTTGGCGAAACTACAACTTCTTTCAGCTACTGTCAACTACTTTAGGAAAATCTGATGGAACATGCTACTAAGTAGAAGTCCACTGAGATCAAATATTAAATAACATTTTGCTTTGCTGGAGTTACTGGTCAAGGGATTTTAGCTCACTAATTGGTATTAATCAGTACAGATTGCTTACCTGTATTATGCATCTGTGCAGTGTTTGCTCTCTCTCCCTTCTATTTTGTATTGGGATCCCATCTACTCCCAAGTAAAAGGAAACCTCTCATGCAATACAGCCCAAATGTTTGAGACTTAAAAGTAAGATGTAGGGTTTTTTTCTGTACAATATCATTTTTCAGAGAACCTTGGACACAGTGATTTTTTGGCCACACAAAAATGCATCACCAGGAGGAATCAGATTCTGGACCTTTCCACAGAAACACTGTAGATTGCGGTTACTGAAGTAAAGGCATAAAGCAGCAGTGTCTGGATAGGAGTGCTTCCTAGCACTTACAAAAATAAACACTAACTTGTTAGTGCAACCAGTAGTCAGATTTTTTTCACCACTTTTCCCTAGATAGTAAGGGATGTAAGACTACATGAAATGGATCTGATTCAAATTCATGAGATGCCCTGTTCTAGAACATGTGCTACATATGCTACATATGCTCTCCATCAGAAGAGGGGTGGCCAGCAGGGACAGGGAGGTGATTGTCCCTGTCTACTCTGCCCTGGTGAGGCCCCATC
>JAOWBP010001760.1:47922877-47959823 GCA_028571105.1 Tragopan temminckii | reverse complement strand
TTGGCCACAAGGGCACACTGCTGGCTCATGGCCAACCTGTCGTCCACCAGGACACCCAGGTCCCTCTCCGCAGAGCTTTCTTCCAAGTCATTAAAAATCACTGAAGACTTTAAAGATAAGACATTTATCCTTTCTTTACATTCATGTGCTGTGTTGGGTTAAGGTTTTGATCTGTTGAAGAATCAGAGAACTCCCAGATTAATAGGTGACCAGTTGAACAAAGTTCAGGTGTTACAGAATTGTGCAGTGAACAGGTGAGAACTCTCACTGCTTTTGGTTTACTCGAGTTAACTTATGATACCAGATACAATTTGATTTGTCAAAATGAACTAATTTTTAATCTTAGCAGTTTGCAAATTCTTAATTATGATACATAGTTTATATAGTGGTTACTAATCTTCTGATTGTTTCTCTTTTAATTGAAGAGGATAAGCTTGTAAAATGCATTTAGGGGAAGGAAGCCTTTTGTAAAACTGTAGCCTTTTGTAAAACTCAGCTGCTGTGCCTTTTCTCACAGTAATATGTCATTATGGGAACATTTGAAAATTCAGATCTTTATTCCTCAGCCGTGGTTGGCAGAAATCAATCGATACATGGATTTCTCTTTCAGCGCTTTTGTTGTGAGATAGTGATCGAATTGTTTCCATGGGTACTCTGAAATCTGAATAGCTTCTCTTCCTTCCTTTTTCTAATAAGTTTCTCATCGCAAAACCAAACCAAACCAAAAAACTTGTTTTGGTGTAAAGTTTTGTTTGGAATGTGTGAGGCTGTCAGAAAGCAACTTGTTCTCAACACTGCTAGCATGGATCTTGCACGCAGATATGTACTGTACAGTAAAGACAATTACCAGGTGGTAGAGCCGTGTCTGCAGCTGGCATGCTGAGTGAAGAACTAGTACACGGATTAGGGTTTAATCTCAGAGAAAAATTTAGATACAAAACTGAAACATAGATGAACACAATTATGTGCTGCTTCAGGAAAAATATGAGCTGTAGAGCTTTTAAAAATAGTTTGATTAAAATAATTGGATTAGGGAAAGGCATTGGACTTTCAAGAGGAAATTACAGTGATAGAAGGAAACAGTATAGAGAGAGACATTTTAAGTAAATAGCACTTATATATGCTTCTGTATCTATATTTATAATAATGTGGGTTTTTTTTAATAGCCCAGCTTATATTTGTATAAAGCAACAAGGCTTTTACAGTTAACACTGGAGATTTTCTCCTGAGGCAGTGTGTTTTGCTAGAAATATGTCTGACATTGGAACAGGCTGCCTGGGCAGACTGTGATACAACTATCCTTGCAGGTTTCAAAAAACTAATCTAGACAAAGCCATGACTGACCAGATCTAGAACTGTTGGTTGGATCATGTGGAGCAGGAGATGGGACTGGGACTGCATCACCTCTGACGGTCCCTTCCGACCCCACCTTTCTGTGATTCTGTGATCATTTTGGTTTAACCATTCTCAATTATTTGTACAGCAAGGACTAGTTTTACCGGAAGGCTATTTTGCCAAATGTGAGCCAAATTCTACCAAATTCCTTGGAGATTTAATATGGAAAAGATACCTTTTCAGGCCCCATTTCCCAAAGTCTATTCTCCTTCCTCATTTGATATTTGGTGTTTTGTTTTGATTGCTAATACATAAGAATATAAAGGGAAAATTATCACAAACCAATGTGTAAAAAGATGGACGTGGTTAAAACATCTCTAAGCAGTTTTTTGCATGTTAAGGCTAGAGTATTTAACCTTCTGAACTGCTACAAAATGACAGAGCAGCACAGTTATGCATTCTTTGGTCTTATCTTCACTTTTCATACAGTTGGTTAGAAAAATCATCTTTAGTGACAGAAGTAAGGCATGACCAGAGAAGGAAGTTCACAAACTAATCAGATTCTGGCTGTGTGTTTCATCTCCTGTGATATACTACTCCTGCTGGGCTGGAACAATTCCTTTTGAGATAAATCAGCGAGTTCACCTGCTCTTTGGGAATAAGAAATCCAAGATACCTTTTGAAAAAGTCACTTCAGTTTTCAAATCCAGTTCTTTCTGTAGCCCTGTGGCTGTTGCAAACCAGTCTGACAAATGGTACACTGGGGCATATGGTGACTAACAAACAGAGTGGGAATACAGTCTGGTGCTTCTGCCAAGTGCTTTTTGTACTGTGGGACCCTACTCTGAAGGACTGTTCCAGTAATCTGCAAATCAAACTGATGAACACCAGTACTGTGAAAACCACTGGTTCTGTGGTTAGGTTACCCCCTTGAGAAAAGAATCATAGCTTCTTTAAATTTTCTGAGGATGCTCCAAAATGGCTGCACATTTTGTAGTACCTTTAGGCTGCATGAAGTTCATCAATCAGTACTGCTTCAAGAAGAGGACTGAGGAAATTTCAAAGCTTGGCATGGTATTTTATTAAAAATGAAGCAGAAAATTAAATCTTAGTGATTACAAAAGAAATTCTCCCTAAATTCAGCTTAGTCTGTTGACTGAGGAAACAGGACGTTAACCTGTCAATTTCTTCAGAAGTTGAGCTTCATAAATGATATCTTACCTTAATCTAAGGCAAACGTCTCATTATGTGGACTGTGAGGTAAAGGTACTAGTTTAAGTTGACACAATAAACTGATTTAAACCTCTTTGATCTTTTGCAGGATGGCTGGCTGTGGTGAAATAGATCATTCAATCAACATGCTTCCCACAAACAGGAAGACAAATGAGTCGTGTGCTAATGCTGCACCTTCCCTGACAGTCCCTGAATGTGCTATCTGTCTGCAAACGTGTGTCCATCCAGTAAGTCTGCCTTGTAAACACGTGTTCTGCTATCTGTGTGTCAAGGGAGCTTCTTGGCTTGGGAAACGTTGTGCGCTCTGCCGGCAGGAGATCCCAGAGGATTTTCTTGACAAGCCAACCCTATTATCACCAGAAGAACTCAAAGCAGCAAGCAGAGGCAATGGAGAATACGCTTGGTACTATGAAGGGAGAAATGGTTGGTGGCAGTATGATGAACGTACCAGCAGGGAGCTGGAAGATGCCTTTTCCAAGGGTAAAAAGAGCACCGAAATGCTAATTGCTGGGTTTTTATACATAGCAGATCTGGAAAACATGGTTCAGTATAGGAGAAATGAGCATGGACGGCGCAGAAAAATAAAACGGGACATAATAGATATACCAAAGAAGGGAGTGGCTGGGCTTAGGTTGGACTGTGACACTAACAGTGTCAACCTGGCACGAGAGAGCTCTGCTGATGGTGCGGACAGCACACTGACTGGGGGGGCTGCAGCTGTACAGCCTCTGGTGCCTGTTTCTGCTAGGCCACTGCCATCACTGGATGGCCAGCTTATGAGTCCTTCGACACCCTCTCCTGATGCAAGCACTTCTCTGGAGAACTCTTTTGCCCACTTACAAATAAATGGAGACAGTATGGCTGAAAGGAGTCATAGGGGAGAGGGAGAGGAGGACCACGAATCATCATCTTCTGGTAGGGTGCCAGCCCCTGACACCTCTGTGGAGGAGACTGAATCGGATGCTAGCAGCGATAGCGAGGATGTGTCTGCTCCCCTCCAGCAACACCCATCCTCTGCCCAGCAGAGACACTTGAATGCAAACACAAACCAGTCTGGAGCAGATAGACCAGTAGCAGGGGGAGGGGTGGCAAATGCAAGTGTAAGATCTAGGAGGCCAGATGGACAGTGCACAGTCACTGAAGTGTAAATCTGGAGCCATGCAATTTAAAAACTCAGTCTCCTATCTGTAAATTTTCTGTCCACATTGGCATTGCACTCAAACCTAGCAGTGTGTTTGGTGGGAGGGTGGGGTGAAGGGGAGAAGCAGATTTGGCCTAACTTAAGTCTTTTAACATGTCTTAGCTGGAAGACTAACTGTAAGAAACTGGGTTGACCTGTTAATGGTTTGAAAGCTGCTTAGCAATACCCGGTTTTCTTGAAAATGTCTTGTGTTTATTTTGTAGCATTTTCCCCTTGAAGATACTCTATCCCTTTTTGGCCAATGTATATCTACTGTACAACTTGAATTGTCTTCATTATCTGATTGTTGCATTAAGTGTCTTACTACTTTCTGCATGGATTGATGTATGAAAAGAACACTAAAGCAACGTGGGAGCAGACAAGACGTTGGGTGTGAGCAGGATGCTTAATTTAATGTGAGAAAAATAGATGTGAGTTTGGAGTTAAAAATGTGTTTTTACTAGACAAAGAGCAAGCATTTACCTTCCTTCAATGGAAATGTAAAAATGCTGTTAACTTTTGTTGCAAATTCTTACCTATACACTTCATGGCATTTTCATCAGCTTTGCCATCTAGTCCTTGTAGTTCTGTTTTTGAGGTCTTTCTTGATCTGTCTCGTTTTTGTTACGGAATTTATAATTTAATAAAAACTACATTTTATCAGTAACCATCTTAGATGTGTCTCCAATTTAATTGAACTTAAATGGAGGAACTTTAAAGAAAAATATCATAAAACAGCTTCCTGTATTCGCCAAAAGCAAGGATTGGTTTAGAGTGGCATCTTTAAGTTCTTATGTTCCTGACTATTTCAACCAGAACACTGATCTAGGAGGAGTATGTCTTTCTAATGAAAAAAAATCACAAGTAAACACAAGCCTGCTTACACAGGCTTCACACTTCTCAAGTGCTGACCAACTCACTTCACTGTTGTTGTAGACAAAAGTATCACACAGTCTTATTAGCAGCAGAAGTGTTGAAATAAAAGAGCAAAAATAATCATACTTGACCCTAAAGTGCAGAAGACATGTTAAGGACTAGATTGCTATTATCTGTTCTTCATAGCAAAGCTCATAACTGCAGAAATCAGATAATTTGGGACTTGTATTTGAAATGCACTCATGAATTGGCCCCAGTTACTACAGAGTGATTATTAGAAATGTCTACAAGCCAGATCTTAAGTGCAGCTTGTTTTTATTATAGCAGTTGTTTCTCATTTTTTCAAAAACATTTGTTCATTGCCTTTAAGATAAAGCTAATTAAACCCCAGTTCTTGGTGCACATGGCCCTGAATAGAAAGGGCTGATAGCTGATTCTTAAGTATTCTCAACCATCAAACAAGAAGGTGCTGTAAGTATACAATCATTTGAAGAGAATTAAATGAGCTGGTTTTTAAGAATGGTATATTTAAGTTTCTAAAACCTTCTTACAGTAACGAAGGCTGACATGACAAGACAATTCTTGGGCAAAACTGTATCCATTTCTGATTTCTCTGCTCACAGGTGAGACAGTGGGTCAGTGAACAAAGGAAACTGCACAGGAGACCGAGACAGCTTTCTCAGCTAGGAAGGGATAGTCTTGATCACAGATTTTCACCTTCCATTTCCATAAAAAGCTAAGCCAGTAATATGACCTTTGGAAGGAAAGAGTTTGGAGTGCTTCTTACTTTCATTTGTTAGCTGTCACCTTTCTTTTTGTTTTGAGTTACCATACACTAGCTCTAATCGAAGTCTAACTTTGTGCTGTAAAACACTCAGTAAGAATGCTTCCAGCATTTGCATGCATTTCACTTAGGGTAAGGTCATGCCCTGTTAAAGCAAGATGCAAAGTACAGGACCTGCTGTATATTTCATTTGAGGAGTTTCAGTACCACACACACGCGTGCGCACACACACAAAATGAATTTCATCAGTGATTATCCACTAGGGTTTTTGGCCAAAGCAGAAACGGACTTTTGTTCAGGCCAAACACCCATCAGTACTGCTTTTGGCTCCCCAGGGTTAACTGCAGCTGTGAATTACTACAATTAGAGGTTGATGGGAGCTTAACAGATAATCATCAGAGTGGCAAACCCTCTCCAGGATCACGCTAGGAAGAAGTAGCAACCAGTAATTCCCATCTTATATTTAAACTGTTACCTTCAGTAGGAAATTTATTCTGTATCTATTTTAGCCAAGCTACAGCTACACTGCATATATATTTTTTAACGAAGCAAGGGGAACACCTAGCTTACCTGGTAAGTATATTCCTGCCGAAGGTTGGGTAGCAGCAAATATGGGGAAGTATCAGTATTGCTAGAAGTGATCCTCAGAGTGACAGTATTCAAGCTTTCAGCTAAGAATCCGTGCACTTTAAGTACTCAAGAGTGTCCCAATATTACAGAGGCAAGAAATAAGATAGGCATTTCACAATGGAATAGAAAGCCTTGTTTGCTGAGGAGAGAGGTGGCAAATCAGCCCCTAGAAAATACAAAAGCTAGTACTCCTTTTAACTAGGAGACCAGGGAGGATCAATTCTGAATTGGGTTTCTAATTCATTTTGTGCATTTGGTGCTTGTTAGTTTTAGATCATTTCTAAAGGAAAAGCAGCATGTAGTCTTTAATAAATTTAAAGAAAATATAAATGCCTATTAGCTGCTGGTTACAAGTATTTGGCACTTCAGGATGACAAGCAAGTGCTCTCAAATTGACCACTTAGGTTTGAAATTTTTAAAATGGGATTCCATTTCATCTCAGACTGGAGCCCTCACGATAGCACTCACATTAATTTAGTTAGGCTGGTTTTCATAGTAAGGACCATACTTATTTTTAAAATGAAGAAGAATAACACAATATTAGGCTGTGCATGAAATCTTTGATCAAAGCAAACACCTATAATTATGAGAATCTCCTACAGTAGTGTTTGGTGTATTTGTGATTCCAACTGAGAGGGCAAAAATGAGTTTCCTGTAACCTTTTCTGAAAGTGTCTTGGCTATTCTAGCACCAGTTAATGACTTGTCCTGTTCTCAGAAACAAACACTGGGGATTGCTGGAGAAAGGCATTTGCTGAAACAAACTCCGTGCCTACAAATCAAACTGGAAAGAGGACTCTTGTACATACAGGATGTGCATATATACCTAGTTTCACTTACTGATAGCACAGGTCTAGTTCAAACTGTATATGTAAAACAGATGCAGCATTTCTGCTGCAGTTTCCTACCTTCCTAATTTGCATCACTCAGCTCACAGAATATACTACTGGGCCTTATAGCACTTGGATTAAAAGGAAACATGCAAGTGCCCTTTCTTAGGTTCAAATGTTCACAGCCAGTAAAAAAAAAAAAAAAGATCACAATATTAGCAGCAGCAGAGACCTACTAACTTGCCATAGCACATATTTTTTTGACTGACAATGTGAGGTACTATTGCTTCACAAAGTTGAGAAGGGCTCGAGGGGGGAACATGGACTGGAGCATGCTTTGAAGGTACAGACATACAGGCAATCTGGAATCCCTCAGGGATTGAGAAACTTCATGAAAAGCACATCAACTTCATTACAAATGAATCAAGTATTCCCTTACTACATTAAAACATCCCTATTTCTTAAGTCATGGGGTTGAAACCCCTCAGAGTATAGGAAAACACCCAGCAGCACAGGGCTATCAAACAATGAGCTGCTAGATAAAAAAGGGGAAGAGGGAAAGCGCATAGTAGACAATACCATCTCCCTGTATTCCTATTCCCATCTCTAACTTGGAAGTAAAAATTACAAACACTATTTTTAGGATGGAGAGGTGTGAAGTCTTCCTCCAAAAGTAGTATAACTTTCAAAGGCAGAAAGGAGGTATCAACAGGGCAAAGTTGCTTATCTTCTGCAAGATGCCAGCTCAAAACACATCCCTTTCTTCAGCAATTCTTCTCTTTTGGTTGCTTTAGGCTACACACACTCCCCACTGCAAAAGCCATATAATAAAGTATCCAGCAGAACATAGCATATACTCAAAAGCTACAGAATCTTAGCAGGCCACCTAGCCTGATTCCTGTCACTGATCTGTCCCCAAATCTCCAAACCTACATCCAGTTACCTCACCATCTCAAGCTTGGTAATCCTGCCGCACTGTGAAAATCATAACATGGATTTCCATGCAAGGAAACACTTCCTTTTCCTAAGGAACTTGGACCACACACCTAGTTAGTTACGCTCAGTGAAAGCAAGAATGCACGTCCATGCCAAATAGTCCAGAGTTTCCTCCTTAACATGCTCCCCTGGGGTACACAGGTCCCAGCTCCAGCCCTCATCATTGCTGGATTGAGAGACAAGGTAATCAGCTGTACAGGAAATTCTCAGTTATGAATACGCCTGTCCATTTCTGCTCTCACAGATGTTGCACTCTAAATGAAGAATCATCAGCCAAAGCAGGGACTCTGTCTCAGTTTCTATTTTCTAAAGGAAGAACTCTCCCTGCTGAGTTATCTAGTAATTCACACAGTCACTAGCATGGCGTAAGAAAGGTGACAGTTGATATAGTTGCCTTTAACCAGTTTCAAATCACCCAAGAAAGGTAACAGTCACAATCCAGTAATAAAGAAGGAATATCTTACCCCTTTCCCAAAGATCAGGGTTCCCTAGAAACTCCCAAATGAGATGATCTTCAAGTAGAGATGCTTCCCTTTTGATGCCAGTCCTTAAATGAGGTTAGGGAGGGGCAGGCCCTGGGTTCACTCTTTCTGGTTGCACTGGTGAATTGCTTCCACCTGTGATCCCAGGGCTGGCTATGTCCCTTCACCAGGTCTCAATCACTGGTTCAGACTGTGACCTAGCAGTTCCCATACACATGGTTATTGAGTTCCAAGTGATCTGGTCTCTCACAGCCCAAATATGTACTACTAGTTAAAGGAAAACAAGTCTTTCCAGATACGTCTCCCATGAATGCTGAAGTACTAAGAGCACCTCACTAAAAAAAAATCTTATTTGGGAGCATTATACACTATAATCTAAAATTTCAAGAAGATTTCAAGGGAAAAATGATGTCAACAGCTTTGCATGTGCCCAGCAGCACAGACCCAAGGCTGTGGGAATGCGCAGATGCGTATGTTGGTAGCTGGTTTCCAAAGCTGTGAGTAGACACCTAAATGCACTTAAAGATCTGGATCCACAACAGAAAATAAGGCCCAGCTCTTCAGTGAGTTAGAACTATTTCTCCTTAAAAAAAAAAAAAAAAAAAAAAAAAAAGGAACTAAAAAGTAACACATCCTTGTATACTTTCTGAACAATTATACCAAGGAATGACTGAAGATGAAAAAACTATACTCTCACCAGTTATCAAAGCTTCAAAGTTGCTTTAAGGCACTGGCCACATTTGGGGAACTTCAGCTTTTATAGCTTTGGGCACACCTGTTCTGTAAATAAAGAAACCTCTCATCTCTCACACAATTCATTTCTATACCAGTTAGAAAAAAAACAAAATTACTCCAAAGAAAATAATCTTCAGCCTCATTCCAAAATAATTAGATTCTATTCTAAGCACAGTATTTACCTTTAGATATGAATTTCACTAATCTCCATTCAATGGGTGATTAAAACAGAAAGGGATCTTATGGGGATTACTGTGTGGTTGCACACCAAATATGTCTGCCAGACATGAATGACAGGAATGTTAAGAACTTGTACCTTTAAACTGGCACTAAACGATTCAGTCTATTATCTGCTTTGGTGAAAGCTTTGTGTGTAAAATATGAAGAATATTTATTATATACTGACAATCATTTATGCTTTTGTCTTCTAGCCAATGCCTCCAAATTGGCAGGCCCACCCCACACAGTTCCAAAAACATCCTTCTCCGTCCTTAAGGCAGCTTCCAGCGGCAGTTCTCTTCCAGCTGTGACCACCTTTTTCACAGCTCGAATCACGCTAGCTGGACCCTCTGTGTACTGACTCAGCCAGGCTCGAGCTTCTTCTAGTGATCCAGTTTCATCTGAAGAAGACAAGGTCCCCTCTGACAGCCCGAGATGCAGCGCTCTCTCAGGGTCCACCCCATGAGCCCCACTCAGCAGCTGGAGGGCTGCTCTACTGCCAACGATTCGCACCAGCCTGGCGGCTCCTCCCCATCCTGGCACCAGGCCCATGTGCTTATGGACAAATCGAATCTCACTGCCTGGCGTCATCAACCTGTCAATGAAAAACAAACATTCAGAGGTCAATCTGGGCAGTGACTTCAGTTTTCAGCTCTCTGGCATTCACTTCTCTACTTCCTCCCTTCTGCTTCCAAATGATAATGCAGTATGACAGTTTGCTCATTACAGCCAAAGCTGTAAAATCTTAATTTTTACATCACTAGTGCTTCATTATGTTTTCTGTTGTTGTTCTAATTTAGAGAGTCCACCCGAGTCTGATTTTCTAAGTACTCACTGCAGTAAGGGAGGTCAGGATGGATGTTCTATTTATGTCACACATTGTGTAGCAGAATTCTGTTTATGCCTTACAACGTGTAATAGAATTGCTCCTCTCCAGGAGATAGTCTCACATTCCTGTTTCAAATATTTCACATCTTTACTTCATTTCCACAGTCTGTCACCTTCCCTGTTTAAGAGCTCACCTCAGGGTTGATTAAGCTCTCTCCCTGAAGGAGCTCTGCTGCAGTGGATGGTACTCTCTGCATGGCATTCATACTGACACGCTGGGTTAGTGGAAAAAGCCTCTCAAAATAGAAACACGAAGGACAGATGTACAGAAGCAGGCCAGTACTTCTCATTCTTAAGATATGGTTCTGCGGTGTGGTTGCTTGCTGCTACTTCTAACACAAGGGTTGTGAATTATACTTGTGAGGCAGATTAACTTCCATCCAAATACTAACTGGCTTTTTGAAGATAAAACTTATAATACTAATATCTACACGAGTCTGTTTCCTAACAATGGAGTTTTCTATAATGAAAATACCAAATTGAACAGCTTTAAAAAGGAAAAGAAAATCTTCTTTAAAAGTGGAACTGCTTCTGGAAACTCACTGTTCCCAAATCTGCTTAGTTATTGTTAATTGTGAGTTTGTTTGGTCACTTTTTTTTTTCTTCTTAATGAGAGCACTATCAGCATTCATGATGTATTACAAAGCACCAGGGCTGAAGAGCTTACAACACTTTATCCCACCCCCAAAACAATGCACAAAGGCAACAGCTGACATGCCAGATTGCCTGAAAGCCATTTTGTGCAGATAGTGGAGGAAGGTTAATGTGACAAAAAGAAGAGAATGGTGTTGCAAGGGAAGAAAGGCTTATAGCTAACATGATCAATTGCTTCCCAAATGCAGCAAATCCGAGGGGGTTCAAGTCTCTCCTCTTCAAATTCTGCAAGTATTCCAGAATTCCTTTCTTGGTGCAGCTTACTTTGCAATTTGCTGACACCCTATGTCCTACTGGGAAAGCAATAATGAAAACATTACTAAGGGCTTAATTCTAGCTGTGCTGAGCAACACGAAGCATTAAAAAAAAAGTGGTCATACAAAGCGAGTCACACGATGCTAGATGATCTGTAGGCAGCCTCATAATACAGCCACAATGGATGAGTAAGGCGGTGCCATATTTGTTGAACCTGAGATTGTGTAGGCACTTGGGTTCAGGCCATAGGGACAGACACGTCAGTGAACACACAGTGGGAAAATGCATGGTAAGTTCTGTCAATGCAGTTGGAAGTTCACATGTGAAGTTGAATTTTATGTTAGAAGCATGGCCCATCCTTTAGTACCATCAAGAAAAAAAAAGAATTTACTGTGTGGGAAAGAATATGTGAACCTGCTCAGTTGTCACCCTCTTCAGAGAAAATGAAACCAAATGAGCTGAAAGGAAAATAAATGTCTGGCTGCAAATTCCAGGCTCTCACAGGGATTCACCTCTCCATATAATGTACCTTTGAGCAAGCTCCTCAGAGAAAACTAAGTCATCAACAGAAGGTGTAAATGTGTCTGCCTGTCTTCAAACTTAAGTGTCTGTGGTTTTTCAGGCTTTTCAACTATGAATCCTCTCCAAAGTTCTGTCACTTCTTTTAGAAACCGCCCATCACACTCTCCATTTAGTTACTCCGCGCAATTCCAATCCTTCTGCTCGGGGAAGTGAAGGAGGCTTGAGCTCAGATTTTGCACATTCCAAAAGGCAAAGGTTGCTGCTAAGCTGCCTGAAACCAGCCTTGAAACATCACCAGCTGCAGCCTTGCATAAGTATTTCTCTCTTTGTTTTATGAAAGTTGAGTCTGTCCTCTGAGACATGACAGATCTGATCTAACGTTAGACAAATTTATGTAACAAAAAGTACATCAAACGCTACTAAACACAAAGATGCAGACATCAAAAAATGGAAGACAGAAGCACCATTCTATTCTTGAGCTGTTTATAGCTTATTCATCTATTACTGGCCCTGTCTGAAACACAACAGGAAATGAATACAAAATGAGTCTCTGATGTGACTTAGTATGTCTGCACTTGTCTTCTAGGTCAAGAGAATTAAGATCTGGGTCTCCTACATCCCAGGGGAAGGTCATACAACAAGGCTCCTGGACACATGCCTCCTCTGTCCTAAGAAAAATGAAAATCTGTTGCATGACAATGCTGAAAAAAACATTTATCAAACATAATTCGTATACAATGTAACTGAAGGACTTCAGAAGCAGAGAAACATCCTTCAGAACAGCGAAGAGCAGTGAAATCCTTGTATCTTAAAACAGAAGGTAACAGAAGCACTAAAGAGCAGCGCAAACCTTCTCTAAGAACATTATAATCCCACATTACAAACACTACAACACCTCTAGGAAGACAGCACAGCTACCAGGGGCCACATCCAATTTTGGATTTGTCATCTGAAGCAAATGAGCTGCAGCAAATATTCCTGTTCTGCATCTTAAAATATTCTCAGATCCACTAAATGTTACAAACCCTCCACACCTTTGATAGGATTCCTTCACTGACATCTTGCTGTGACCACAAACTGACTGTCACACCACATCACTAACAATGCACGTGAGAAGAACACCATGTTTGCCATTACCAAGGCAGCCGAATGAGTCCCATCCTTGAGCAGGTACACTTGCTTCCTTAAAGGCAGTGCTCCTTTTGAGCTAAGAGTGATGCTTCCTGCACTAATGTACCTTCCAGCTATTTGAAGATAGAGCACGCACAATGAAGGGTGAAAATGTAATGCAAACTGAAATGTATTCTCTAAGTTTTTCTAATCTGCTTTTTATAGCACTCCTTTTACTGAAGTGTTCCAATAGGTATAATCAGCTCCCTGGGTAGAATACAAACTGTTTTACAGTCTGTGCTGGCCCTCACTTCCACATCTACTGAACTTCTGGGGTTTGAATTAAATTCAGCATTCTGACAAAGCAAAGGCGCTAATGACAAATATCACATTATGCATTTTAAAAGTTTCTGCCACTATGCTTCTGAATGCCGTGATGGAAAAAAGGATGCCTAAAATGTTAAACATGCTGTCAGCAACCTGGATTTTGTTCCCAACCCTGCTTGATTCTCAGTGTCATATAAGGACACAGATCCTTACTTCCAGTCTTCTCCTATGATCTGGCCTGACACTGACACATCAAGGAGGGAGGCAGCCAGCATCACACAGGGCTGCAGCACCTGGTTCTCAGCTCAAGTTGTCCTGGAAAAGGCAGCCAGAACTGCAGGAGCTGACTTTCATCTCTCCCACAAATACTTTGGCCTCCTACCACTTCCTCTCAAATCTCCAGTCAACACAAATAACAGGCCTTTGGGTCATATGAGTTCTCTGACCAAATGTGCTAGCTAACTCTTTCATACATTTTGGCAACTCTATGAAATAAATCTATACATTTTGGTAAATCTATAAGGTGATTTTTTTTTTTACAAAGTGATAACTCTAAAAACAGTCAAAGGTCTCAGGATGCTCAGTACTCTGTGAAACCAGCAAGAATGCAGGACTGACATCAAAAGCTTTCAGACAATCCAAACCACATACACAAGTATTTTAAGCACAGAAACATATTAAAGAAAAAAAAAAAACAAAACAAAAAAACCTAGGAAAATGGTAACAGAAAGAAGGTAATCAAGGGCTGAACATTTGTTTTAACCAACAAACAATAGAAGCACAAAGTTAATACACAATTCAGTAAAATTTTGCCAATATATATGTTTTTCTATCACATTTATCAATATGCCATCAGCTTAATTAACTCTTGTTAAATTAAGCAACAACTGTGCAATGCTGACAGGTGGCCAAAGCAGCTTTTTAAAATAAACGCTGTTGGAAAGCGTAAGTTCTAGAATTTGTTAGAGGTCAGACATTACATTGCCTGTGGATGGCATTAATCATGCAAACAAACTGTTTCACCACGCTGGCATTAACATTTGAGGACCTTGCTTGCAAATGATAAAAGCTCACAAGTAACTAGCTCAAGATTTTGTACCTTTGCTTTGTAAGTATTAACAGAACCAACAGAAGTTGCATTAGTTCTTAAATCCACATTAAACTATAAGTGAGCTTGAAAGTCTTGAGTCCATTGGCCACTTCTTCCCTTATTCTACTGCAGCTTCCCATCACTTAAATACAATCCCCGCCCCATCATCTCACCTGCACACTGTGCCTCAGGCTCACTCCTCCTTCCTTACACTTCTCCATCATCCCAAATAGCACAGACGATCCCAGTACTGATGGTGGGTCCTTGCAGCCAGTGTCTGTGACTCAGGCAGCAGACACAGTTACACAGGTAATATCCATACTCTGACTTCCCTTCTCCTCTTGATGCTTGCAAAACCCACAAAAAAAAAAAAAAAAAGAAAAGAGCACTGCTCTTAATGCACAAAATGCTGCCAAAGATTGGGCATTTTTAGCCAACTAAAGTGTTTTTTAGAGCAGTAAGTTAAAATAAAGGGAGAATTGTGTCTATTGAACTTATAGCATCAGAGTAATAAATAAACTACCAGTTCCTTTATCTGTGTAACAAAAGCCCTGATTTAGGAACAAAAGTCTTTTACTTCAGCTTGGTCCCTCACACCACATAGATCAAGTATTACCTTCCAGACAGCATACTACATCTTTGGCTTTGCAAAGAAAATAGTAGATGGCTGAAAAACATAACTTTAGATGAAGTAAACGCGGGCAGTTGGATGCAAGAGATGAGAAGTTGGATGCTTCTTAAAAGAAAGAAGCCACTGTATGTTTCTTTCACAGGAAGAAAAAGCACACCCATAGGTCTACAGTGCAGTACGAACTATAGGATCTGAGTAGATGGAATCTCCCATACTGTCCATCTTGGCACATGAAAACCAGAGTCCATCTGTGCCTGAGGAGATGCAAGTGAGCAAAAGGGCCTTCAGCCAACAACAGATTAAAGCTCTTCCTATAGCCACAAAAAGGCCAAGCAAGCCTACAATCAGGGCAGTTAGCCTGAAGCTTGAGCAAGGCCGTCACAGAAGCAGTCAAGCACTGCTGCCACTGCATGCTACCCTGAATGGTTCACATAGCAGCACATAACTGCAGTTTGGATATTAGCTGACTTCTCCCCATTTTCTTTAGCAGGGGGATGGCCCTGCAAGTGATCTCATGTTCAATCAACCTCTGATATCTGCACATCAAATCTTAGTCAGAACAATACTCCAGATACCACACACCTTCCCAGTTGATGTATCTAAACCCTGCCCACACGTACAAATGTTAACGCATGCAGGAAACTGTAGAATGTTCTTGGCATTAAGATACTACAAAGTCAAATTCTTAAGGCCTTGTATACGAACGTTCTGTGGCAGTTTGCCATAATGCTCGTGCCTACCTCCTCCAGAATCTGAGTATAATTGTGAAAATAAGACTTGTCAAGGCAGTGGTTCATATTCATCTTCGCAAAGCCACACAAAGCCTGATATAACTGATAAAGTGAAGGCTCAGTTCATGCCAATGGAGACCTTACTCGGAAGTTTAATACACTGCAATTAAATAATAGTATTGTGTTCTATTAATGACAACTTGTCTTGAATAAGTATTTAGTCTCTCAAAATATTCTCAGGACTATAAATCTTATTAGAAAGGCTAGGAATACTTTTATCAGGTTCATTTTTAATGGGAAAAAAAAAAAAAACCACAACACAAAGTTTTAGGTTTGTTCCATATTCTAACACGCAAGCTTTCCATGGTTATTATAGCAATGGCTGGACTTGAGGCCTTTTCCAACCTGAATTATTCCACAATTCTACAAAAGTCCCACTAAAACAACAGTCAAATTAACCAGTTATTTTCACAATCATAAATGCATGCTGAAGTAGGAAGGTACTGCAGAAAGAATATTCTGCAGAAGAAATATGCAGTATAACACCGAAATAATTTAGGCAGTCAGCAAAGCTGATGAAGAACAGTTTCCTGTCTTTATTTCAGCTTTCCTGACAGATGCTGTTAAAATAAGACTGTCTCCTCCAAAAAGCAAGCTGGGAGTAATTAATCCATCTCTAGCTATATAGTGCAGGGTGTCTTTACCACTACACCATCAAATAACTATCCAGGTACTCCATCAGGAGATTATCTACATAAAACAGCTAAAGAGTTTTCCGAAATTCAGCTATTTTACTACACACACTGTCATCAAGAAAACATCTCAGTTTTCTGAAAATACTAACAAATTGATTCATCCTGAGAATAGTTAGTCATAATTTTACCTGTCCTTCAATCTCACAGGCTTTAAAGGGATCAAAAAGTCCTGATTATAAACTTAATGAATGACTCCTTGCTAATTATATTTAGCAGATTTTTCAAACTAACGGTACAGTAAGTATCGATCAGCCATAATTGCTCAGTGCTTTTCCAGCACAACTTACTAGCATTAATTCCCTCTGCTCTTGTCTCGTATCTCCTGTCTCATGGAGAGCCTCTCATGTTTCTGTCCAACACAAAGAAAGAATAAAACAATTAAGCACCACAGCAATAGCTGCTTCAGAGCAGTGATAACATGAAGAGAGACTTCCAAAATGAAAATGCTGTAAAACTGATAAAACAAAGGAATTGACCACGACAGGCCATGCAGACTGACATCATAAAAACAAACCCTCAAATCTTTGCTCTTTCTGAAAAATCCTTTTGTCACAAATATACTCATGATGGATATCTAAATGGTAACCAGTAGAGAGTATAAAGAGAAGATAGTTTAAGAGTTTGGAGAAACCACGTCTCTTGTGCATGTATAATGGCTCAATGATGCTCCACAACCCCCAGTTTCACCAGGGTCAGAAGACACTGTGCATATTAATCATCTCTCCTGCTCATAAACATTCACTACAGGAATGCAATGGAAAGATGTAGATCCAGTCAGCTCTCTCAAATCCTTGCAGGGATTAAAAAAAATAATCACAAACACATCTTTACTTGAGATTTAAATACATTAAAATTATATTCAAGAACCAAAATAAAAAAGATTCTCCCAAGCACACAGAGTTCTACGTACTTCCTAAAACTCAGTGTCAAAGGAGTAGGCTTAAGGACAGCATAACAAATCTCACCAGCAAGAGAGCTCACTCTTCTTACAGCTCTTTTCAAACTGCCTTACAGATTATACAGAACGTTATTTATAGTTACTGAATTACTTTGTAACACGCTTAGTGCATCCACTTCCCCCTGCTCAGTGTTCACATAAAGTAGCCTAAGAGAAAATATCTCACATTTCACCAGCATGCATTGCCTTTAACTTCGTTACTTCCCTCCAGTCAGATTTTACCAATGCATCTTTCAGAATTCTAAGAATTAAGGTCAAAACCTGGACCCAGAAATAGACTCCTGGTTACAGATGTATTATCTTGAGCAAGAGCTAACACTTCTGGGTTGGCTAGGGAACCCGAGTCCACTTCCCAGAGCTGATAGACCTTAACAGTGAGAAGAACATTTATGGGGAAACTTAACTGTTTTTAACCACAATCCTATCATGCTTTTTCACATCAACTCAGAGTCAAGTAAAACGGTACGGGTAAATCCACCATCTATTGCCCAAACTTTGAGGCACTCAATGGAAGGTGAGCCTCCAAAAGGTACAGAGCCAATTCAAAGAGATTACTAGTTTCAGAAGGAAGAAGCACAAAAGCAATACTGTTACTAGAAAAAGGTCTACTGAATAACAGGATTTAAAGCAGACCCAAACCAGTCCAGAACATGACTGCATAAGAATGACTGGAGCATGGAAAAACTTTTATTTCTCAAACAGTTCCCTGATCAGAGGTGAGAAGGTAAAACAGAGCCAGAAGGACTGTAAATTAGAAAGAGATTATGGAAGGAAAAAAAAAAAAAAATGCAAGGAGAGAAGTTGTTGCGAATACCCCCCAAGGAATCAGCCTCATCGAGGAAAGGTAGATAGGGCCACCCAAAAGTCTTCTGCAGGTGATGTTCACTGTAATACTTGTTGCAATCCATGCTGATGGCTCTTCTAATCACCTTCTGAAACAGAATCTCCCAAAAGTCAGTTAAGGATGAAGGTTCAGCCAGTAGCTGTGAATTAACGGTTTTAGATCTATTTTTATTTTTTATTTTTTACCTGAGGCTGACATTTTCTTGCCTGCGGCTTCACAGAGAAGAGCATGCTATAAAAAACTATATTTGTTCTAAAAGATATAAATGAAGTTCAATATTGGAAATTACAGAGTATTTTTTTCTGTAACAGGAACGAAAAATCGAATTAGATGACAGATCACAGGGCAAGAAATAGGCACACAAAAAGCATGACTGATTAAAACTCCAAAAGCAGTACTAAAGGAAGCAAAAAAGAGGTTGTTTTTTTTTTTTTCTTTTTTCTCTTGTCATTTTTCAGAAAGCTGACAGGAAGGAAAATTATTTGGCCTAACTTCAAAGAAATCAATCCATTTCCCAAGCTCAGATGTGGTTCGCGCACCCCAGAAGTGCTGGGGAAAAAGCAGAGGGCTGGCCAGGCTGCTCAGCTCTGGGGCAGCAGGTCATGCTGCCTACCGTTACACGCTACATGCAGATATCGTGTGGCCCTGTTACAGGTTGCAACACGATGCAAAAGTTATACAAGATGTGGAACTGGTCCCTCATCCTCGCTCTCATGCCTGAGCACTCAAGGTAGCCTGGAAGACCAAGAAAACAGCAGGAGACTTTGAAAAGGTTTATGAAAGCGTGCAAGGCTCACAGCATGTTATAAAAGCATATGGAAGAGAGAAAACAAAACAGATAGCTATTCCAAGGACTGTAACTTCACTGAAGTGTGCGGTATGAACTCTGATAACCTATCACAAATCACCAGAACAACAATGTGGGACTGAAGGCCCATTATTCATAATGTGGTGCCTGGATCCCTTTTCCCTCCCTACATCTGTAATATAGCTGTATAGTACATACCATGGGTTCCACCGCATTTTTCCTCCCTTGCTTTAAGTACTGATGCCCCTCCTACTAAGACTCTCTTCCTCTCCTAATTCCCAGCTATGACTTATTTCTGTTGCCGTGGTGTCAGTTCAGTGGGTCCCAGCCACAGTTACACTGCAACCTCCATTATCACACAATTGTTTTCAGAGTAGTTTCCATCTTTGCATAGGACTTTGGTCTTGCCCATGAAGCAGGTTTCAGCTACTCTTTACAGGCTGCCAAAACCTAAAAACACAAGTGAGTGAAAGCCAAAATAAGGCTCACATAAAAATTACTCATGCTAGAAACCTAAAATATTACATGCCTTTTCTTCTGAAAAAGGAACTAGAACTGTTTGGATTTCGTTCAAATAAAGGCTTTCAACAGCAGATATGCTTTTTAGACTGGAGAAAAAATTTCCATTAGAAAAGATCCACAGCAATATTTTACAAGATTTTTTTGATGAAAAACAGCCATTTATAAGGAACTTTTTTTTTTTTTTTTTCAGCATATTAATAACCTCAGTTTCCCAAATCGCTATTTCTGTCATACATGTTTATCAAGACCAAAGAAAGCCAAACAAAATACTCCTGGACCAAGCTCAAAAGCTTTTGTTCCTGATATATAAAAGGGGAGGGGGAGCTTTTCAAAAATCAGAGATTGGCATCTCAAATGTCAAACAGGCAAAATTCACTTCGGTCTACTAAACTCAGATGATTGGAAAGTAACAAAGTTTCTCAATATTGACCCTAAGAGTTGCAAGGTCTGAACCTCTCTAATACCTTAGCATACGTCTGATACGTCACATTTCTGCAACACTCAGCACTGAGGGATTTAAAAACTGTCATGACATCACACTAACAAACTTTTGCAAGATCGAAGGGAATAGGGCGCACTGAAATTCAGCTCTGAGTGCAGTGTTACTGATGCTGAATTTGCACATCCTACATAGCAATTTCTGACTACAGCAACAAGATCATTTGATATCACTGGTGATTAAATTGTAACACGTTGCCGATTTGTCAGGATACCACACTAATGAACTGAAGCTTTTTTTTTTTTTTTTTAAATGATCACAGTGGCTGTTTCAAGTTTTCCAAATATTATATGAATTCAGAGCTCATCTCTTTTTTTTTTTTTTTGTTTTGGAGTTGGGGGAGTGGTGTCACAAGGACATAAATAGGCTTAAATAGAAGACAATGGCTTAAATAAAAAGACAAAGGCTTAAATAGAAAGACAATGTTAACATTAACATTCAACAGTAACCTAGCTTCTCCAACTTTTAACTTCTTAATATGACAGATTAGCTACATTGATGAGGAAGTGCAGACAGCTTCAAATCACTAACTGGTGGTACGTTCAACCATAGGTTCTTAAACACACAACAATTTAAGGAAAACAGGAATTTAATGTAGGAATTAAAAATTTTATTTATTCCTTACAGTAACTGATGAGTTACAGCAGTAGCAACTCATTTCTTACAAGTCATAGAATCCAGAAAGGAAGAAGCTGAATCTACCCATGCTCACAGGTTAAAAAAGTCTGCATTCTTTATTACACAATTACACGATTTTAGGTAAATCAGGAAGTAACAGGGCAAAACTGAGGCAAATCTAACAGCTCCCTAAAGCCAAAAGATTGTGTTCCCATCTTCTCCATCCTCTCCTGATTGTCATCCTCTCCTAGATGCCTAGTTCCATCTTTACATTTACTAGCCATTTCTAGCTTTCTGCAAATCACTCACTCCAGAAACAAAAAATATCTAGCCTTTCCATTACTTTTGGATTTGATAATTGACTCACACAGGCATTTTCAGCGGTACTTGGCACATGAGTAAGCAGTGAGCAGTGAAGGGACACCCTCCTCCTCCTACATCAAGGTGACCTGTTCAGTCAGTGTGCCCTTTTTTTGAAATCATAGTTCAGTATAACTCCACCTCATAGTCAGTAGACTTGAATACAGAAGTGTCTCTCAGACTTTACATTAATCAACTTTTGGAGGTATCTGATATAAAAAAAAAAAAAGGAAAGGAAGATTATTTTGGTAGTGAAAATCAGCAGTGAAGTGCCAAATACCTGGAGGCTGTTTTTATCTACACTGGGGATGAGTCACTTCACAGATGCAGTCGTAATAGATGATTTCCTTGCATTTCTACTCTTCCTAAACTAATTCTTCTTGAACCTAGAATGCTTCCCCACAGCGGAACGACAGCCTGGTGTCTCAGCAGGAATTAGCACGGATCCAACTCTGCATTCCCTAAAATCTGTCTTATCTTGTTCTCCATTGCCTGGGCTATCTCTATTATTCCCACATGGCAGAGAATTAGCTGTATACATAAAAGACATAAGGTTGCCTAGTGTTAGCGGTCTAAAGGTAAACATGCTGAAAACAAAAATCTCTTTCACTCACAATAAGCTGGTTTGGCCTCCTAAAGAAAAAAAAAAAAAATAAAAAATGAATGAAGTAAATCTCTACAAAAAGATGACTTCAAAAAGAAAACTTCAACTCACATTCACCTTATGTTGTTGTTACTTATATTTCCAGTAAAATCAGTGGTCAATTTGAACTGTAGACGTAAAAAAAACACTTAAAAAATCCTTTGTGTGGAAGACTGTAAACACGTGAGATTCAAAATCCAATTAAAAATGGTAATAAAGAAAATACAATACAAATCCATAGGTGTACAGGTTTTTGTGTCCATTTTTTAGTGCTGTTACTTAATGAGTGTGGTTACTTACTTAGATGTGGTTACTTAATGAGATGACAAACATTCAAGGTCAAAAATAAGAACAGCATTCTTAGTTTTAAATGATTAACGTAGCCCACTTCTATAATCCACTGCTCTGAAAATTCATCAGAAAATTGTACTAAGAAACCTCCCAAGGTTCTAAAAATGTGAAGTGGTGCATGACAGCAATGAAATTCTAAAATTGCCAACTGATTTGAAGGGCATTTTATGTGTGGATATACACACACACACACATAAACGTGAGAGGGAACTTAAATATAGCTAAACAAGTGATCTGTGGCATCCAGTAAGCACCTAAAGTTGTGAGAACACATTCTTAGATTTAGCTACCGATTCTGTTCCTGACAATGTGCAGCAATGTTATTTATGGAGTCATGCGTGGTGAAGTCAGCCTGGATTTTGCAAGAATTCATGAATGTGTGAATTCCCTCCTGTAACACTGTACCATTCATATCACGCTCTCTTCAGTACTGAGGAGCTCTTTTTTTGTTTTTTGTTTTTTTTTTGTTGTTGTTGTTGTTTCAAAAGGAGCAACAAATGAACTGTAAACTAATAAAAGGATGACTGCCTACAACTGAGAAGTCAGTCACGGAGAGTCTACATTTATATAGTGTCTGTACTTTTCTGCTCCTGTCATTCTGAGTAAATTACATTTAATTCATGCTTACAAAAGTACATAAACTAATCATTACAAGAACACAATGAAAGCTATCCAATAATAGTGCATTTCAGTGCATTTCTTATGTGTCTAATGGAACACACCTATCACCTTAAAATACTAAGGAGCACGCTTACATGCTTCACAAAAATACAGAAAACATCTGATTAAAATGCAGCAAGGCCATTATGGTATCAATGCATTACTACCAGTATAAGCTCCTTTCCTTGTTGAAAGCTTGATTTTGCCATTCCTAAAGACAGCAAGAGACTGCTCAGAAAGTAAATGCCTCTTTAAATCATTATGCTTTTTATGAGGTAAAATACTGCTAAGCACAAACAAGAACAATGAAATTGGCCCCTTGTGATTCAACTGTGCCACATCAGTTCCACCTCAAGAAATTACAGTTGATTAACTTATTTTCTAAAAAAGCGATTATACTTCAGCTTCTATCGATGAACCATTTTGACATTAATGGTACAAGATGTGGGTGGCTTTTCATCTTTTTACTCTTGCTCTCTGCCTGGAGATACTCCCTTTTATGCTGGACTCACATGGAACTGCAATGTCTCTATTCTGGTTAAAGGGTGGTGCCAGGGAAGTGTATTCTTCAAACACACTCAGGTACAGTGAAGTCCATTCGCCAAGAGATGTACAGCCGGATTTTTACAGCTGTATAAGTGTCAAAAAGACCTATACAGATTGCCCCAGTGAGATTGCAGCAGTGAGACTTCTCAAAGGCAACAGTGTGAAATAGTACAGTTCAAAATGCAAAATTAGCTTTTCTGGCTATTGGCTGCTAGCCTACTGATACAAATATGCTCAGAGATTACCATGTTCTGCTAATTGTACAGACAGACTCATTACCAAACTTTCTGCCCCATACCTCATCATTAATTTATTGCCCAGCAACCCACTGCAAGCAAACCTTGCTCAAATTTCTTAGCCAATCTACAAACTCCACACTCCTTATCTTCACACACTGTGCAAATATCTGACATACCTCAGGTTTCCACGCATAGAATTCATTTAACTTTTTTGTAAAATTGCATCACTGAATCAGGTGAAAGCTTCAACATCACAGCCATTTGTGTACTTCACTGAAATGGCTGCAGTGTAGAGCAGAACTGCAACATATACCACTGGTAGACAGCAGAATCCCTCAGGTGCCTTCACAGATTCAGAAGAGAAAATGTTCAGCAGTGGCACACTGAATAAAGTCTAGATTTCTTGTTGAAACTACTAAAAACCTCTGCTAGCCAAACAAGCTTGATATATGCATGGTTTTACATTGCTCAGATTTACAGGAATAGACAAGTGAGATAATTATAGTGACAGAAGCGTCATCTTCGTAATTTTCATATCAGAAAAAAAAGTCTGAAAGGATTTTATTTACCTCATGCTTGTCGAGAGAACAATTTAAAAAACAAATTTTGTGTTTGTGATCTTAGAAGGATCTTGCTTCTTATGGAGAGACATACTGCAACAGTCTATAAGTAAGCTAAGACTGAAGATGTCTTGAGAAAACATCCTCTTCCAGATAGAAGGTGGAATAACCTAAGATACTTTCTCTTCTCATCATTGCCCTTATGTCAGCAATAAATAGCCAAAGTTCATGCAAGACCTCCCTAATTCAATTTTAAATGAGCTGGTGGAAAATAGAATAAGAGACAACCACAAGAACTGCCACTGGAAGAACAGTCTATTAACACCACTAATATCTTAAACCGCATCAGCGGTTGTCCACATTTCTACTTCAGTACAGATTGTATTGTGCCACCAGAACACGTTTCTAAGAAGGAATATAAGCCATTTTCATTCAAGTGAATCACTTCAACAACATCAACATAATTAATGCAGAACAGATTGGTATAGATAAACAAAGTTTTTCAGGCCAGGACCAAGCATTTTGGTAGCTTAACAGTGAAAAATTGTCAAGTCGAAAACTGAGAATCAAAAGCCACAACTCACTCATTCTCTCTGACCAATTTATTTAAGATAAAAAACAAACTTCTCCGATTTATTCTCAGGTTCCTCTTTTGGCATCTCCTGATTCAAGACAGAATTTCTGTTCCAGTAATATCTGCTCACAGTCCTCAAAGGAACCACAATTTTGTTGCCTCGTACTGAAATCCTCAAATTCAGGAGCAATAACAGCACACAGTATTTTTCTCCAGCTTGTTTCTGCTATTAATTAAGTCCTATTTGCTGCTTCTGAATTGCTATTATTTAGTTGCACTGGATGAGTGTGTTAGAAAGCAGTGGAAAATTGAACAACAACTGTAGTTATTGCGAAAATTATGGCAGCGCATCAGAGGAACTGCAGCTGCTCACTTATGCAAATAAGAGCTACTTGACAATGATTATAATTATAGAGTATGTCAAACAACATAGCTGGAGTAAGAGTAGAGTATATATTTTAGAAAGCCAAAAGATTCCATTTCATTATGCTCATATTCCTTAAACTCCTCTTTAGGGATAACATGATCCACTTTCTGTCAGTGGACTTGCAAAGGACTCTGAAGTGCATTCCAGCCAACACTACAGTTGTCAAACAAGACACCTTTTACCAAGTATTTATAACACTGCAGTACAGAGGCTGTAGAGAGAGTGATAGTTCAGTGACAGTTCTTAAAGCTCCTCACTGCTCTCGTTTTACACACTGATTCTAACTATATAGCTCAGCAGTAAAACATCTTTCCTTCATACTATCACAGGAAAAGATGGAGTTTCCTGAAGTTTATTGACCAAGCAAACAGGCCTAATGCCTGGGCCTTGGAATCCACGGACATGATTCCAAGAAAAAGCAGTACCTAGTGCTTCCTACGTTTCATAGGTACAGTCATTATATTGTCAAAGCAATGTGGTGAGTACTCAAACTGTTAATCTTACCTGAAATCACATGCTGTGGTAAGTTCTGCTCCTCCTCCAAGAGCTTTTCCTTGGACTAGTGCAATGCTGATCAATGGCAACCTAAGCAAGAGAGTTTTGTGAGCAAAATTCACACGTGAAGTTCTAGAAATGATAAGGATTCTGACAAACTATAGTAGAAGCTCAGAAAAACATACTGCTCCATCTTATTTGAATAACTACATCTTTTGCAGATAATCAGCACAATACTAACTCCATTTACACAGAAACAATTATTCCACAATTAATTCAGGATCTCATGATGAAGCAGCAAGACAGAAATAGCTAACAGAATCACAGCAAAGCAGATCATGTATTGTGTTATGGAAAAATGCATGCCACAGATTATACCTGAAAAGATTATCTGCAAGAAGGACAGTGACATAAGACTAAACGCTAAGTCAGTACAGTACGTAGAACAATAGATAAGGACTGCACAGCTGGGTTACCTAAAAATAATGAGATTCAGTGTAACAACCTCAGCAGCTTCTTCAAACAGCAGTGCTACCATCTCAACAAACCTTTTTAGAGGACAAAATTGTCCTTTGAGGATAGCAACAATCTGCTACCTTTGATGATGCTGTATTTAATCGCATTCAAGGTAACTTAAAGGACGGAAGGAAGGAAGAGTACATAGGGACAAACCCTTCCTATTCTCTAGTTGTGAAATCAATACTAATGAACAGTGACTGACTTAGGATAAGCTAAGTAACCTAAGAAATGAAGATAACTAGTCCTAGACTTCCCATGCTGGTAAAGCTGTTTCATTTTTACTATGAAGAAACATTTAACTCATTGTTCAGTGTTAAAAATACACTCAGAAGTCAGCCTCCCCAACCACAATCATGTATTTGGTTTTATTTCTACTTTAACAGAACCACCAACAATTTCTTACAGCCCAAGTCCACTTATTGCAGTACACTTTACACAATAAATCACACAGGGGAGCCCACTAGAAGAAAGAAAGCTCATTATTCCTATAGTCTATGGGGAACCAGACGATATGGTCTAAGTATCCTACATCCACAGTCATCTGTTTGAGGCACTTCCTTCAGGATCACAGCCTGCCTCAGCTCTCTCTGATGGAAATTCATCCCCTGTAAGGTAGATTTGGCCAGACAGCAATTTACTGCTCCACCTGAACCACAAATGGAATACAGCGCAAAATACCTAGGTCAAAACCCTTGAGGTGAGGTCTTAATCTTCATACATCATCTTTGCTTTGCCACATCAATCTTCATTATACCTAGGCCAGCTTATACAAATGGATGCTAATTCTGATCCTGAGGATTCCTTACAATACAGTATTAGTATTAATAAAGTCACCAGTCTCCAGGGCAGTTTTACAGAATAAAGTTAGCTCATAACATTTTCTCATATATACTACTTGAAAACAAGAAACAATTATCTTTCCAGGGCCCTGAACAGACAAAAAAAAAATTGAACCTACTACACGTGCATGCAGTAGAAATGTGATTTCTTAAAAGAAGCTAAATCTAAAGGAAAGAAAAAGAAACAAAAACAACAGAAGTACCAGATGGTAGAACTGAATATGTTCTTCTTATGAAGTGGGAAGATTAAATAAATACATTAGATAAATGTTACCTGCGTAGGCTGTATAAGCTGGCCCTGCTTGTTTGTTAAGAACAACTTATTTGTAGTGAGTCAGATGCTTCCAAGATCTTGATTTCCTTAACTCTAGTTACCTCCCGGCCCCTCCACATACAAACTTACAGGTTGGTTGTTTTTTTTTTTTTTCTGTTCCAATCTCTGGAAAGGCTAACAATGTAAACTGTCAAAGTTTAATTCAAATCCACAAATACGTACCTGAATAACATACACAAATACAAGCTTTGTGATTAAAAATTACATGCTTAAACATCTCATTAAAGAGTTAGCCAAAACAAATTTCAATCATTATAATTACTTAAAAAGAAGGGTAAAGAAAATATATTACCTCATGAGTCTGGTTAAGGTATTTTGCATAAACATGCACATACTCATCCCATCCTACAAAGAATAGAAAATTTGAAAATGATAAGTAATTCTAACATGTCACAATTAAAAAAAAAAAGTAGATATGAGTATTCATTATATTCACTCTAATAAGGTTTGAATTTGGTTAATCTTGCTCAAATTTCAGCCCAAACCCACCAAGTACCAACAGAAAAGCTAGTATGGATTGAGTTAAAAACAAACAAAACTCTCAATCACTTATTAGAATTTCAGTTAGAATTAAGACACTATTAAAACAATTGCAAGTTTCTGCAATGTCAAATTGTACAGCCTTTCCTCTTCCCACTTCTCCCAGGCAAACATCCATAAAGAGATTTAAAGGTCTATATAGGACCATCGATGGCTGCGAACTTGATACTGTTTCAATTCAGTATTTTGGTTTAAAAACAGGGGCTTTCCTTATTCACTGCAGCCATCTTCAGTGTCCAGTAACATCAGTAGCAATATTTCCACCAAATTAAAGATAATAAAATCTTCCATGATAGCTGCCTTAAAATTTCTTATCAAAAAGTTCAAAACTCACACCATTATTCACGGTATCAGTTCTCAAACATGTACTTGAACAGTTCCCATACTATAACCACAAGGATGCAGCTGAAAAAGAAGCTCTGCAGACAAAGGCAGTTTCAATTCATCACAGCTGAGTTCTTGTATTCAAGATGGCCACTTCAGTTAATACCAAAATCCAAGATGTATATAAAGAAAGACTAATGCCAGAACAGGCCAGCTTGATGAATGTAGTTATGACTGAGCTGAGAAAAATAAAGGTCTTCTTGTAATCAACTAGTAGACTGACTACTGTGTATCACATGGAAAAATGTCTAAACAGAAAATGCACTGAAAAAAAAAAACCAAAATCAGCTAACTTGAGTCTCAGACAACATAATATGAAAGTCTTCCTGATTAAAATAAAATAAGGTTACTGTGAAAAACTTCCCCCTGACATCTAATCTAGGTCTCTCTTCCTTTAGTTCAAAACCATTCCCCCTTGCCCTACTGCTAAATACCTATATAAAAAGTTCATTTCCCTCCTGTCTATAATCTTTTAAATATTGGAAGGCCACAATGAGGTCTCCCCATGGCCTCCTCTTCTCCAGACTGAGCAAGCCCAGCTCCTTCTGTCTGCCTTTATAGGAGAGGTACTCCAACACTCCGGTCATCCTCACGGCCTCTCTATGCACCCTTTCCAAAAGCTCCACATCTTTCTTGTGCTGGGGGCCCCAGGCCTGGACGCAGTACTCCAAATGGGGCCTCACAAGGACAGAGTAGAGAGGGACAACCCCCTCCCTTGCCCTGCTGGCCACCCCACTTTTGATGCTGCTCAGAATACTGCTGGTCTTCTGGGCTGCAAGCACACATTAAGTTTTTCATCTACCAGGACCCCTAAGTCCTTCTTGGCAGGGTTGCTCTCAAGGAGTTCTCTTCTCAGTCTGTATGCATGCCTGGGATTGTCCTCACTCAAGTGCAGTGCTAAAAGTTATGGGCTGAAGCAGCATCACAAAACAGAAAGAAAAAAAACAAAACACCTTATAGACACTTGTGGATAGAAAACTTAATCTTCTTTTAACCTGAAAGCAAACAAAACTCTGATTTGCAACAAGTTAGAAAGCAGAGTTCAGCAAGACTAAAGAGCAGCAAATGTTATTCCCTATTCTATTAAAGTTTTATTTAATACAGACTTAAATCCCAGTAGATGGTTTAGGAGTGGGCTATTGTGAAGGAACTTTAACTTCAAAATAAATAATTTGAACTCTCCAAAAGAAACATAGAGCAATCAGGTTTAACTATTCTTAGATTATTTCTGATGACTTGTGTTTTTATTTAAGTCCTAGATCTGCATTCTCAGAGAAAGTTTTCAACACAGTTTTAACTAACACCAACATACTTCCTTATGCCCAGTATCTCTGCTAGGTCTCATGTAAAGATTAGGAGCCTTATCTCCCATTGCAGTGGCTCCAAGTAACTTACATAAACATACAGACAGAATATTAAACATCAAAGAGAGGATGGAAGCAGAATCACTGAGAATTACTAAACATAAAAGTCTGAAAGAAAGCTTAGACTGCAGATATGGATAAAAAAAAAGCCCATACTTGGTTTTCTCTCCTTCTCTGTTTCTACAATGCTATAAAAAAAAAAATGAAAAACTCAGATTAAAAAAGATCAATAACAAAAAAATCACCGATATATTCCTATTTTTAAAATGACCAGTGCTAATAAACACAGAAAATGAAAATTCCTCAAAAAAAATATATTTACAAAGGTAGGGTGCCCTTCATATCAGGAAAAAGTACACCTCTTAGGGTGTTCCACAGATGAAACAAAGCCTACTGTACCTTTTGAGAGCTGGACCATCCTACTTACGTTACCAGGCCAGAAATACTTCAGACAGGGCTTTTTAAAGACACCTAATTTCATCAACAGAAGCAATTACTAAAGAAAAATACTAGGTAAACTAACTAAACCATTCAATAAAAACTAATTTGTGGGGTCAAATCCTGTAACTGGAAACGGGCACAGAAAAGCACCAGCCTATCAGTTAACACAATTTCAAATCAGGATGTGAGAATATTACAGAAAGGCCCTTGCTTCCCTTGCTGCCAATGAAGTCAAACCACGCTATTAACCATATATTAACCCATAAAAAAACAAAAAACAAAAAAACAGCACATCTGAAAGTTGTCAAGATAAGGTGGCATGAGTGAAAACCTGCCATCCAACCTTTACCTCTTCAACTCCTGAGAATATATGAGAAATGATTACTTCTCCCTGCTTTTGAAGGTGAAACTACTGAAGGATACTTTATGTGTCAGTTTACTGTTTACAGTAAACTGTCAGTTTACAGTACAGTTAGTTTACAGTTTAATGTTCTGAGAAACTGAAGACTTTTTTTTTTTTTTAAAGAAAAGGCTAAAAAAATGTTAATACAGAAATTCAGGGTTATGAATCCACTACCATAATACTTAAGTTGTGGATTAAAGGGGCTACCAGCATTTTTCCATGAAAAGCTCCATCCTGTGACTTGCATGTACAATAGCAGCATGACCACAGTGAAACACCTCAGTTTGAAAGGGACCTCAGAAAACTAGAAAGTTCATTTTTCTCTGAAGTCTTTTTACCAATACTTGCCTGGGAATTGGATATTGCTTTGACAGCATTCAAATCAGATCCTGAACAAAAAGTATTTCCCGCACCACAGATGATAAGGCCTTTGCCATCTTTCCAGTTTTCCAGTTCAGTTACTCTCTCCTGGAGTTCTAGCATCATAGTGCCTGTTACAAGAGGGGAAAAGCAACACTTTCAAAACAAAATGATTATGACCAGCATGTTTCACATTACATTCTCCAATATCTACATCAAGTTAACATTAATACAAGAAAGGCTTAAAAACACAAAAGAAAGCATCATCTTAAATTCCTGTCTCCCCTCATATAAGCACTGACTATTTTTACTCAGCATGCACTTGGAATTCTGAAGAGTATTCTGCAATTTGCAATTACATTCATCAAAGCAAAACAAAGTAGTACAAGGAAGTAAACACAAATTGGACTTGATTTATTTTTGTTTGTAATTGCATGAATTCAGGGCATCTGAACTTATCTGTGTCTATTCGGATCAGCTTTCCATTTTAGCATCGCTGCCATTTCACTCTACATATTCAGCTGAAAATATTTTAAAAAATATATTTAAAAAAAAGACCGAAGAGCAAACTACGCTGAAGGTCAATGACAAGCATCCATTCAAAAAATAATAAAAATAAGATTTGAAACTAGAAGCAAATTACATTTTGTCTTTTAAAAGAACAGTTTTAAAAGATCTTTCTGAAACTTCTTTTATCCCTTCTATGGTATCTGTCTAGAAAAGCTCTTTGGAAATTACACCCTAGGCTTCAAATGTAGGGATTGAATGGCACCAGCTCTTTACTTCTAGCTTAAGCATAATACTCTCATATGCTAGTATAAGGACTTTCTCATACTACAGACTGTTATAACTATGCTAATCTCCAGTGTTATGAAACAGATTTCTTTGGATTACTTAATTTCTGCTCTAAATAAACTGAGAAAAAGGCTGAAAGGTGGAAAATTACCAGTGCTATGAGACAGCTTGTTAAACCTCACATTTAAAGTGTAGTATTAAGAAGCTTGAAGAACAATACAGAGGTGTCATCACAAGCTGCTGAGGGTAGAGTATAGTTTGTTCAGTGAAAACACTTAGTTTTTATGCACTATCCAAAGCAATTGCCTGAACTTGCATTGGCAGGCTCTACTTCCAAAGACTTTTGACCACAATTACTGTCTTCATCAACTATATACATAATTTGATCAATTACTGCAACGTTCCATGTCTGTGATTCTTTTCACCTTCTCCAGCATAACACTGAAGAGTGAATTAATTTTTGACATCCAAAGAATTCATTCTTCAGCAAGACGAGCTTTCTCTTCCAGTTATAGATCTCTGTTTTTAATCTACTTCACATAAACATATGATTAAAACCTGTTCAATTGTTGCTGACTGACCAACTAGTGAGGACAACTTTCCCAATCTCTATCACACAGCTAATTACATTATTACTCCCTCACCAGCTTTCCTGTCTAGAACCCAAAAGGGTTTTCTACAGGCCACAATCCTTCCTGACACAGATTTCTGTACTCACTTTTCTAGAGCTAGTCCCAGACAGCAGCATCTTAGAATCACAGAAGCATGGAATCGTTCAGGTTGGAAAGTACCTTAAAGCCCCCTGCCACCCATCAGACCAGGCTGCCCAGGACCACATCCAGCCTGGCCTTGAACACCTCCAGGGATGGGGCACCACAGCGTCTCTGGGCAACCTGTTCTAGAGCCTCACCACTCTCATATTAGAAAACTTCTTCCTAATGTTAAATCTAAATCACCCTCTTTTAGTTTAAAACCGTAACCCTATTTCCTATCCTCCATACCAACGGAATTTACAGAATGTTAACTACAAGATCTTTCTCTTTGAACGCGTATGACTCTCATGCACTCTTAAGGCAAACATATTTTCAGAAATTAATTTCAAAAAACAGACTACATACATACAGGCTGATGATACTCTGAGCACCACTCTTCTTAGACAAAGATGTAAGTGGACAGGACTATCTTTTTCAGATAAAAGCATGCCTAAGATTAATATCTCAAGTAATCTTTCTTCTACAACTCTTGGGTTTTTTGATCCAATGTCTGCACATACTGATCTCTTCTTGTCCTAAAATGGCCTGAAAGCATCCATCCTGATGTGGAAGATTCTTTCTTCCTGCTTGTTTTCCTTGCAGCTCCTTACAAAAGAAGTACGTTAGCACCAAGTCAAGAATACTCTGTAAGGGGCATCCACCTTAGTGGATGTTTGAAAACATTCCTGAGGAAGTCCAGAATTAAGTGGACATTAAATATTCTTTACATAGGTGTGTATCAATCCCCTGGATTTATCTTTTTGCATATAACTCAAGCTTTCTTATAGTAAAGTTATTTTGACTGACATCAAACCTTTGCCAAAGTCAAGATACAGCACAATCATTGTTTGTGGTGCTCTCAATAATCAGAACAGTAAGCTACTGAGTCTTTCCACAGAGTATTATGAGTCAAACATCTAGTTTTCTCAGTTAACTCTGAAAAATTGAATATACAAAAAAGAACTGTATCAGGCCGTTGCGTGCAATAGCAGGGGAGACTAGAGAAGAAGGTCAGCAACTGCTTCCCCTCCAGGGAGATGACCTCTTCCATTACTGTGTACACTGACAACTACTATTATTTCTATTATTTCACCAACAGACACTGCCAAGTTTATTTGATTCAATGGTGAGGACACAATACCAAAGAAAATACTCATTCTGTCAGTCTTAGTCCTTCATTATGTGATACTAGTAAGTTCATCCTCCTCACAGCACTAAATCTACTTGCAATAAATCACTTGTTTGCATTTTAATTATAATCTAACAATAAATACTTCAAATTTATTTTCTAGAACTGACTTCATCACCATTATTATCTAGCTCATGCAGACTACCTTCCTTCTATCTTAAATAAAGTTCAACTTCAGTTCAGAAAGAAGTTGGGCTGCTGAAATTGGTTCTACTAGGCTTGAACTGACATTATTAACACTTGTTTCCAAAGAAACCATTTCAAACAGGTAGCTATCAGATTCCAATTAAGAAGAGAAAAAATGCATAACAACCTCCACACTGCCCATTAGCAATTTGCCAATAATTTTGTTCTATTTTCAGTTCAATGTGTTGCTCAAGCTTAGAAAAAACATAATTCTCCTTTGAGATAAAAAGCTGCCGTGTAAAATAAATGCCTGGCAAGTAGGATTTCTCTCAACAGTTTAATGATGTTTTGCATCTTTCTAAAGGAAGCATACATGTATCATGAATTCACTCTGCCATTTTCAAGAAGCTCTGAGACACATCATCAACAGTATTTCATTTAGGTACTGTATTTTACAGGCTCTGGCAAATGAAGACAACTAGGTCTTGTTGGGGCAATTTAAGGTTTGCTCATCCTATTCCTTTTCATACTTCTCCTGAAGAGTATTACTCAATATACAGCAAATTGAAAATGATAAATTGCTTACTAGTCCTCAGTATCTACAGCTTACAGACAGTAATGTTAAAATGAAATGAAGAGCGGTGTACATTAGTAGGCCATATCATCATTTGCAGTGTCCAAAGGGCCAGCATGACTTTGCTTCTGCACTCTCAGCTGTAACAGCAGAATTCTCTGGCAGAGATGCACAGTCGAAAGAAGTAGTAATCTCCTAAACTGCCAGAGTAAGATCTCCCAGAGCAAATTTCTGTGGCTATTACCTAGCAAGATGAAGTACTGCTCTCTACAAGGTTCTACATACTATGATAAAAACAGCACTGCCTGGTCCCAGGCTCATTTTCTAATCTGGGTTCACTACAAAAACACAACTATTTATTTCCTCCTGGGTTTTTATAGCTTCTTGTTAGCCACTAGAACATATAAGCTATTGGTGTATACTAATAATTTATTTTCATAGCAATCATATGAAGAGAGAAGAGATTACATTACAGAACACTAACTGAGCCACAAAATATCAGCTAATTTTGGCTGTCTGATTTGAGATGTGTGATGTGATTTTAGAACATTAACATTATATAGCACTCAGTATAGTCAAAACATAGCTACCAGTGGCCTAAATAGCAGTTGTGACTGCTTAACACTTCTACATATCACTTCTGAGACTCTCATGACAAACAAGCAGAAAACAAAGAACACAGTTTTAAGTTAAGTTTAGTCTAAGCAACATGGCTTATATCACATCTGATCTCCACAGCAGACTGGGATTTTTCTCTTTTCTCTTTCTATAGCCGCTTATTTCTCATGCCCCCTTCAACTACCACAATAAGTAAGCTAGGAACACACAGCCCACAATTTGTACCTTGCACAGATCTATTTTAAGTCAAAAAGAAAAAAAAAACTGTAGAAAAAGAGCAAACAGCGTAATTGTGGTTGAATAATAACATGCATGCTGATGGAGTTATTCAGAGGGACAATCTCCATGCTAGTTCTTTTAGCTGCATTTTCTCAAGTTAGACAACGATTTATAGAAGAGCTTTTAAGAAGAAACAAAAGAGTAACTGCAGAGATATCTAGGTGAACTACCACAGACTGCGGAAGCCTAAGTAAGAGATAAAATTTTAGGTAAAAAACAATACAATCTTGTCCTTTCCACATCATCTACAAATACATCTACATCATATCTTCCCTTCTCTGTAAAAATACCTTACATTTCTAAAGCAGCAGAGGCAAAATGAAACGAGAAATAAGAAAGAGCACAGCAGCAGAATCATCTCCATTGAAAAAAAGAGAAGTAGGTTCTGTCAGACATTTCCTGTGTCACTGGGAACTTCTTATATTTATGATGTACATGGCAAAGCTACCATGCAGAACCGTGGATGTTTACTATACATCTGGTTTAAAAAAAAAAAAAAATCAAACATTTCTTCTTTTACCTAAAGAATAGTAAGATCCAGCTTTTCACCTTGTTTATGCAAAGGGAAGGGTAAAAAAAAGCAACCACCAGCATCCTCATCAATTAATTAATACCTGTGAAGGCATTCATTAGCCGGGAGTTGTTCAAGGTAAGTATTCCAATGCCACTGTGTTCTTTGGAAAGGCTGACGGATCCACCAGCAAACTGCTGAAGTTTCTTCTTTATCAATTCTTCGTCATAGTCATTAGCACCATTATACAGTGATGCTCTTCTCTGCTGTAGTAACCTTCCCTTTGTAGTCTGAAATAAGTTTTTCCATAGGAAAACTGCCATTTCTGGAAAGAAACAGTAAAAAAAATAATGATCTTCCTTTGACATCCAATTCAGTCCTCTACAAAAGGAGAAGCAGCACAGCAGAAACTAATATCAAGGTGATGTCATCACAGAGGTCTACAAAAATTTACTGAAAGACAGTACTCACAAAATTCTTAACTGGAATCTACTCCTACAAAGTCAACAGTTGAATTTTACTCAGTGATTTCAGCAGTTAAGACAGAAATTAGTATCTTTTAAAATCTTTTTTTGTAAAAATTATCCAAAACACATTTCATTGCAGAACATGGAAGAGGCTCAAGAAATGCAGTAAAATACTTGTCTATTCTATTAGACCAACTTACTCTATAGCAATGTTTCAGCTCCTTCCCTCGCCAAAACAAACCAGCTAACTAAAATAAAACAAAAAAAAAAACACATCTGTGTTGGAGGAGAAATCCTACTAAATCCTCTAGTTTGTCTACAAGCAACTATCACAGCAATACTTTCCTGGGTTAAATACTTGAGGAACACAAAAATTAAAAACTGAAAACCTTTCCTTGAATTCAGTTCCCTGTAGCCTAATTCCATTAACACATTTGTCATGTTCCACCCAACTTGTAATACTGCCGAGGCCCTGGTAGTCTTAAGTTTTTCCACTGTCATTCCAGTAGGTCATTCTGCTTTGAATTCATCTCACTTCAATACTGAGCACCAGAATCAAAGGGGTATCCCAAAGGAGGAACCGTACAACAGCATTATGAACTGAGCATAGCCCTTACTTCCTACACAGCTACATAACGTTGGTAGTCTGTCTGTATGTATCAGCGCACCCATGGCATATTCCTCCGTTATCTCCACTCTTGTAAGAAACCACATAGAATCACAGAATAGCTCAGGTTGGAAAAGACCTTCAAGATCATCAAGCCCAACAGCAAGCTAACCAGCAACTATCTTAACTCTAACAACCCACTGCTAAATCATGTCCCTGAGCATCACATCCAAACGGTTTTTAAACACATTCAGGCATGGTGACTCAACCATCTCCCCGGGGAGCCTATTCCAGTGCTTAACAACCCTTTCTGTAAAGTTATTCCTGATATCCAACCCAAACCTCCGCTGGTGCAACCTGAGGCCATTTCCCCTCGTCCTGTCACCTATCACCACTGAGAAGAGACCAACCCCGCTCTCGCTGTAAGCATCTTCCAGATATTGGAAGAGAGCAATAAGGTCTCCCCTCAGCCTCCTTT